>JARJLF010000186.1:0-309986 GCA_029378395.1 Mycena leptocephala
CAAGAACGCCATTGACACGTAGTTTTTCAACTTCAAGCAGGAATACAACTAGTTTGTTTTCAGTCCTGTGTCGTGGCCGCATTGACCCTGACAGACATTAGCGACTTACGATCCATCAACGCAATATGAGAGCAGGGGCGATTCCCCGCTGCTGTGCCCTCCGGAAACTACACAGTGAATCAAGCCCGGCAGCGGGCAGACCCAGATCTATGGCAGCCGCACCACTTGTGTCGATTCTCAAGTCATCCCGGACGCGAAGCCTTTCGATGTCCAGCAGTGAGTTCAAAGCTAAATTCTTTTACCGTTCACGCCGCTAATCTTCAATAGATCCGGAGGTTCCAAGGGAGTCCTCGGCGCTGTTCCTGGTAAGGATCCACATAACTATTAACAAACGGCGTTGACGCATCCCAGCTCGGTCAGAACCACGGAGCTCCAACTTGAGTAAATCGCACACTGTCACGGGTAAGCGTACGATAAGTTCCAGATCATCCGACTCATTCAGACTCGCATTCACAGCTCACCGCATTGCGCCGCTCAAAGAAGAGGTGATTTCTTTGAGCTGGCCATTGGTCCAGTATACCGTCCGGCGCCGTTCGAGGAATACTTTGCTGTATTTCGACGCCCGCTTTGATCCAAGGGACCCGAGAAACTTGCTGGATAATAGGTCAGGTGAAATGGCGCCCATATCAGAGGCGGACAGAAATCTCCCCGCGTCGACCCACTGCACCCTAACCGAGATGATCATTCGATGCCCGCAGATTGGGAAAATCACCGTCACACGATCGAAGGGAATTCGGTGCATCGACGTCTTTTCTGCGATTTATGATGCGTACCACAAGCGGCTGAGAAGCGACGAAATGCCCCAGGATATTGAAAGATATACTCGACATTTCGAAAAACGTTGCGATGACTCGTCTAGACCAGCGGCCGAACGAATGGCGGGCATGCGACGAGTGGATCTACTCAGCAGACATCGTATCTTTGACGGATTGTCGCGAGAAGGTACCGATTGGAAGTTGGATTTTGTCTGGTAAACTATGTAACTCGGTCAGTGATCAGTTTGGGATGATTATTCAAAATGCTCACTTGTCGCATAGGTGACGGACCCCCGATAATCCCCTCTCATGATAATTCCCACTTATGACGATACGGACATCATGCACCACAACTCACCATTTACTATAATCAGTTTTCGCACCCAAGGACGACGTACATATATGACCTCACCTCTCAACTGTATGGTTCCTGTTGTATTCATATTAGTCCTGTCCGTAACGAGCTCTTCCGCAAACGATTTATTACACTTGATTGAGACGCCACTGGCAGACAAACAACCCGGAGGAGGAGGAGGATAGAACCGGGACCACGCGTACCAAATACCAATCCCATTCTTCCGACAAGCCCCGAGGTCGATTCGGACATTCTTTCACCTTTTTCACTTCCTTTGGTGAGTTGTGTGCCCTGCTGGAATTTCGAAGCTGGGCATCCGGAACAATGAGAAGTTCGCAAGAAGTTCGCGTCGAGCCTGAGGTTCAAGTTTTACGACTTGATCGAAGAGTCGGCCCTGGGTTTTATATCTTGACGATTTTACTTAGTGTCGAGGATGAGAAGGAGAGAAAGGTGGGACCGAGTGAGCAGGAGCAAGGAGCCGCACACAGCACACATGCGACACTAGTACTGCCCTAAGCCGAAGCACTGCCTCAGTGAGTCACTATCGGACCGAAAGGAATGAAGAAAGGAGCGTGTTAACCGCGGTGGTCCCTAAAAGGAATACTCCAATCTGACAGCAAACTTGACTCCAACCTCCAACACCTCGCAGCTCAGTGCTTGAGATGCATATTTGAACGAAATCAAGAAAGGGATGATCAAAATTGACCTGTCAGGCAAAGTTACATAAGTAACTCGGGCAGCCTCAGGTTCGCGGACTGGCAGTTGGCTTCGCCCGTTTATTGGGTGAAAAAACGGATTTCTACCCAGTATGTATGTCTCTCATTTTAATAATGTATGAAAGTCACGGTCACCTATGGCGGTCAACGTGGTACTTTATTAAAACAGGGTACAATGTCTCTATTTCGACACAATATATGTGATTTGGAGCAAAATGTATATGGAAAGTGAATGAGTAGAAAAACTTTCCTACCTGTTATATAACACTTTTTGAACTTTCTTTGGTATCTAAACTTTATTGATTTTTTTCAGCACCAAAACTCTCTCGGCATTTTCCGGCACCATCGAGTGGCTGTGCCCAGGAGCCCGCGGGCCGAAGTCTGCCGAATTGAGCCAACTTCTGCAACCAGGATGTATTTCTTCGAGAATGTTCAGACAGTGCAACATCATGACTAATGGTGCTCTAAGGCCCCTCACCCGGAGTCCTTTAGCCAGACTGGAGCCCCAAGAGAGGGAGTAGTACACCTTCAACATGGATCGGCCCGCAAGCCAATCAGCACAGCCACGGGATCATGCCGAGAAAGTTATGGGGGGAGAAAAAGGTCAAGAAAGTGTTACCTTACAAAAAAAGTTAAAGTGTTATATGGAAGGTTAGAAAAATGTTTTCTACTCATTCACTTTCCATATACATTGTGCTCCAAATCACATATATTATGTCAAATAGAGATATTGTACCCTGTTTTAATAAAGTACCACGTTGACCGCCATAGTCACCGGTATTCATGGCCCTTCAATTCAAGAGTCTGTTCGGCCGCCATTTTTTGCAGTTGAATTCAGAATCTCAAGGCAAGTAATGACATGGAGAAAATCTATGGCCCACTTTTCGCAAGGTTGCTTGCACAAACCACTGCCGGCTGTTCGATATGGATGGGAAGAACGTCCAAGTCTCGGGCTGACAATTCAACCAGCCGAGTTTTTATAATACTTCGAGTCGCAAGAGTCAAACACACTTCTCCGTGAACAACCTGGTCGAGCTCGAATTCATGCTGCCAGTGAACCTGACCTCGTTCTTGCCTAGGCTGGGTCTTCTTACCCCCACGTGTCCCACATATCTGCCAAAACCGCCCTGGAGTGCTCCTAGTCTATCAGGAATCTATCCGCCACCACCATTGATATGAATCCTGGCGTGCCAAGGTCTGTCTCTGAACCGACATGACCCCGCAAGCGATCTTGGCACACATTTAATTCGCTTTCCCAAAACATGGGTTCTCCGAAAATATTCCCTCGACAGATCGGCAACAAGCTGTGTGCGACCGAGGCCATCACGGCCAGAAGTATATGTATGAGACCAAAGGCGGACCCGAAGATCGTGAAAATTCCCCACAATGATGCCCATCCGCTCATTGCTCACCGTCGTACTTTTGGCCATAGTTGCTCGCCGGCATGTTCAAGGCATAGCGCTTACGGTGAGCGACGATGCAGAGCCCGGTCCAACCAGCCTTGTAAACTGATATTTCCGCTTTTTATAGAGCACGACCACGGAAGCCTTCTCAACCACAGTAGCACCAGCGTCCACCAGCACGCCCGACTCGGATTCTGGCCCTACTGGAACCACAACCTGCATCACTTTTGGTTTTCCCAGTGAAACCTCCGATGCAGGGACCACAACCGACTCCGTGCCAACGCCTGGGGTGCGTCTCGCTTTAAAGGATCCATTCCCCGACGCTGACCAACTTTAGGGCACGCCAACGCCAACCGTTACCGATTCTGGAACAGCAACAGAATCGCGCTCGATAACCGTGGGTCGTTGGCATTTTTCTGAGCTCAACACGTCTAACAGTTATTTGATTACCACAGCAAACGATCGAGCCGTCCGGGTCCTTGCTGTTTACCTGTTGGACATACACAGTTCCGGCACCAACTAGCACAAGTACCCGGGCCTTCAGCGCATCCGCCTCCGATGCGGGCACTACAACTGATCCCGTGGACGTCCCATGGAGCTCGACTTCAACCTCGCAATTCTTGACTTACACTGTATGCACTGTGAGCCGTTTTGCGTTTGGAATGCCGATTTTCTTCGCTGATAGCTCTCAAGTGACGGTTTGTTTTCTAGATCAATAACATGGATGGTGGGTGGAATATACAAAGTCGAACATGCCCAATACAAAATTTCGATGAATTCTGGCGTCTGGGCGGACAAGTACTTCGTCGAGTTCGAGCTGGCTTTGACATGTTTCTTCTCCTCCACGGGTGATCCTGTCTGTACCTTGATCTCGAGATTACCACGGACGATGGAATATGCAAGATTGAACTGTAAGTATACTACAAATTTTCGAGAAACTCTGGAAGCAGGAAATCCTTGTCGACCCAGTCGCGGTAGTTCGGCAACGCCGACGAGAGGTTATACTGTGCCGCCTGCGAGTGGGAAAGGACCGTGGAGAAACTGGGCCGGTCGGCGTCTGATACACCAGCGCCAAAAGAATTGTACTCTGCAAAGAGGATGAAGTCGATTCGCTCGTCGCCCGGATTCCAGATGGACCATATGGTTTTGTTCATCTGGAATCAGCGTTTAGCGACGAAAAGCATAATCCAACAACAGGACTTACTGGAGCGGGTATATAGGTGTTTTTAAAGACCACGCTGTTGGGTTTTCGATTAGTTCAGATGAGGGATATGTCGATGGCATCACATACCGAGCGAAATCTAAATGATGTTTAGCATTCTTCAATCGAGTTCTCAATGAAAGATATTGAACGAACCTCCCCAAGGTCTCCCTAGGAATACATTCCCGGTGACATTGGCAAATGCATCGTTAGCGGCGATGATTTTATTTTGGTTGAATATGTCTGAGATCAAGTATGTCAATAGCAGGTCTCGAAAATTTCGAACGAGACTGCTCACATATGCCCGTATCGTTCAGCTGGCGGCCACTGGCAGTGATACAACCCGCGCCTTTGCTGGCAATAGTGTTTCCCTCGAAATATGCTATCGAGTGGCGCCCAAAAATAAAGTCGACAGCACCCTGAGTCGCGGTCAGCGGACCGCTCTAAAATTATGAGACCACCGCGCACCTCGATGTACGACCTGAGATAGACGTGATTCCCCACGTTTGTGTACAGGGTGTCCTATTTATGTTGCACGGCCCATCAGAGAAACTTCGTTAGGGGCCAGCAGATACGAACCTGGTACGAAAAAAGCCGGCACGCATACACGCCAACCTGATTGCCCTGGTTGCTCAGCGCAATGGCTTGGCCGTTTGTGGACGCGATCCCGAAGTCGTTCCGTATGTCGAGATTGTAGAGAGAAACATTGTTTGACAGGACGCGGAGCGTTCCGGTCAAGTCGTCGCTCCCTGCGCCGGTGGCTAGCGAGGCATTATGCACGAGGGTGACCGTGTTGTGCTCGAAGTCGAAGGAGTTTTTGGTGTATCCGATGATCTACATGCGCGTCAGGGCCCAAATAGTTGTAATACCCTCATGTCTTACCGTGACTGGCCCTGCGCGCGAGACATTGACCTGACCTACGTATAGTCCAGGATACACAAACACCACCTGGGAAGTATTGTCGGCGGGCAAGGAATTCACGGCCTCCCCGAGATTTGAAAACTCCCCAGCAACATTGGCGTTGGGTTTCACAATAACTGCGCCAGCTGGAGGCTCCGTGCACTGCCGTCCAACAGACGGTGAAATGGTCGATCCCAACACGAGGAGTATGGGGAGGATGAACGTTCGCATGGTCAGGGCGGAAGGTCGGGGACTACTAAATCTTGGGCCTTAAATACTTTGACACATCGCAAAACGCGTCGGGCGTTGAGCTTGTGACCTCTCATGAATCCGGACCGGGTGCAAATTCCGGGCCACGGCGGATCTGAACAGAGTCACAAGTTCAAAGCAGGCGGCGTTGGCGGCACTGAGGGCGCAAAGCTTTTGGGCGGGAGATTTTGAAGGGACGGAGAGATGTCGGCCCGGGGCTTTTGGTGACTCGAAATCGCAACGAAATCGCAGACGAGCCTGTCAAAGTTTGGTCAAAGTGGAACATAAGAAGAGTCAGTATTCTTGAGTTGGTCCAATAGAGCGCAATGGAGAGATGGCTAAGGAAGGCTGTATTTGGTTTTGATTTGGCTTCTGCTTTTTTTTTATGCAAAAATCGAATTGCTTTGTAACTATAGTCAGGCCAAAAAGTCGTTTAGCTCGATTTTTTTTGGCGAGAACGCCGGATTTTTCACGCCTCGAAATCTAAGGCCAGGCACGAACGACCGCACCGGGTCCTCCAATCTACAGGCTGCGCACTCGACATTCTAATATCGTACATCGTCTACATACACCTCCTACTAAATAGCCCATGAAGATTAGACTGCATAATGCGATACAGCGAAAGCAAGTACTGAGGATTGAGGATTGAATATTTTGGGTAATGCGGAATAGATATATATGCTAATGCAATTTGTGCGGAGACCCAACCGCCGCCTGCGAGGAAGCCAGTGCTAACACCGCGAGCATCACAGGAACCGATTGCTGGAGGGCTCGAGACCGCGCGCAAGGCGGAGCATCACGATGTTGCTGGTCAGGCTCGAGAACTGGAAAGAAGAGTGAAGAGTCAGTATCCACAACTTGATGAGCATGAGAACGGCCACACACCCCATTCCCCAAAAACACCTCCGCGCCCTCACCGATGCGCATGTCCACCGCCATCCCCACGCCCGCCTGCGCCGAGTCTAGCACAATGTCTCCGCTCCCCCACACCTCCGTCCACCCGTCCTTCACCAGCTCCGCGCGCACGCTGTTCACGAACCACCCCCACGCGTTCGTCAGTATGTACACTCGGCTCAGCGGTGCACTACCTGGGTGGCTCGCCGCGTGGTCCGCCCGCACCGTATGTAACCGCGCAGCGAGCTGCTCGGGCGTCGGCAGGCAGTGCTGGAGGTAGTGCGCCTCCGTCTCCTCCGCAGTCGTGTTCGTCGGGATCGCGAAGCGGTCGGGGAGCTGGGGGTGCGTGTTGACGCCCATGTACTCCGCGCCCCACTGCGCCAGGCGCGGACAGTGCCGCTTGTAGTCGCCGCGCCGGAGGTGCACGGCGACAAGCCCGTTGAGCGTACGCTGCAACTCGGGGACGACGGGGTGGTTTTTTTGGTCGGCGAGCGCGAGGGGGCGTGGTGGCGGGTAGAGCGCGGCGGGGTCCGTGGGCCGCAGGACAGCGAAGTTGCGTACGACGGCGCTGTGTACGAGCGGCGACCAGGCGAATGCGCCGAGGATGGGGGAGGCATAGAGCCCCGGGAGGAGGGAAAGGAGCCGTGGGGAACCGAAGAGACTGCAGGGATTGTTATCAGACAGTGTGAATGTCAAGACTAAACGAGAACGCACAAACGGTCGAACACTGGCTGCTCTGAGGAGTCGACTTCCACGCAGCGTGCACCGTGCACGTCACTGAGGCGCTTGACCCACCAGTCCATTAGGGCGTTACCCTGGGCTTCGGTGGGCGCGCCGACAGAGGAAACGGTGTGGACCGCGCTCCGAGGGCATGCCTTCTGATAGAACTCAGCGCTCACGGCCCGTTTTTGTACTGCGCTCTCGTCTGGTGCAGGAAGCGGTCCCCCGGAAAGCGGGCCTGCGACGAACGCGTTAAGTGGGATCCGCGTAGATCGTAGAGCAAAATCGTAAATGGTATATGGCAGCGGTAAATGCGACCATGTGTAGTCTTCGAATACATAGACGCGCCCGGAGAGGTGCGCGAGGTATCCCATGACGATGCTGCGGGATGCCGGATATTCAGGCAGTGTGCGAAAGGTCAAGAAAAATAATAGCACGCACGCTTCCTGCAGGACGTTGTTCAGTCCGTGCCCCCACAGGTGCCCCGGAAATCTGAGATACATTCGGGAATCGGCCACGGAGAGCGCGCTGACGTTGTGCTGCGGCAGCTTCGCCTCGTATGTGCGAATGTCGTTATACGTCGGTGGTACACCACTCAACAGTACGCCGACCATTATCAGGAGCGGGATAGCGACAAGCAGGAGGATCATGCGCCGTACAGAGCAAAACCGCACGCAGTAATGCGCACGCCGGCGTCCTCGTGGCCGCGGCTCATGGTGTGAGGTCTCCGGGAGCAACTCGTACTCATCTTTGTGATTCTGGTCGGGCAGCAGGCGCAGGAGGGCGCGCCATAAACTCATGAGATACTGCTGTGTCCTCATAAGTGAACAAAAATAGGAGATAAGATCCCGCAAGTTCCTCACCACAGCTGTCCCCAAAAGGATACAAAAAGTCACAACCCTCGCTTTTTCCTGCAGATTTTCTTTCAGAGCCCAGCACCCGACTATGTGTATTGCGACCAACTTGGAGTACCACTGGCCCGCGATTCGGAGAGCAAATTAAATCCTACACCACTAGCCCCACTAGCCAGCGAAAAGATCACGTTCCTGAATGGTCGAAATCAAGTCGAAATTCAATAATCCTGGCCCAGAAGTGGATATTATATAGAGTCCAGAGAATACGGGTATTGCGCCTAGTCCCCGAAAATCAAACCAGGCTCCCCAGAACGAGAGGTCAAATGAAGGTCAAGAGGCAAGAAAATTGGGGTGTCACATCGTGACAAGTGTGGCAGTGCATGTAGAAGGTCGGCGCTAAATCTTGGTATTACTATGCACGGTACCTTAAAATACTTTGACACAAACGCGTCGGGCGTTGAGCTTGTGACATCTCACGGACCAGGTGCAAATTCTGGGCCACGGCGGATCTGAACAGAGTCCCAAGTTCAAAGCAGGCGGCGTTGAGCAATGAGGCGGCACTAAGGGCGGGCTGTAAAACTTTTGGGCGGGAGATTATGAAGGGACAGAGAGATGTCGGCCCGGGGCTTTTGGTGACTCAAAATCGCACAAGAGTTTTGAGCCAGTCAGAGTTTGGTCAAGTCAAGTCAAAGTGGAAGAGAAGGGTCAGTGTTCTTGTGTTGGTCCGCCAGGAACTTCCAACGGAGCGCAGTGGAGATGGCCAATGAAGACTGTACTCATTTGGGTTTGATTTGGTAGCTATAGTCAAGCCAAGCTTATTTAAGTCATATTTACCTAGCCCTCGAATTTTTTGCGAGAACTGGGCGAGAACACCGGATTTTTCACGCCTCGAAATCTAAGGCCAGGTACGAACGACCGCACCGGGTCCTCCAATCTACACGCAGAGCGCACTGCGTACTCGACATTCTAATATCGTACATCGTCTACATACATCTCCTACTAAACAGCCCATGAAGATTAGACTCATAATGCGATACAGCGAAAGCAAGTACTGAGGATCGAGGATTGAATGTTTTGGGTAATGCGGAATAGATAGATATGCTAATGCAAATTGTGCGGAGACCTAACCGCCCGAAGCCAGTACTAAACTGCGAGCATCACAGGAAGCGATTGCTGGAAGGCTCGAGACCGCGCGCAAGCCGGAGCATCACGATGTTGCTGGTTAGGCTCGAGAACTGGAAAGGAGAGTGAAGAGTCAGCATCCACAGCTCGATGAGGAAGCAAAAAGGCACACGCACCCCGTTTCCCAAAAACACCTCCGCGCCCTCACCGATGCGCATGTCCACCGCCATCCCCACGCCCGCCTGCGCCGAGTCTAGCACAATGTCTCCGCTCCCCACACCTCCGTCCACCCGTCCTTCACCAGCTCCGCGCGCACGCTGTTCACGAACCACCCCCACGCGTTCGTCAGTATGTACACTCGGCTCAGCGGTGCACTACCTGGGTGCCTCGCCGCGTGGTCCGCCCGCACCGCATGTAACCGCGCAGCGAGCTGCCCCGGTGTCGGCAGGCAGTGCTGCAGGTAATGCGCCTCCGTCTCCTCCGCGGTCGTGTTCGTCGGGATCACGAAGCGGTCGGGGAGCTGAGGGTGCGTGTTGACGCCCATGTACTCTGAGCCCCACCGCACGAGGCGCAGGCAGTGCCGCTTGTAGTCGCCGCGCCGGAGGTGCACGGCGACAAGCCCGTTGAGCGTACGCTGCGACTCGGGGACGACAGGATGGTTTTTTTGGTCAGCGAGCGCGAGGGGGCGCGGTGGCGGGTAGAGCGCGGCGGGGTCCGTGGGCCGCAGGACAGCGAAGTTGCGTACGACGGCGCTGTGTACGAGCGGCGACCAGGCAAATGCGCCGAGGATAGGGGAGGCATAGAGCCCCGGGAGGAGGGAAAGGAGCCGTGGGGAACCAAAGAGACTGCGGGGATTGTTATCAGACAGTGTGGATGTCAAGACTGAACGAGAACGCACGAACTGTTGAATATTGGCTGCTCTGAGGATTCGACTTCCACGCAGCGTGCACCGTGCACGTCACTGAGGCGCTTGACCCACCAGTCCATTAGGACGCTACCCTCGGCTTCGGTGGGCGCGCCGGCGGAGGAAACGGTGTGGACCGCGCTCCGAGGGCACGCTTTCTGATAGAACTCAGCACTCACGGCCCGTTTTTGTACTGCGCTCTCGTCTGGGGCAGGAAGCGGTCCCCCGGAAAGCGGGCCTGCGAAGAACGCGTTAAGTGGGATCCGCGTAGATCGTAGAGCAAAATCGTAAATGGTATATGGCAGCGGTAAATGCGACCATGTGTAGTCCTCGAATACATATACGCGGCCGGAGAGGTGCGCAAGGTATCCCATGAGGATGCTGCGGGATGCGGGACATTCAGGCCGTGTGCGAAAAGTCATGAAAAATAAGAGCACGCACGCTTCCTGCAGGACGTTGTTCAGTCCGTGCCCCCACAGGTGCCCCGGAAATCTGAGATACATTCGGGAATCGGCCACGGAGAGCGCGCTGATGTTGTGCTGCGGCAGCTTCGCCTCGTATGTGCGAATGTCATTATACGTCGGTGGTACACCGCTCAACAGCACGCCGACCATTATCAGGAGCGGAATAGCGACAAGCAGGAGGATCATGCGCCGTACAGAGCAAAACCGCACGCAGTAATGCGCACGTCGGCGTCCTCGTGGCCGCGGCTCATGGTGTGAGGTCTCCGGGAGCAACTCGTATTCATCTTTGTGATTCTGGCCGGGCAGCAGGCGCAGGAGGGCGCGCCATAAACTCATGAGATACTGTTGTGTCCTCATAAGTGAGCAAAAATAGGAGATAAGACGCCGCAAGTTCCTCACCACAGCTGTCCCCAAAAGGATACAAAAAAGTCACAGCCCTCGCTTTTTCCTGCAGGTGTTCTTCAGAGCCCAGCACCCGACTATATGTATTGCGACCAACTTGGAGTACCACTGGCCCGCGATTCGGAGAGCAGGTTAAATTCTACACCACTAGCCAGCGACCCAAAGATCACGTTCCTGAATGGTCGAAAACAAGTCGAAATTCAGTAATCCTGGCCCAGAAGTGGATATTATAGTGTCCAGAGAATATGGGTATCACGTCTAGCAAACTAGACTCCCCAGAACGAGGTCAAGTGGAGGTCAAGAGGCAAGGAAACTTTAAATTTGGGATGTCACATCGTGACAAGTGTGGCAGTGCACGTAGTCAGGGTTGATCTTGGGGTTGATGCAACCACCAAGATGGCAAGATCTATACCAAGATGCAACGAGGGAACATGGATGAGTAGTGGGAGAGACTGATTTGAAACGTACAAAAGAAATTTTTAGATGTGATACATACATATGTATGTCGCGGAAATGTTTTTTTTTCTTCCCTTCTCAGACGTACAGACGAGACTTGAACTGCGGATTGATTCAATCATTCATTGTCCAACAAATCTGACGTGCAATTCCATGTATACTACTTCCACAGCTGTTGAAAGTTGGCCATCTGTTGTACTGTAGATTTTTTTTCACGAAAAGTCGATTTTTTGAATCCGATTTCTGCACGTCCTCTGAATCAGGACTCCCACTCCCGCAAAGTTGGGAAAAATTCCAGGATTCAAGAGTAAGATGGTGTTGCTTCCTACCACCGTTTCTTCAGCATCACACAAAATCGTGGTCGTGGCATGTTCAAGATGCGTGTAGATGCGGCGGGAGTGATCAAGATGTAGCGGAGTTGAATCTAGCCTCGGACCAAACCCTTGTTGGAATGGCTTGGTCCGAGACTAGTCAAGTTACACCTGGAATAGATTTATACACCTACTCGAGAAAACTGGATTTCTCAAGGAATGGAATGGTTGAAAGAGCGCCAAGAAAGATGTGAGACTTTTGGAGAGGTCCGCTGAAAAAAGAAACACGCACATAAAATTGAATAGAAGCATTGGCAGGGATCGTATGGCAACATATTGTGTGTCAAATGTCAATGAACGCTGAAAGAATCGGAGACGGCAGCATGAATTGGTAAACAAAAAATCTAGAGTCGCAGCTGAAAAGTTCAAGATTAGTCGTGTACTCCATAGATGTACCATATGTTCATATTTTCACACTCGTCCGAATGAGAACAAATATCTTTATCTGCGGTGGGAATCAAGGTTAATTTAGTGTGATACACTTGGACGAGAACATGAACGCATAACAAATAAAACAATGAACCAGGAGCTAGATGAAAACGATCAAACATCAGATTGTGTAATGAGATAAGGATATCACAGACCTCAAACAAGATTCGCCATTTTCGTTCCAACGTGGATATGCATGCCATCTTCCACAAACCGTCGTAGCGCTGCGATGGTGTTCTCACCAGGGTTGTGGGCTGCGCTATTGTACGGGAGAATAAATTGGAATGACTGAAGTTGAGTGCAACCAGAGGTACGTCGAACCGTGAGGAAAATGACCAGTTTGTCGTACTCGATGGAATAGTAGCGGAGAATGGCAAGATGACAGAGATTGGGAAGAAGGTCCAGGTTAATGGTCATCGTCTCAACGACCGGAAGCGCCGGGTTATACTTCATGCATTCCAGATTGAGGTCCGTCAGGCTCGGAATAAGGCGCAGATATGTCTCCCCCATATTTTGATCTTGTGCCGCGATGTATAACGACTGTAGTGGCGGCGATGACCGAGTCAGGAAAGCGATAAAATCGTTGTCGGGGATGACAAGATCCTCAAGTGCGGGCAGCGTAAGGTGGTCTAAAATACAGGCAGCGCGGCTGCAACCATCTGGATCTCCGAGCCGCAAGTACCGCAGGTACGGATGTGTCAGCCTCTGTGGGTCGGCATTCCCCGCATCCCCAATGCCTCTAATGCGTTCAATTTCGCATTCCCTCAGAAGAGGGGCGCCGCGCAGTGACTGATGCATTCGTAGAGATTCGTGCCGGGAAAGATCGAAAGAAACACCAGTTTCTCCAACGAGGTAAATTGCATCCTTCCCTGTTCCAGGCCCGCAAAGGACGGGACCCACAGCTCCAAAGTCTGCACCTGGTGCGCATGTTGCTTTACCACGACATCGGTCCCGTTTGCCAAGTTTCCGCGAAGTGAAAGTGAGAGGGAAGAGCCAGGTTTCGAACTCCTTTGTAAATTCCTCGTCCTCTTCGACCGGAAAAGAAAAGCAGACCGCGGCCCATAACGAAGGAGTGGCAAACGCGATATCACTCCATAAATGGCATATACTGAGGAGTATCATGGGGGCGTTTGCAGAATCAGGTCCCGGGTTGCCGCGAAGGCAGCTCATGAAATTTCCGACGACATTTCGAGGGGTAGACGCGCCATCGGGTCGCGAATAGGTTGCGTCGAGCGTTGCTCCTGCTGGTTTCTAAGTCTTCAAGGATCTGCTTTTGGGCATCTATGGCAGATGAGAGTTCCTCGATACGTTCGAGCAACTGCGTTGGGGAGGACATGGTAACAGGAAGGAAACCTTGCAGTGGCAGTGCACCATCGCATGGCGCGGTGGCAGTGTATACAATCCGGTCCGCTACTTCTTCCAAAGTTCTTATGATGACCATCTTCGGGAGCCGTCTATTCCTGCGACGAGGAACGCCAACGGGATAAGTTTGGCCAGGTCACTCAAATCTCAGGCTTTATTCTAAACTCCATGCTTCGTACCCGGGGCTCTTTTTCATCCTGGCTCTGCAGATGAGCTTAGCTCTCCCTTGGCTCTCGCTGCCTGTAAGTTGTCCGTACCAGAGATGGACGCCAGCTTGGATTATGCTATACCGATGGTGACAGAAATCGCTCCACACTGCAGACGGCGTGTATATTGCGCCGGCAAACTTTTGGTCGACGGACATCGCTTCTCAAGTTGAAACCTGGTTGAAACAACAGCTTACCCAAATTTGGACAGAAACCCGGCCACTGACACCGTACCTCGCGGCAGCACTAGCCACTGTGCACTCCAACAATCTTTCATCCAACACTGCAGCCATTTCTTTCTGTGGAACGAACCAGGTACATGTTTAGCAACCGCTCAAACTATCCCAACGTATGGACTTCGGTATATCCAGCATTATTGTCGCTCAATACCCGTTTCTGCCGACGGCGCATCCAAGTATATCCGCAATACCCGCTGCACTACTGTGTCCTGCACTTTACAAAGTAATCCTTTGCGTCTCCAAAGCCTGTATTCGTCGGCCTAGAGTATCAATACCTCATACGTACATGTGGATTCGGATGCTTTTAACCGTCGTGCGGGCGAGGTTGGGAGTATACGAGAGGTATCGAAGTTGGGAACGTCTCTTAGAGCTTCCCACTTCATTGATTTAGAACTCAGTACCACCAACATTCCCCCAAAAATGGTGGGTCTGATTTCGGTCGTCGAGGTTCTCGAATACTGCTAATACAAGGAGGATAAGTAAAAAGGCACCGCAAAAAATCCAAAAGCATGGTGAACCTATTTACAATGTTATTTGCATGTGGGAGCAATAGACATTTAAACATCATTTGAATGCTTTCAAGCTGATCAGCAAGGGATTCAAATGTGTGTTATCCATGCTGGAAACATTCAAATGGGTTTCAACATTTTTCTTGCCCACGCATTCGAAACACATTATAAATAGGTTCTTCATGTTTCTCGAATTTCAGACTATGGTTTATTTGTGTATCCTTCCTGTGTAAAGTATTCACCAAATGCTTCCCCCACAATTCTTTGCTATATCTTTCCGGTATAATTGCAAGTTACAGCCAAGTTGTGCTCATACCGGCAGACTCGGATGCCGGATTGATAGCCGAGTTTCAACTTGGTTTCCACCACATTTTCACTCATTCCTCAGATTCTAGACTCCATGATAATCTTTGAGTCCTCTGGACTTCAATTCTGAGCCATTGGGAGGACCAGGAGGTGCAGAATCTCCTGTGAGTCAAGAGATATTAATTGTTTGTAGCTTCGCCAACCGGGCTCCGAACGCTGAATAGAGTTTATATATACCTCATAGCAGTTATATGATCACACTCAGATGAAGATAATAATAATATTACACTACCATGCCGTTGACCGTGCCGTCCCGTCAAGATTTTTTCCACCCACTCGACCGGCGTTTGAGATGGCCGGTGCCGTCGAATCGATAGGTAGGTAGGTAGGTGGCACGGTCCCGCTTAGGAACGCCAGGTCCAGGAAGTGTCCCAATGTACACACACTAAATAATATAGCTACATAAAACTGTCAATTCCACGGCCGTGGCCGTCACGGGCACGGGTGGCCCACTGGCAGATAATACCCGACTGATCTAATCACTGGCATAACCCGATTCAACTCCGTTTTGAGGTACGCCTTTCTCACACTACTCTGCATTCTCATGACTGACTCCACCGACCCACCTCCGAGCTACGCCGTGCAGAACCTGAGCGTGACCACCAACGACAAAGATGCCACCAGTCCACCACCCGAGCCACGCTACAGTGGGTATCCCCGTGGATTGCGCGTTTGTGCCTCTTCCCTGATTCTGCGACAGTCTACTACCGCGTATACACTCGAGATGGGGCGATCCCCTCGAAAACAGCCGTTGATCCAAGGAGTCCATTCATGGGCCGTGTTATCGCGAGATCGGTCCCGCCTCCGCATACCGTTGCCTCGCTGAAGCGGCGTCTCGTCAGCGCGGAGAATATCTCTGACCCGGTTGGTCTGAGGACCGTCCTGTATTTAAATGCTGTCGCGCAGGCCCCGATGAATGACACAACGAAAGTGAAGATTGTTGGCCCTAGCCCCGACATTAGTGGCGCAACCCCGGAAACCGCTTTTGCCCTGGCCCTCGTCGAGGAGCTTACCGTCGAAGAGGTTGCTAAGGTAAGTGTAATGCTCAGCACCGCAGAAACTCGAGAGGATCCTCGATACTGTGAGTGTAGATTGATCTCGCCTTACTGCAGTCTGAGTGGCCGCCTTGAACTCACTACTTAGTATATTACCATCTGTATACTCAAAGTGGGGAGGACACTTCAAGAGTCTCCTTCAATCCACACGACCCAGCTCTCGGGCGTATTGAGCGGTTCCGCATCCCTCCCCCGCTCGGGCCCGCCTCCATCAAACGCTGCATTGCAAAGGTAGAGGCAATCCCATATATGCAACGGCCGATCTGTACGAGGAAATTTCCGCCGACGAGGTGATGCGGGATGCTCTTTCTATGCCGCTCTCCAAGATGGGACTGCTGGGTCCACCGAAGAACGACGAATGGCAGTTGTACAAGCACAACCAAGTAAGTTCAACATACGCTTTGAAAGAGTTGGAAGGACTCTTCCCTCCACTGGCCTTGTATGTGTGTATTGATTACAATGCGACAATGCACTGATCCTTCCATGATACTGAAGAGGACTCGCATTGCTGCGCCACTGACTCATGCAGTCGCTCAGTAGGTTATACGGATGGGCGGCAGGAAGGGGGAGAATACCGCGAGGGTGGTAGTTGGGAGTATGTGATTGAATGCCTAATGTCCGATGGAGCGCGTGGATGTGAGTGGTCTCATCATCAAAAATCATCTTCTTAGAATGCTCCCCCAGATTTGTTTGCAAGTAAGTTCATGATCATACCTTTGCTGCACTCCTCATATATTTTAACAGGAGACGTGAGGCTTTGTAATCCGTAGCTCGATGTATCAACTTGCCTTTTCGTGCAGACGACATGTACTCATTTTTCATAATATATTCCTTATTTTTTTGGATATATGTGTCGGCGATTGAAGAAAGCTAAATTTGACCAGCGTCTGGGATAGCAAATCTAATTCTTCCTCCTATTCCTATAGGAACTCAGGTGTGCCCAAGCGACAGTTGGTCACTCCACGGTACTCACCCAAGGTGTGACCCCCACGTTGTATGCACATCGCAGAAACCCATAAAGTCCAACAAATACGCCGGATATCTACAAGTGGCCGTAATATCTCAAACACCGCTCCAGAAGACCGGTAGCTCGACGCCTCGGCCACAGCCGCGGGCGACACGGATCTCGCAATTTAGGTAGCTTGTGCTCCGAGCTCGTTGACGTTGCCTGTTGCCTTTGAATTGTACCATCCAAACAATGCCGACCCGTTGGCTCGGACTAGTGTCCGGCGCAGACTCGAAGGGTTTGCAGGAAATCACATAAAATGAGTTCGTTTGAAACCTAGATCCAAAACCGCCATGCGGATGGTATCTGCGGTTTCAACACGGAGAAGATTCCGACGGCAAAGAGGTACATAGCTTGAAATGAATATGCGGCTGAATGCTCTGAAGAAAAAGTGCCGATTCCGCAGCTGTAGGAAATTCATTTTTACTGGCTCGTGTTCCCATACTGTTTCAATTCCACCCATACATTGATAGGTAAATAGTACTTTTACGCAACTTTTACGGGGAAAACATTATTCACGGGTGCGTCTCCTCTCCCTCAGTGTTGTCAGGGTCAAGCCAAAAAGGTCAAGCGGGTCAAGATCACTGGACGGGTTAATGCGATTAACCGTCATTGACCGGTTCAGAGAGGGTCATTGACCTCGTTGAAGAGGACGGATCAATGCGATGACGTCGTCAAGAAATAATCAAGTTGTTTGTCGCGAGCAAATATCACTCTTGCCGGGATCTCGGTCCGTGGGTCTTGACCGGTCAAGGGTGGTCAGATAAACCCTTGACCATTCTCCTAAACCCTGTCATAAACGGGTCATAACCGTCAAAGACAACACTGCTCTCCCTGATCGAGCTAATGATGTGCTCATCCTCGTGTACAGCAAACTCCATCCCCCACATGTTTTCTAATTCTCCTTATTTGTCGGTGCATCTGGCTTGATTCAGAGTAGGCGAGGAAAAAAAAAAGGTAAACTCAACTTCAACTCGGCGCTTGCCGAAATGTCAGCACAGCCCCATTGATGCGCTTCCAGACACAAAACATATGACTCAGCCTCGGAAACTTAGCCAGATCACCCGCCAAGATGACCAGGGAGTTTTGAGCTCGAGGCAATGTTCAGCGCTGCGCACTCGGTTACTGGCTAAATCCCTCCGAAACTGACACATCCAGGGAGACAACCACGAACAGTATAAAACCAGGCGACTTTAGACTCCCTCTCTCTATCATCCCCATATTCGAGACTTGATTCGAGAAACCACAATGAGCACCACTACCCACAAACGCGTTGCCCTCATTATTGCTTCGACGCGCACCCCCGCTCGGGCCTGCCATTGCCAAAATGACCCTTGGAATCATAGTCCCGCTACTTCCCGCGCACATCACCTTAACGCTCGTCGACCTCATGGATCACCCGCTCCCCCTCTACACCGCCGACCCCATCATCCCCGCTGGCATCGCGCGCCCCATCGCCGACACCGCCTACGCCGACCCCGCCACCAACGCCTGGTCCGCCGTCGTCCGCAGCTTCGACGCCTTCATCTTCCTCACCCCGCAGTACAACTGGGGCTACCCCGCCGCCTGAAGCTCGCGCTCGATGCGTTGTACCACGAGTGGAGGGCAAGCCCGCCATGGTGCTCTCGTATGGGAACCGCGGCGGCGGCAAGTCCGCGGGCCAGCTGCGCCAGGTGCTCGACGGTCTCCACATGCGCGTCTGCGTGCGCGGGGTCGAGTTGGCGTTTGCGGAGGGACATGATCGCTGTGGAGGGGAAATCGAAAAGGAGACGCATGGAAAATGGAGGAAGGAGAATAAGAAGGAGGAAGTGGAGGAGGCGTGGCATGAGCTTGTGGGTCTCATTGATACCGTAGCGTGAGGGGCAAGTTTTCTGGGTCCCTGTATTGTATTTTCTTTTCGTCGTTCGCAAATTATTTCACCATCGACGGTTTATAGCCGTGCGCTCCTTGGATGCCATCGATATTTTGTCTTAAAGTCTGTTTGCGCGCCTTCAACAAGTGCGATTTGGTTGAACCATAATTCAACCAGAGTTTTCGGCTCAATTATTGGCAAGCTTTGTTGATAAATCCTGATTCTCCGATTCCAAACCACTTTTTTTCTATTTTTCCTGCAAAAAAGTCCATTATACGATGAGTGGGGGAGGGTTAATGGACTACGACTTGAACGGAAATAACTGGTAATTTTTTCTCTTCAAACCGTTATGAACTCTACACTGTTACCCGCTTCCGCATATTTCTCGAGTGGTTTCAGGCCTTCCATTCACCACCAGAAATTCTTCCGACAGGACGTTTAATAATATGACCCGGAGCGCATTGCGTCTCTCAGTTTGGGCCCTTTCCCAGCTAGAGGCAATAAAGTCCACCAGTACTGGCATCTGTGCAGGCCGGGATGGAGCACCAAACAACGAAGTTGGGGAAGAAGTTCACCGCGGCAAACGCGATCCCAAATTCTTGGGTAGAAATGCTCTGTAGAGACGAGGAGGAAAAGGTCTTTGGTATCGTGCATGTCTTGGAACAAAGTCTCCGGCGTCGTCTGCCCCGATTTCAAACTCCACGGAGAACGTGTCAAGCTCGAATCTCGACTGTGTCCGAAAGCGCGCGATTGTTGATGGAACAATTTGACCGTTGATCATTAGAATCTTCAACCTTGGTGCGACCAAAGATTCCAAGAGCACGTCGCTTGCACCATGCCAGCCGAACAAATAGAGCCTGTCGAGGCACTCTAGGTGGATTTCCGGCTGCGTTTCAGAAATGTGTGGACCTGGCTTCACTCCGAGTTCACAACGGACGACATTAGGGCATTCAAGTAAAATTGAACACCAGACAGCGGGTGTACACGCCGTGTGAAGAAAGCTGAAGAACGGAGTTGTGACCAGGGTAAAGAGACGGTCGGCGCAGAAAAAATCGGAGCCTCTCCATCGAGGTTCTGCGATAAAAGATCGAGGATATTCTGGCCCGCGAGCTCCGACAACTCCATCGCTGTCCGCGGAAAGATTGGGGAGAAGACCACTTCTCGGAGGACTGGAGCTGAATCGAATGCCACCGAGCTGTCAGGCCAATGCCAACCACAATACCCCGTTTCCGGTGGAGTGGCATCAACATCGCGGAGACAGGGTCGTAGATGTAGAGTCTCGAGACGGAGAAACGTGCCACTCGGCATCTCGAACAGCGACCGCAGAGTCGGGGGAAGGGAATGCAAGGTCGAGATGCCTCATACGGTGCGCATTCGAAAACACGACAGCCATGAAGCCCGAAAGCAGATTCGGTCTTTCATGGAGGGCGGTCGCGAATGGACCTGTGCACTCGGCTGTGATGTTCAAGGGGTAGTCCCCGCTGGCACGCGAAAGCCATCCGTCCACCATTTCCGCGACCCTCTGAACGTCGAGTCCCTCTGCGTCAAAGATAACAGAAATGTTTGCCCACAGCTCCGACAGCTGCAGTGCCAGTTCGCGCCAAGTACGGGAGACATGAGTAAGCACCAAAGGTATGTCAGTTGATTTTGGAGGGAGGATAGAAGGATCGGGGAAAGCGCTGCATGTGAGGATATTTCGGCCAGGAGCTCAGCTGGAAGTTTCTTGTGAGGCGCGAGAGCGACCCGGCATGCGGAAATAATTATTTCGAGTTCCTCTCGCCGGACGAGAGTTGGTTGTAGGGATCGGGAGTGTTAAGAGACACGGCTTCAAGACGACCGAGCTCAATTTCGGCGTCGAGGAGCTCGATCCTTGCGAGAGCTCCGGGTGCGAAATCGATTTTCTGGCCCTCCGGGGAGTCCGCGCCAAACTCGTCACTTCGTTACTTCGGTTAAATTCGTGTAACTTCGTCAGTTTGATGGCATTCAATGAATGTTCGTGAGTTCAGCAAATTTCAGCCAAAGCTCGTCACTTCTCGCTAGCCCATTGAAATTTCGTCACTTTATTTATGTACATTGAACCTCCTCCTACCACTGTACCGTAAACTACCACTGGGGAGTTAAATAAAGTTCATGTTCTCAATGAGAATACAACGGTCTAACGGATATGCAATTGCAGCGCTGAAATACATGTAGGTGCAAAAATATGTAAGGTGTGTGAGTACATGATTATGATTACTTAGTGTGGATGCTACGGCGGCCGTTAATCAGCGACGGTGCCGAGGAGAAAGCATACGCGGAGTAGAAGACGGCTCCCCGACGCGCGCCGTTGCCAAGCCGCTGCGGCGCGACGGAGTCTCCGGCCGCAACGCAGTGCGATGCGATGCGCAGAAGCTATTGTATCAAGCGCGCCTCCGGCGCGCGCGATGTCCACGCATCCAGTTCCAGCCTTCTGCGCCTCGCGCCGCGTTTTCCCGGGCCGTGCATTACGCAAGCCATGGAATACCATAACAACCGCTTACCAGAATGCTGAATAAAAAAACCGCCCGCCCTATTCCGGCATGATTCCGAGTGAAGGAGATGTCGATGCTGCTATTGTCACGGTGCGAGTTTTGTGTCCATGTCGGGTATGCAGCACGGAAGGGAGTGTCATACACGCACCACGGCGATGAAAGCTCTGTCTTGGATGTCGGTGTGCGTTGTCGCGATCCCGCAGATTCCTTTGCGCAGGCGCGATGGTCGTGGTCAAGTCGTGGTAGTGGTAGAAGGGAAAGGTCGAACGTGCCACGTGATGTTCAACATCGGATGAACTGTGAGCTCACGAACTTTCATTAGAATTTACTTACCTGACGAGCTTTCACAGAAAACCATCGGAAGTAACGAACTTTCCCTAAATGCGATCAAAGTGACGAGGTTTCGTGAAAATAAGCGAAGTAACGAAGTGACGAGGAAGGCTACTACCCCCTCCGGGTTGTCGGACATAATCTGTTACAGATACTGCAAACGATGTTGAGATGTATCCGATGCTGGAAGTACCTCGGATGGAGATCGAAAGATGTACTGTATCGTTGATGACAGTGAAGTGAGTGAAGGCCAAGTGAAGGCCTGAAGACGCGTCCGAACGGCGAATCGGCACAACAGCAAGATCACTCACGTGGCTGTTAAGTCCTCGGTGTCGGACCGTGCATCCGAGTTTCCTCGCCGAAAATTAGATGTTTGTGCGGGCCCAGCTGCTCCAAGGAAATATGATTCGTTTTAGGATCACATTTAACGGGCTTCAGTATTGGTGAATAGGTAGGACCAAATATTCCCTCCGTTGGAGAAATCAATAAAATTGGTGCGATACATTGGGCGAGCCCCAGTATTAACGCAGAACAAAGAATAAAATGATAAACTAGGAGACAGGTGAAACTATTATGTATGTCTCAAACGGGATAAGGACGCGGACCTCAAACGAGATTCGCCGTCCAGCGTGAATATACACGCCATCTTCCACAAACCGATGTTGGATTAGACCAGAGGCGCGTCGCATCTTGCCGGCATGGTGGAAGTATTGACGAGAAAGACAATGTGGCAGTGCACATTGATGCATCTACTGGTGGCTCAGAATATTGGTTTACACGAAAAAAACGAGTATAATGCGGATTGCACTGGGTAGAGAGAAATTAGCCTACGAAACTTTTTAGAGTCGTCGATATTCTCGTGATCCTTTGCATAAATTCCCATATTGGGCCGCAGGAGGTTGTTTGCCAGTGTTGATTCTGATTGAATCAAATCTTGCAATCGTACGGCACCTCCCGCTCCTGCGCCTTGACACGCGTAGGGCATCCAGCACTATGCTATCCGCACCGACTGCGCCGTCGTTCCGCTGCGTACTCCTTGGTACCCCTCACTGAGGCCGCTACAGCCTTCCCAAAACAGGGAGGCGCGCAACGACGCGCTCCACGAGTGGGCGGATCGTTTCGGGCTGATCCCGAGCGAGATTGCGAACGGCGGCTATAGAGGTGAAGCACCAACATTTTAATTAAATAATAACCGCAAAGGATTCTCTACTAGTACAAAAATCACAAAAAAAACAGTTGAGCTCGTACAACAACCACCGGAAAATCTGAGACACCAAACTGATTAGACATGCATAGATCAGAATGGATGTCGCCTTCACCTCATATAAGGTTTGTTTTATCGTCTCCACTGATTTGAATGTGCATTCCTTCTGCGACAAGACGCCGAAGAGCCTCCCTAATATCGGCATCGACCGAACGATGGGACCAAATCAACCGGAAGGATTGTATCTGAGAGCGCCGGGCGGAGAACGCTCCGACCAAATTCTCATAGCATGTGCGATTGGGGTACAATCGGTTCATCGTGAGATTGCGAAGGTTAGGGAAGAAGTTCTGGGTGGTAGCTAAGGCCCCGAGGAAGCCATAATCATTGTCCACACTCCCGCATGACAGCTCGAGATTCTGCACGCTGGGGAGAAGCTGGGAGAATTCAGTTATGGCTTCGGGCGACCATTCCACTGGATTCTGCATAGACAGCGACTCCAGCGGCGGCGCGGACCGGCGTAAGAAGGAGAGGAAGTCGTCTATATCGATGTCGAATTGACCCACATGAAGGGTATGTAGGGCAGGTAGCGTGAGGTATTGTAAGGGAGCTGCGCTGGTCCCGCCGGGCCCATCAAGCCACAGGCTTTGCAGGGACGGGTGGGTAAGCGGCATCAACGGGTTGTGCTGCTCCTTGAAATACGTCCCCTCGATGCTGCATTTCACCAGATTCGGCGCGGCAAGCATCATCTGTACACATTTCATGGGATTCCGCCCAAAAAATTCCGGTGGATGGAGATCGGCATCATCTAAGGCAATAGTCAATGTCCTCAAGGACGGAAAGGGCGCTGTGATCTGCGGTAGCCGATTGGCGGTCCGGAAGTATATCTTCAAATCCCGCACCCGTTGTGCATGCTGCTGCACCACGGCCCCGACGGCTGGATGTAAGGATCCGCGCAGGGAAATCGAAGTATCCCGAGGGTCTGCACGGCTGAGCCAGGCGTGGACGAGCTTATCGAAATTGGTGGCCCGGGGGAACTCGATCCGTATGTTTGCCCACAGAACCGGCGCTGACCGCGCGATGTGTGCCCATGAGCGGGATACGGACAGGAATACCATGGGCGCATCGTGTGGGTTCGGTGCAGGAGCACCGAATGTAGGAAGACAGCGCACAAATATGTCGGATGAGAGTTCCAGAGGCAATCGTGTTATGATGTCCATTTCAGCGTTGAGTTCGCCTTGGAGGTCGCTTCGCTGTTGTTCGAGAGTGCGACCCTGGTTTCGACGAATTATGGCAGCGTTAACGTCCTCTATCTTGCGACGAAGGATGCGGACTTTGACCTCATCCACGGGCATCGGTGTCGATTCTGCACAAGATAGCGGGTCGCCGCGGCGCTGGCCGGACCCAATAGCTCCAGTAACGGTTATCCAACGAACATGATGGACTCATGATCATGAAGAATTTCCCAAAGAGTCTCGCTAAGAAATGTCAACAAACAAGACCTACATTAGGAAAGTAGATGCATATCCAGTAATTCCTGCTATAGCATACATATTTGCTTCAAAAATTACATTCAAAATGCAGTTAAGTACACAGAGCAGATATCGAAAAAATCCCGAGAAGAAAACATGAACGAAGGTCAGAATATGAGAAAGCGATGATGGGCAAAGCAAACAAAAGCGGCAGCGATGCACGACCATTGATGGTCGCTTGGGCGCCGCTGGTGGTGGGGCTGGGGCTGGGACTTGGGGGTTTGATGGTGTGAAGGGGGTTGGTGTGGGCAGATTGTTCGTGGATGCGGGAAGTGGGTGAGTAGTTGTAATTGTCGTCGGAGCGGGGCAGCGGCGGCGTTGTTCCCAGGAAGCTTCAATACGTTGAGGGCATCCGAGACCCAATCTGACCCCACGGCGCATCCCGAAAGATCCCTGTAAGATCGACGGCCAAGGTTGGAGTCGGACGTGGCAAGGAACGAGGATGCCGACGTGAAAGGGCCCGTCAAGCCATGTCGTGTCTGTCCTAACAATGTCACTGCTCCCATCGGTGTACTTGATCTGCAGGGCGGCAATGAAGCCCGCGCTCGAGCCCGCGCCCGTCGTCTGCTGTGACGGAAAGTTCGTGGCAAATACGGTGAAGACGTTGGTCGACGGCGTGAGGGTAACAGTGAACCGCTGCGCGTACTCCCAGCTGCCGATCGTGTTTGGCGCGTTGTTATCGAAGGGGGCGGCCGATGTACTGGCCATTCACGTATAGGTCAAAGCTATTGTCGGCGGAGAGGAGAACAGTGGCCGAGGACGCGGTTTTGTCCGACGGTGCTACTACTGTCTTCCTGAATCCGACAGTCTCCGCGGGCGCATCGCCGGAGGCATCGGTGATGTTCCAGATCCATGAACTGCCCGTCAGATTCAGAGGGTTGACCGCCGGACTGGGAAGACTGACGCTCGTTCCCCAAGGTCCTGACCCATACTGGGTAGCGACTTCGGCTGGTCCGAACGGCGAGACGTCGACGGGGAGGGGGAAATCCGCGGGAACCGTTCCAGAAACCAGCCATGTATTGTCGGATAGGATGGTCTCATTTGAGCCGTCGGTGAAGAAAACGCGAACAGCCGCAAGAAGGCCAGCGGGATTTGCTGCCCCGGCGAGACGGGGTTGGCATTCGCAGCCAGCACAGAAATAACGTTCGCTGAGGCGTTAAGTGCCGCGCTGAGGACTTGAGCGGTCTGCCATCCGTCTTCTCCTTCCGGATCTGAGGCGGCGACAGGCTGGCCATTGACCCATAATGTAAAGTTGTTATCGACGGTCATCGCGATCTGCGCAGAGGCAGCGGTTTTGCCCGTAGGTGTGGCGAATGTTTTGAGGAACGCGACGTTTCCGGTGGGGGCCGTCGTCAGCAAATCCGGCTCCGCAAGCCAGATCCACGACGCAGAAGACAGTCCGCTGTCGGAAAAAGCGTCCCTCTTTCCGAGTATCCGGGCATTTTCCCTCAACGATGAAGGCCGGGCCTGTACGACTTTTTGAGAATGTCAGAGCTGTTCGGGACAGTGCTTGCTGTAACGCACCAATAGAGGGATACCAGACAAGCAGGGTGAGAACAAGGAAGAATGGCGAAGCTGGCCGTGGAGAGTGGTATCAGTAACCATTCACAACTCAGTCGTAGACTATACCTGACGAAAACATCGATCAACGACAAAACCCAAGGTGAAGTGGGGAGACGCAGAAAGGCCAGGAAAATTTCCGAGTCATAGACAACGTAGATCACTTATAAGAGGCTGCGTGGATCTCAGTTCAATTGAATGACGGCACAAGCATCTGACAGATTACCTGGGACGTCGTTACGCTGATCGTCCTTCCCGTGCCTTTCCATGGCTGTGGGTACTGTTAAGCCGTGGAACGGAAAGTGATCCTAGGCGCTAATCTCAGTTTCGAGCTGGCACTCGCCATATGGGCAGATTAAACGTAATGCACTTTTACTCTTCCAAAAAAAAAAATTAGGAAAACCCCGGTTTGTCAAAATTCATAAAAATGAGTCCACACCGGCCCCCGGCTACTACCTTTCATAGCGGTCCGGGCATAGAGTAAATCAACGACCCATTGTGGAGGGGTTTTTTTTTAAAACCAGCCAGCTCCAGAAGTTCTGAATAAGCCACAGCGATGCGGAGGCACTAAGACAATCCCAGTAGGTGGTCGAAAAGTCGGTTTTTTTGGCGGCTTCCAGGGCGAATTACCGTCAAGAGTAAATTAGGCGAAGTCCTCGAAAAAAAGCGGACCGCCGCGAAAGTTAGTGACCACACCCCAGCGGCTTGGAAATCAAGTGCGACCAAGATGTTAAGACTGAGCCATTGCCATCAATTCTCGATTGAATTTGAGTGTTGCGCTCAATTATAATACGGGTCTCCCAGTACAAAAATCTGAAGAGACAGATCCCAGATTAGTAGCATAGACAAAGCAGCATAGAAATCACTCATCTGTTGTGAACTTTTGTCACCGACTTGAATTGAGCCCGGAACAAGCCAGAAGGCGCTTTGGACAGACAGATCTTACCATGGCAGAAACCATCGACGAGAACAAATTCATAGAAGACAAAAGGATGGGGTAGAAATAGTATGCGGTTCAATCATGGTTTCTCTCCCACATCGCGCTTCCCGCCGGCCATACCGGACACCGCATACTATTCATCACGTCCAGATGGCCTGTTATCTCAGGCCCACTGAACATCATCCCCCTCCGTCGCCTAAACAAGGTCGGTACGAGTTCATGAGCTGCGCTGCGAAGTTACTTCTCTGACGCCCACATTCAGACAGTATTCATTGAGTACCATGCCTGAAACTCAAACTACTCAAACTGGACAAGGGGGCAATGAGCCTGACAGAGCTGAGAGCCCAACCGCTCCACTCGGCCGCTGGCAGTGAATGTCACAGCAAGTAGTGGACGCGACGGTATGGTGTGCCGCTCTCTGTGAAGAAGGTTCCTGTCTCTCTCACCACTCTCCTTAGCTGGTCGCTAAAGAGATTAGTACCATTTAGGGAGGAGTTCATCGAATTCTGTTGATCATTGTGGTTCGTCATACTGTCGTGGGGTCGGTATTAATCCAAAGGACCGGAGGGATTATGAAGAAGATTCTCACGAGACTATTGTTTGCAAAAACAACCGCCACGAATAGTGAGATTTCGGAGGTTTGAGGAAATTGGTCAGGATTTCGGTCGGACACGATTGCGGCGCTGCAGGAGCATGCGGTCATGTACGATCACCGAAGATTAAATATATTCGTCCGAGAGAGCCATTGATACCTCCATGACCTTCCATCCCACGAGGAAAATCAGGAGGACTGACGAGTCCGAATTTTTTGAGCAACAGTTGGAGAAAAATCGCGGGTATGTGTGAAATCAGAAGGATTTGAACGGTCAAGTTGCGTTAAAGTAAAAATGTAAGCACTGCGCGTGTCACCAAGTATTGTTTTTTTTCTTCTTCCTCGGGTCCAAGGGCCTCAAGCAAGTGGCTCTGCGATTCTGTGATAAGTTGTTTCGTCGTCCTATTCGTAAATGTGGCGAGGGCGGGAGGATTGGTCTATTGGAGGTCATAGGCTGTAAATGTGAGGTATGCATAGCCCGTCATATTGTACCTGGTGCGCATGCAAGTTGCAACCTTGTAAAGGGCCCTCCAAACTCATTTGAAACTTGAACTTGAACACCGTACCGGGGGGGAGATAAGCGGTTGAGCCAAATGCCGAAGAGTTTGTCGAATTCAAAGTTGCACGAATAATTTCCCTTTCGCAAGAGATCGTCTGCCAGCGATTAGAAGTGAGTAGCACCTCGAGGAAGAGTATGTAGGAAGAGGACTGGCAGTCGCGCGAATTTCATCGATTTGTCTCATTGATGCAGTGTGGACTTGATAATGGCGGTCGCTCCTCGACTGGCCCTACTGTAAAACAAATCGTGTCATTGGCCACTAATTCGGCAGAGAGAGAACGAGAGAGGAAGAGCTGCTGGTCGTTTGTTTGCCCATGTTTGGCGGCGGCTTTGCATGACCAACCTTTACTACCAAAACTATCCCGGATCGCTTCTGATTCTCGCGCAGCTCTACCGGAGTGGATTAAATTCTAAAAGCGAAGAAGTGTGAGCTTGAGCCGTGCCCGGAGCCGTCCTCCAACTTTCTTCAATGAGCGTGAGTACAGAGGGTGAAACGGAGGTAAGAAAGCAGTGGATATTGTCCACAAACTCACCTAAGCTCATTTATAGACCCCGATAACTTCCTCACCTTCTGGACCGTATACCGCGACTCATTCTCGCCGTAGCCGTATGGAGATGTCCACCATTTCCGACTCGCCAATTCTCTTGCTTCCACCAGAACTTACAGCCTCAATATTTGCACATTGTCTTCCTGCCGGGCATCTGTGGCCTTCACCACGCGAAGCTCCCCTGCTTCTTGCGCAAATATCTTACCAATGGCGGGAGATATGTCTCGACACACCCAATCTATGGGCATCCATTGCATTCGGCGACACGAGATCTGTAGAATTGCTAGAAAAGTGGTTGATGCGCGCGCGGAACCACCCAATTACGCTGTTTCTTCTGACTGCGTACGAGGAGAGGGCTCGGAGGCTTATGGGAATCGTAAAACCCTACTGTCCTCAGTGGCAGAATGTCCACTTTGTTCTCCCAACGTCCGTGTACCGCCAGCTCAGCATGTCCCCCTTACCACGTCTTAGGCGGCTGACGCTGTCTATCACCGGGCACGAGCCAGAACCAACGGCCGACCCCATTATCATTCGGGATGCGCCGTTGCTTCGTTACGCCAAAATAATCCACCTCCGGCATTTCAAGATCGATATTCCATTGGAACAGTTGACCGCCCTTCATTTACGTATATTCATGGATGCAGCCAGACCATCGTTATTTTGCGATGTTGTCCGAACCTCCTAAAACTCATCTGTTTCTTTACGGCGATGGGCGAGAACGTGCATCCGCCCCTCGAACTGCATTCACTGCGCTCGTTGAAGATTGGGAACGAGAGCATGCTGCTTTGTCTCACAGCTCCGCGTCTGGAGCAGCTACAATTTTCGCAAAGATCGGGCGACATTGATGCCCAGACGGATGCCTTGCGGTCATTCATGTCGCGTTCGTCCTGCGACCTGAAGCTTCTCTCGATCAAACTGAACGCAGCCGCAGGAATCCAGCATTTCTTCGCGGCCTTGCGATGTTGCCCGAACCTCGTAGATCTTTCTTGTTTATCTACAGCGATAGACGAGAACGTGGCTCCACCCCTCGAGCTGTGTTCTTTGCGTTCGCTGAAGATTACCAAAGAGAACATGCTGCCTTATCTCACAGCTCCACGCCTGGAGCGGCTCGAGATCTCGAGTATATTGGACGACACCGATGCTACAACCAATGCCTTGCAGTCATTCCTATCGCGCTCGTCCCGCGACCTGCAGTTTCTCTCGATCAGACTGAACGCAAACCCAGGAATCCAGCACTTCCTCCGCGCCGCCAACTGCATCCTGCACATGAAGCTCCATTTCCATCACTCCGCTGGTTTCGAAGAGCAGATCCAGGCGCTCCAAGATGTCGACGTCCTTCCACGGCTCAAGCACCTGGAGATTCACGACATCGCAGGCGGAGACCATTATCGTCCACTGCTCGATGTGTTGTGGTATAGACTGTATCACGCCAATCTCGAATCGTTCGAGCTATTCTTGGGGACAGCGTCCCCTGGACTGTCCCCTGCGCGCATTCCCCCCGCAACTGTCATGGCAGATTTTCGTGCCCTCGCTGAGGCAGGGTTGCGGCTCCGAGTCACTACGAGGGAGAGTGGTGCCATCGCATTTGCCGATGTTACTCTTTTGGATCTGTATAGCCCCAGGATCATCGCCCCATGACAGATGATCTATCGAGCCTTCGATTGGTTTGACCGTGTTTGGAGGCCGTTCCCCAGCCTTGACTTAACCTGACCCATACCCGTCCCTTTGACGCCCTTCCGCATTCTGGGTGAACACTTTGAGGAGCTTCAAGTACGTCGAAGTCTAGCCAAAGGTTTAAACTTGAAGCTAATCTGAATCCTAGTCTCTTCACACTCCATCGGAAGTTCCCCGAAGCCAACCCGAAGCTTCTTCTTGCCTCGTTCGATAAGAGACCCGAATCGTCCTTGCCATTCATTCCCCTTGCACACCGATGTCCATTGGTCACGACTCGCGCATTCTCTTGCTTCCGCCGGAGATTACTGTCGCAATCTTTGGACATTGTATGCCTTTACGCCCAGTATGGCCTTCACCACGCGAAGCGCCTCTACTTCTTGCCCAAATATGTCGCCAATGGCGGGAGATATGCCTGGATACGCCCCAACTATGGGCATCCATCGCTTTTGGCAGCAAAAGATCTGTAGAATTGCTCAAAAAGTGGCTCTCGCGCGCACGCAACTATCCGCTCACCCTTTACCTCCATACTTTATCTGAAGAGAGAGCGCAGATGCTGATGGAGGTCGTAAAACCCTACTGTTCTCAGTGGCAGGATGTCCGCTTTGTTCTCCCTAGCTCCATGGACCACCAGCTCAGCTTGTCCCTTCCGCGCCTTGAGAGGCTCACACTCGACGGCCTGGTGCCCAAGTCAGATAGGATGAGGGCCCCCATTGTCCTTGGGGACGCGCCGTTACTCCGTTATGCCGATATAAGGAATATCAAGATCGATCGGCCTTTGGAACGGTTAACCACCCTTCGTTTGCGAGCAACCGATGTGCGTACACGTATCGATGAAGCCCAGACCATCGCTGCCTTGCGATGTTGCCCGAACTCCTGGAGTTAGACCTCTCCTGTCTCGAATGGCAGGAGGCAAGAGCGTGCCTACGGTCCTCGCGCTACATTCTTTACGCTCGCTGAAAGTCATCAATCCGAACATGCTGCCCTCCTCACAGTTCGCGATTGGAGCGGCTTCAAATTTCGCGCATGGACGACATCGAGGCTGCGAGTCATGCCTTGCAGTCGTTGCTGTTGCGCTCTCCTGCCACCTTCAGTTTCTCTCGATGGAAGTACCAATGGCGCAACTGCAGCCCAAACCAGCACTTCCTCCGTGTCGCCAACTCTATCTCCCATCTGAAGCTCGTTATCTCCAACTCCTTCCTGATCGAGCCTGTGATGCAGGCCCTCCACAGCGTAGACGTCCTCCCGCAACTCGAGCACCTGGAGATTTCCAACGCCACGAATGGAGCTCATCCACTACCAGACGTTTTGTGGTGGAGATGGAAGCTCACCGGTCGCGGAATCGTTCGAGCTCCTTCTGGGATGTTGGAGTTGAGTCAACGTGGCATCATGGCCGAGGTTATGATTTAGCAGTGGTTAAGGAAGACTCAGTAGGAGACGATGAGGGAATAGTTACATTAGACAATGTAGGAAGTCGAATTATATATATATATATTTCAAGCGTTTACGGAGCTCTTAACCTGACTGAATCCGCTCTCAAATCACACATCCTCAACGGCGCGGTGTTTCGCGTGCTCGCCGAGGGAGTTGCAGCTCAAGAGCAGAGCGCTTTAACCACCTTACAAATACCCGTCGCGCTTGATCCCAAGCCATTGTTCCAATAGTTCCTTACATACGTAGTTAGCTACAACACAAATAAGTTACGCTTGAGCAGCCCGTAAGGGTATAGTGATGAACATGACGAGAACTGAAAACACACATTACACGACACACTCTGGTCACGGCCCCGGGCTCCTCCCCGTGGAATTGACTGGCGCGCTGAAAAATCCCGACGCAGTAATGCCGACCGCCTCCACGGCCGCACCGCTCGCCTTCCTCGTCGTCCCCCGCCCCACCGCGATCGACCCCTTGCGCCCGACCGTCCCGTGCCCGCCACGCCGGAACCCTTCTCCACGCTTACAAGCGACTTCGTGCGGGTCGACCCATACACGCCGCCGCCGTTGCTCATCACCGAGCGCGCGCCGTACCCCGTCGTTGACGCCGCCCCCGACACATTACTCCGATGCCGCGGGCGGAACGTGCTGTTACTGCCGTTCCCCGCACCCACAGCGCCCCACGCGCTCGGCGGCACCGCCCCGCCGTTGCCGTTCTGCCCCGCCCCGCCATTGCTGTACTCCATTCCGATGGGCATAACGAGCATCTCATCGTCAATATCCTCGTCCTCGTTCTGAGACAGCGCGCTGCGCACGCTCTGCCGGCGTGGCGACGACGCGCGGAAGCCGGAATTCGAGGACGCGGACGATGAGGAGGAAGACTCGCCCGGCGCGCGCAGGGGTGGCTGCGCCTCCGCGCGGTCGCGCAGCTCGTCGAAGACCTCGAAGTAGCGCTGGATGCACAGCTTGAGGACCGTGCCGAGCGTCGTCTTGCCCTCTGAGAGCGCCGCGGGGTTGGATGCGGGCGGGCGGTCCGACGGGGTGCGCGTGAACAGCGCGGGGGCACCGGGGACGCTGCACATCATGACGTCCCGCGCGGGGTTCGTCTTGCTGGCGACGAGGTTAGGGCACAGCACCACTGCGAGGTTATGTGCGTCCATGCGATTTGAGGCAGCCGGAGGGAGACGTCGTGCATCAGATCTAAGGAGGATTTATATAGAAACTACGGGGAAAAGGAGGAGGGCAACGTACGGAGGACGTGGCTCAGCAGGATGTAAACGCATAACGGGAGTTGGGGGAGGAGTACGTCCCGTATATACGCGATGGCTGCGAGATCGCGCTCGACGTTCGCCGCGTCAGTCGTGTCGGTCGTTGAGGAAGGCATCGGGCAGCGGCGAACGACGGGGTACAGACTCTCCGGGATAACAGGCTCGGGTAGATCTCGCAGGTACTTCTTAAGCAAGACAGCTGCAAGGTGGGGATCCCCGAACGTATCGAGAGAAACCACATTTCCTGGAGGTCGATAAGGTTTTCGTTAATATAAAAGAGACAGACGACGAACCTCGGTCATAGGCGTCCTGCGCCGCCTTCAGCATGACCGACTGTGGTGAGCGGCGGAAAAGACCCTCTTCCTCCATGCCGGATTCGCGTATAAACTGGATAGCATCCCGAACGACACGAGGAATGCCACCCTTCTCGCCATCGAAGCCCATGAGGTCCTCCAGCGGCACACCGAAGATGTGTGTATCGCCACGGGTGGCAACTGGTAGCGTTATCTTGCTCTCGTATTTGAGATTTTCCCTGCCTCGGATAAATCAAAGTTAGACGAGAACACGATGAACTGACTTGTATACGGCCGGTGGAACGTCTATTTGCGTTAACGGAATATAGCATGCGAGCTCGGAAAGCGTGGGATATATGTGAGCTTCCGGAAGAATTTTGGGCTGATGATAGCGCCGGCAAGACTGAAAAGCACTACTCATGTTGGGTATACTGCGAGTCCAGGAACGCACTTTTGGAGAAAAAAGACGAATGTACGATGTACAGACGCTTCAGATTCTTGCGGTACTTGCGACTAAGGCTCCGATATGCCTTCCAGACCCAATTCCACCCTGGGGTGTGTTTGCCTCCGGCAGCAAAGAACACGACGGCGTAGTCGGATTCGACATACAAGTTGAGATATCCCAGGATCCGTCTGCCGGAATAATTTTCCAAGTTAGGGTGTTCTTGAATAATAATGAAGTCCGCCCACTGAAGCAAAAGGTCGTAATTAACCTCCTTCGGATCCGGGAGCGCAGATGCATTCATTACAACCCTGAAGATACGCCATAAACCAAGTCCACGCAAGTCCGACAACGAAACCTACATTGGCCGGGTTCTGATGGTCTGTTAGCAACCATGCAAGCTAGCCAAGTGCTGCTCACTCAAAATCGACTCCGGCTTGAAATATCATACGGGAAATGACCTCCTCCACATTGTCCCGACCGTCCTGGGCGCTATAGTCGTCGATACTTTGCTTCCGGGCCCATGGAGCTGTAAACTTGCGTTTGAAGCTTGAGGGGGACGTCGGACCAGAGGAAGGAGAAGATTGGGCCATAGACAGGGCAGCTAGGCGCTGCTTCAGCGTCGCGCCCGTCTTGACCGCAGGAGCCATATCCAAGAAAACAAATCCGGAAGTCTGATAGGTCGAGGAGGAGTCGAGGATAATGTTTACTCTTGTTGTTTTCCAAGGCCGAAGGCGTCTTTGTTCTAAATCAATCCTTCGCTCTAACTGCCAACTACCTAACTGCCAGTAACTGCCTTCAAAACGTTCACCTGACAATAGGGTGTCAAATTAAGCACTAAATATGAAGGATCCAGAAGAGGTACAATTAATGTCCATAGAGCGAAGTTTTGAACGAACAACGGTTTGTATTCAAACCACATTCGATTCTATAATTTAAAGGCTCCCCTGCCAGTGAACGGCTGTCTTCTTCAGGGAACAGCATGCCATATTTGCCGCCCGGCTCAGCCCAGCCATTGCAGAGTGATATTGATCCCCGGGCTGGAAAGGCCTGGAATCTATTAGGTGAAGGGATTGCCGACGGAATTTAACACCCATATTGTCATGATATTGATACACCACCAACCAGCCGGAATTCGAATTTGACAGTGGACGGGATTGCTATCTAAAGATTCTTGAGTAGCACTACAGAAATATAATAATTGAGCTTGCCCGGGGATTCAACTTGAAAACGCTTGAGCGATGTCGTAACCAAACCTCCTCAAGATGTTGTTTGTCACACATCACGCCAGGCTCTCAGCACGATGTTTCTGGTGCATCCAACCGTACTCCCGTCCAATGTTTACGACCAAAGGCCTATGGAATGTCTGTCGCAACCTCCCTCCCATTCCCGTGACAACATCCGACCTTTCATTGCTCCAAACCTCCGGGCGGTCCTCTGTAGGGCCTTTTGACGATGAGTCCTGACCTTTAGGATATATATAAAAGAACGCCTGCTGACACCGTTGGCTCCCTCAACAACCACAGAGACCGTTACAGTGACCTGCCTGTACATGGAGTCGTCGTCCTCAACGCCGTCGGCCTCATCACACGCATCAAGTATTGTGCGCGCCGCCCTCCGAACACCCATTCCGAGCCCCGCCACTCCGAGCCCCGCGCGTTGCGCCGGGGCATACGAGATTACATCTCCCAATTCAGCCTGGGATGAGGCTATTACGAGCCCAGCCCCGCCCCCCAAATATCATCTATATGGGCTGGCAAACTCCGAATCGAGCGTTGCAGACGACCAAGCAGAACCAACAACGAAACACGCAGAGCCCACTGCGCTCCCAACTGTGCCCGTTCAGAACACCGAAGATCTTGTGAGTGCAATACAATGCCCGTATCATACTGTATATGCTTATGGGACGTCAGGACTTGTTTGGGCCCACTCAGCCCCAAGTCATAGCCGCGGTACAATGCCACAAACGCCGGCGCGCCGATGCAGTCCTTACCATGCATGTCAAGCGTGTTCGAACGACGGAGTGGGTTCAGGAGATTCGCCGGGACATCTCATGGAGGGTAGAAGACTGAAAAGTGATATAGGGTATGAATGAATGTACAGTATGTATGTTGCTATTCAATGCGGGGCCGCTTTTGAGCCCCCTGCGTGTCTTGTATTTCCTCACTGCTTGGGCCGTTGGTGCCCAACGTCTGAACATCTGTCCCTGCCGCCTTCGCCGCTTTGTTCTTCTCCCTTGTCGCTGCGGCTTTCTCCTGGGTTGCGGCGCGCTTCGCTTTTTGAGTAACAGTCAAGATGGCAGACAGTTCATCGTGCCGCCTTCTGCGCTCTGCGAAAAGTGGTCGGGGTTTCGTGAGTGCAACACCTAAGTATTTTCGGAGAAGGCGTGCATTGTGGAATCCGTGCAGGTTGATGATGAAGCGTGTGTCGTCCTTGTGCACAATGGAGTGGATTGTTTTATCTGACTGCTGACGCTCTTGCATTTGGTGGGCAACCCCGCTAGCATCACACTCGCTTGCACGACAGTCGTGCTGCACATTGAAGGAAAACTGGATTGACTTGAACTTTGTTAGTTAATAGATGAAACTGTGCGTGCTTTGAACACTTACATCCGAAGGGACTATTACGCGTTGTGCAGCCATATCCGGAATGAGGATGGGCATGTGGTAATGTGGGTGAAGGGCTTCACTGGGATCATACTTGGCCACGACGAGAATCCCTTGCGCCGATTTACTGCCTTTGGGTAAAAGAATCTTTGAAACACGCGCAATCATAGGGAACTATGCAGGAAATTAGTAGAAGACATTATTTCACCCAAAAATCACTTACATCGTGGACTCGAAAAACGGCCCAAGAACCCACGGTACAGCAGTCGCCCGACACGGATGCAACATTTGTACCGTCGGTCCACAATGTTGCGGGATCGAGGGCAATGGAAGCTGGGTTGGCCGCGCCGCTGAGCATCGCCTGGTCGGCCGTCAGAGCTGCGAGTTTTCCCTGTTTCTTTTGCGCGACAGCCTTGATCTGCCCAGGGGTCCAGAATGGAGGTGGTGCCCATCCAAGGTGCCGCTGAATGATTGGAGTATTTCGGAGAATACGCTGCACGTCTTTTCCTCCGCGTACCCATACCGACTCGCTCTCATCAAACCAATATCCCCCGCTCAGGATATGCTTCACGCGGTCTAGATCAGCAAACTTGGCTGCGATGTCGCGGCTGGGGCCTGGTGATTACTGAGGACAGAACAGAGGCGGAAAATGGCATTGAAGCATTCAAAGACTTCAGTCGAAAAACGGACAGATGGCCCTCGCCGACGGATGTCGTCTGGGATATGCGCAAGCACATGAAGCTTGAGTTTGATCAAAATTTTGAAGGATCTATTGCGGCGAACGCGTCGAGGATGTTGTCAATTAATATTTGGAGGTCTGCCTGGCAAGAAAGTAAATTCCGGGATTGCGCGCGAATAAAACACAGTGATAGAGCGTACCAAATATTCCTCCATATTGTCAATCACAGGCATCCAAAGAATCGGTCCAAGCTCACCAAGAGCACGGACGAGGGCAAATTGGTCCGGTGTCACTAGATCGTGGATATGGAATATCATCGTCTGCATCAGGCTCTTGAAGTGCTTGCCAATCAAGCCGTTGCGATACTGCATCATATATGCAGCCCGGATGGGGGGACTCGGAGCCCGTCAAGGTTCGTCCCTTGCAGCCGAATAGTAAAGAGGTCCTGCTGCACTGCCGTCCAGTTATGGTGAAGTTCGTACCATGTATATTTCGCATGCCGAGCAGGATTGTGTGAAGGATTTCTACGAGAGTGTCTTGGGACGGATCAAAGACTGGCAGAAAGTCAATGCCAGGGATGACGACTCAGTCAAATAAAAACGCACACGGCAGATCCAATAAGGGTTATATGGCTCATCAGTTTCCTCGGCCAGCCAGACGAGCAGTTCATTTGAAATTTCGTCTACAGACCGACCAGGCGTAGACGCTTGCATCTCGCGAGATTTCTCGATGAGAATATCGATCCAGTGCTGGGCAATCTTGTCCTTCGTTCCTGTCGATGTTTGTAAGGCGTCGACATGAGAGGCAACTCCATATGTCGCCAGGCTTATTTGGGACAGGACACAGCGGCGGATATCTTCGACATTTCGAGGCCGCCCAGCCTACAGTATCATAGTCAGAATACAATAGCGAAACTGTCAACGGCTCACCTCATAAAAGGAATGGTAACCGTCTGGACATTCCTTTTCTTCATTTGTTCCACCAACAAGACAACGCCGACAGAAATAATTGCCTTGATGGCCGATATGTGACGCCTCTTCTGCTTGTTGGGGGTTATCAGCAGGTCCATCCGGTACATTCAATCGAAAGCTGCATGGGCGCTGTGTCTCGGCGTTGTATGTGTGCATTGGCTTCAGGTGTGTCGATCTAGTAAAGTTCAAACAGCTTCAGAAGACAATATAATCTGGTAGCAATGCAGGCTTACTTGACTTGATCCACAACTACCTTCATTGCTCCAAGGCTCCGGCGTGAGGAGAGGTGGAAACGAAGCGAACAAAATATTCTTGCTGCAGGAGTTGACCAGGTAAATTTGCGTTTGCAGTGTACACATTAAGATGTTTTTGATATTGTTTGCTCCTTGCCCCGGACACGTCGTCTGCCCAAACCGGGACCCAGACAGTGAACAAATCTTCGCCATTATCAATGGAACGATACTGATTTGGAATTTTTTGAGCGTATTCTTTGTATCGTTCTACACTTGTGTGAGCTCACGAAATCCTCAAGCAATATATGTTCTACCATGAAAAATAATTGAATGGGCTAGCCGCCTCTCAAGCGCCTCTTGGTTGAGGCGTAAATCATCCAAAGGAATTCGGGTGATCTTTGACTCGACCACGAGAACCTCAAAATTCTGTGGCTACAGATTAGGCGGCCTCCAACAATACAATCTAAGGCTCACGTTTCTTTCCAAGACTCTGCAGTCAACGTAGGTTTTACCTTTGGAAACGATCCAGAGGGCAGGAATGATCCACCTTCCGTCAACCAGCTCAGCAACCTCGTGTATATAATAACGAGCATGGCCAACAAGGATGGACGGTGTGAGCTCATCGAGGGGTATGTTGTGCCATTTACCCTCCTTGACTTGCCAGATTTCTGACACAGGGCCACCGTCGACATCCTCCGGATATTTCTGGATATGTGGTGCGACCTCTGGGTTTGCAAAATCCTGCTGACGAGGTCAATGGTCGAGTTGAGGGAAGGACCGAAGACTGACCTTCGCGATCAGGTCCCGGATGTCATTGACGTAAAATAAATTTCCCAGACCCGATTTGTGTGCTTCACTTCTAACACCCGTCGTCTTCCGAATGTGCTTTTGCATGGCTCTGAATTTGTTGAAAGATGGACATCCCGGGCTCCACAAGCGTCCATAATCCACAAAATCATCTTCAGTTGACTGGAGGAAAGCCGCAGACGCGGTAAATTGTCAAGTATATCTAAATAGCACATCTAACACGCAGAAATTCCCTCGGTCAAGTGTCTTTTTATTCGGAGGCAATACTCACAGTTTTGTTGCCATATGGTGCATAGTCATGGTCGATTGGAACACCACTGAAATGTCTGTTGATTTCATCTTCATCCTCGCCGGTTGCACGGAGCATTTCTGCAAGCGCAACAATCTTTCAAGACAAATCAAGGGCGGCAAAACAAGGTCCTTACCATTGTCTCGGATTTCTTGTGCAAGCTGAGGGATAGTTTCATCATCGGCTCCTTCGAATTCAGCCTCTAGATGATGCAGTCGCAAATTTTCTACCTCACGCCGAAGAGCTTCGGTGTTCTTAGCCAGGAAATCCTCCTGCTCATCGACGGCTCGCAAATAATTGGTTTCTTCCATCATTATATCCCGAAAGTCGGCTGCACTGACGCCATTTGTATCCTCGTCGAGTAGGATTGGTCGGAACTGAGCTCGGCGGCCAAGACCCAGGTCAGTTGGCAGCGATGGTGTATCCAGAAATGTCCTCGGCATGTTATAAAGATCGTTGTATTGCTGGTGAGTAGCGGCCTGCTGTTTTTGTGCTTCCGCTACCTGCTGGACAGCAAGGGAATGTGCGGGTGATTTTATGTGAGTTGCCCAGGAGCTCCTATTGATTAAGGAAGGGAAATTTGCGCCCGACGAATTGTGACAGGCGAGACAGTAGACCTTTCCGGTGCCCTCCTCAAGAACACAATCTGAGCAAATAATACCATGTTTCGGTGAGTCCAAATAAAATGAAAACTGGGGTTGCAGAAATCTTACTTGGCCCTAAATCCTTTGGCTTTGCCCCTTTCTTTGCCATGAGTGGGAGGTCGGCACGCGCAAGTCACAGTCAGGTGTTTTTGTGACTTTAAAAAGTCGAGCTCGCAATTTCGGAGTTTCAAATCCCCCTTGCTCTCAACATTCACCATGAGCGGCACGCCAATACTAAATGCTGCCCAAATGGTGCAGGCCCAGGTACTCCGCGATCGCCTCAATCAAGAGATGGCCGCGCGCAACCTAACCAATCCAAACGACGCGTTCGACGCGACGCGTCTTGATGGTCCCTCACCTGAGAACTCGTTGACGGGCACAGTACGCTCGCGTGACGATGCCGAGGACGATGGGCTTCCCAATAGTCTGGCCGACCTCAACGCGCCTTATACTCTTGAAGAAGGACGCGCTTTAAAGCGCCACAAGAACTTGAGTGGCCAATCGGACAACGATGCCGAGATGTTCTTGAAGGCGTGTCTTCTATTATCTTCTGTCTCCATTAGTTTTCCTGATAACCATTCTAGACATATAACCCGATGCGCCACCTGTTCCAGGTCCATCTCGTGGCCCTCCAGTGCCGCGATATTTTGAATACCATCAAGGCAGATGGAGACAACAAGTATAAGCTGTCCGATATCTTACAAGTAATTAATTTCTATGCAGCGCGCTCTTTCTTGACTTCATTCATCATTAGAAAACTTGCCAAGACTATGCTCACTGTGCTTTGCTGGCTTCCAACGCCAAGAATTACCGCAATATCAAAGAGCAGCCCACAATTGCTGCTGTAATTGTGGTCAGTGTATTCCCGTTGGTACTAGCTCACGTTTTATTCATACATCCTCTCAGGGTGTTATGCGTGCCCTCGGCATATCCGATCTTCCTCTGGCGATGGAGACTGGCCGTGTCGAGGTCCTGATCAAGTTTTTGAGTAAGGCCTTGACGACGAAGCGCAACCATATTAAAACTCAGGTTTGTGCTTCTATGGCCTGTATTCCCATTCTAATTCTTGTCTCAGATTGTTTCGTCAATCAAAGACAAGGTCGATATTGCGACCTTGACACGCGCTTGTATTGGTACATCCCCGGCCGTGCCCACTGCCGCTGTCTATCTACGCATCGCACTTATTGTAAGCATCACATCATTGTCAATATTCTTATTCTCATCATTTTTCAGCGCAGTATAGTCGTCGAGTTGAACAAGACAGGATCAACCTCCGTGGGCGCCGGGGATGAACCAAAAGACGACTCCAAGGACAAGTTTTGGCCGGAGGTTGACAAAAACATTGCGATATACTACCAAACGATGAATCCTGCAGAAAGACAAATGTAAGTCATCTTATGCTTTCTTATGACCAGATCCAACTGACGGAACCTCAAAGCATGTTTGAGGCTATCTACCGCGAGGACATCGTCTCTTACGGCGAGCCCGATAACAAAATCCCGCTCACTTTGATGCAAGATGTCGAAGGGTGGCTCACAACTTTGAACAAGGCCATGGAAAAATAAACCAGCACATACCAGGAGCTCCTAGGTATCCTACTAATTTTACTTTACCCACACTCGCCTGTAAATAGTTTATAAATCTCAAAATTTTGTACACGACACAAACACAAACAACGCGTCTCGAGTCAATGGCCACGTTGAGACTGTGATTTGGGACATCTGCCGAACATAGCAGACATCTCAGATATTTCAATTTGAATAGTAAATCACTGGTAAATTTTCCTGGACACTTCTGCAATCTCCCCCGGCCGCTGTTGGACGGCGAACATCGAGAGCCAGCTAATAATGGCAGGTGGCGGTGAAGCCAAGCTTTTGACAAACTTGACCATACCATCAAAACGAACCATCTTGTCCTTTCTCCCCACAATCGTCTTCTCCAATCTGGCTTCCGCTCCCCAGATTTCCATCCCATTATGTTAAATCCACTCTCAATCTTAACAGCTGAATTTTAGCGAATAAATAGTGCTCAGATGGCCGGGAGTGGACACCTGAAAACATCTTCGCCCGTTGACCTCGACGGGATGCCACGCTGGAGGTGAGCAATGTCCCGTGGCTCTCATTGCTCATGCCTGTGTTCTTCAAGGTTTCCTCCCTTCCAGATGTCAATTGGATGGCCTGAGGGCAACGGATGTCGACATCGTCGAATGAGGTATGTATTCGTGCCGATTGGTCTTTCTGTTAACACTGAACCCCAAGACAGTTTAAATTGCACGGCCATTGCGTGTAAATGTCAGTCCATCGGCCATTATTAGTGAATCTGCTAACCGGTCATTTATTCACAGGATTGTCCCTTGGAGCAGGTGGCGTAGCCCCTGGAACCAAGCTATAACATTTAGCTTACCACTGCCTGGTAAGTTAAAGGATCACCCATTTGATCACTGACAATGGCTTAGTTTAGTCCCCTGCACACTCGACTTCAGGGTGCGCTATAGCCATCACCTGAAAGCTAACAACTACTGATTTCTCTAGACACTTAGGAGGGCCATTCCATTGATCCAGGCCTCGGTGTGTAACCATATACTTCGATGCTGTCCATTACACTTGCTAATGCATGTTTTGTAGTCTTCTGCGCTGCCAGGCCTCTTGTGAGTAACCATACTTCGACGGCGTCCATCTACACTTGCTAATACATGATTTTTTAGTCTTTCTTTCGCTGCTGCACGCGCTCTCTTGATGTGCGACTTGTGTTCTTTGCCGAGTACACAGTCCCGCCGAACAAACCCGGTGGTAAAGGTGTGTGTTTTTTTGCTTTATTCTTCGCCCTCTTCCCTTGGCTCAACTCCCCTTCTTTTTGCCCTCCCTCGTCTTCCACACCATCAAAGCCAACTTATACCCGCACAGACTCTCGCTGCCACGAAGCGTACGCACGCGGCTATGTATATCTTCAAAACTGGATGAGGGCGTGGATGGCGGCGTGTGAGGAGGGCGTGGACGGGCTGCATCTGTACAGCTGTATTATTTATGAACTGAATATATTTTATTTGCTTCTTTCCTGAGTGTTGACCACGACATCGAGCGAAGTAGAACACAGTGTATTGAAAGGATGGCTGAGAACATTCCGAGGTTGTTGTACCATACATATGTAAAAGACTGGCTCAAAGGTCTGTTGGACATCTGGCAATAGCTCTGTGAGACATCTGTCCAGTAATCCGCAGGAGCTGCGTCTCAGAAAATGATCTGGTAATTCGCGACTACGACATCCCACAGACATCACACGATCTCCGTCTGATGCACCGGCTGTGTCACCTGGTGATCAACCACGAAATCTCCTTCAAACAACGCCGCAGTTTGGTGGTGTAACTATGGTCAGTAGCTATAGTTATTACTTCTCGAGCTCCTTCCGCGTATCTCAGAGCTGTCTTGGATCTCTAGAAAACTTTACTCAAGCATTTTCGCAAAGCATTCTGGGATTATTCTATTTAACAACCCCCCTTGTTAGAAACAACCGGGTTGCTGAATAGAAAGTTTCTATTTAACAACCCTCCTATTTTTAACTCAGTTTGCAAAGTCGAACCAGCTCGTGTCAAATTTGGGGATGAGTCCATTTAAGAACCCCATGCAAGCAACGACATTTTGTTGTTGCGCAAATTAGGCACACCATGCCTTATTGGTGCTCGCCACAACAGCCCAAGGGCCATAGCCAATTGTTGATGAACAATCGCGCAGACGCGTGTGCGGCCGATACGCCGCGCGCGCCCCCGATGCGCTCGCCATACATGGCGCACAATTTTCGCGAGGCTCACGCGTGAATAACCCAAGAATAACGGGATATTTTCGCAGTGCACGGCCGGTGCACCACCGATGTGCATACCGGGCCAGGACACATCTCACACACCCCACAGAGAATCCAAGTCAGGACGAACCAAAAAGGCATTGCAAACTGTGGTTTGCTGGTTTGGTTTGCCTACTGGTTTTTAAATAGAACAAATGTTTTTTGGGAGGATTGTTAAACAGAAAAACTTGTCCAGCAACCCGGTTGTTGCTAACAAGGGGGGTTGTTAGATAGAATAATCCAGCATTCTGCATCTATGCCGCGCTACCAACGAATTTTCTGACGGATTTTCCGTAATGCAATTGTAGTCCCTATACTTCTAGAACATTATTCCCTTCGCTATTTTTCTTCAAGTGTGAGTTGCATATTTTTTCCCCACTTTTCCGTCGATCTTCAAGTTATTTCGATACCGCCGTTGTCCACGTGTGCGGGGTCGATCAATCAATCAGCGCTTTCGGCTTCTTGATGGTCAAATCCGGTACGCTCCGGCAATACGGTAAACAACTTGCCGTAGAACTCATAATGGTCACAAAAGTTATCAAGCAAATTCTTGCCAGCTGCCCCCATGTACATCAAGTCCTCCTTCCCCCCTTTACCACCTCTCCCCGAGGTGAACATTCTCCATGTCCTCTTTGGACGCCCAGACCAGGCAAGCTCGTTCTCTTTTCGACGGAGTGCGCATTAATTCGGAAAGCAGGCAGAGTGGCCGGACTATACCATTCAAATCGAGGAAAAGACGGGGAGGAAGCGGACGTATAAGGACATGGTAAAGCGTGTGGAGTTGGGGGCAACCGCCCTTGGAGCTAAAGTCTCCGACGGAGGCCTTAAACTCAACGGGGATGGCGACGAGATGATCGGTCTACTGGGGGAAAATTCCTTGGTTTGTGCTAGGCCCGTTGTGTGAAATGCCTGGTCTCACAGATTGACATGCGCAGGACTACATCGACATTGTGTTATCGCTGCTCACGATAACGACTCCATTTGCGCTCATCTCGACGTATTCGACGCGCTTCGAGCTCGTACACGCACTGAAACTCACTAAAGCGACGCGGCTTTTTGTGGACGCGAAACTGTTAAAGAATGTTCTCGCTGCGATCGAGGACCCAGACATCCATATAACGCCCGATAAAATATACATTTTGTCTGGGCAGCCTACCAAGGGCCGAAAGAGCTTCAGTCAAATGATCGAAACTGTGAAGCTGAAGAAAGCCCCTCTGGAGCCAGTCCGCCCAGCTAAAAAGGACACTCTCGCGTATCTAGTCATGTCAAGCGGGACGAGTGGGCTCCCCAAAGGTGCGTCCGAATATTATTCATGGCGTGCCTAGTTCACGAAAACTCAGCTGTGATGATCACGCATGGCAATGTTATATGCTCAATTACCCAAGGCATAGTTGTCGCTCAGGTTGCAGAGCCCTTTTCGGTATTTTCCGTTCAATATTCTTTCCCTCGAACCCTGACAAACAGGATTCAACGCAATTCAGAAACAGAGAAAAGACTTGCACCCCACGACTATCTGCCCTCTGCCGATGTTCCACTCCTACGGCCTACACGTCTACATCCTGTGGGCGACCCGCTTCCCCGCCACCTACATCATCCTCGAGAAATGGAGCACAAGGCAATACCTCAGGGCCATTGCCAAGCACGTCGCGTCCATTTTGACTTGCACCACTCGCTGACACGCGCGCCAGGTATCGCGCGACGCACCTGGGGCTCGTCCCCTCCATGGTCCACGCGCTGGTGACCCACCCGGACATCAAATCAGCCGACCTCAGCTCTGTCATTGCCATCAACTCCGGCGCGGCGTACCTACCCCCAGAGCTCGCCGCGCGGATGGGCCGCCTCCTGCAAAATTCCGCGGAAATTACGCAAGGTGTGCTATACCGCTTGACTTTCTTCGCCCCGCTCACCCCGCACAGGGTACGGCCTCTCCGAGGGTGTGAGTACCTCTTACGCAGACCCCCGCCCGCCTAACCCGCCCGTACAATAGACCATCGCCGCCCTCACGCGCCCGATCGAGGGGATGTTGGGCATGGGCCCGCCCCCGCCAAACGTAACAGGCATCCTCCTCCCGGGGCTCGAGGGCCGCATCGTGCGCGACGACCTCACGGACGCCGCGCCAGACGAGGTCGGCGAGCTGTGGCTCCGCGGGTGCAACGTCACGCCCGGGTATTGGAACAACCCGCAGGCGAACGCGAATACGTTTGTGGATGGGTGGCTCCGCACTGGTGACCAGTTCCGCGTCGACGAGAAGGGGTACTTTTTGTACGTCCTCTCTCTCCCCTATTTATGGACAGGGCCCTAAAACACTCTTAGCTTCGCCGACCGGGGGAAGGTGCGTTTCGTGGGCGATGTGATCTATCTCGCTGCAGTGTGCTGACGAGACGGTGGTGCATGCAGGACACGCTAAAGGTCTCAGGCGTGCAGGTGTCGCCGAAGGAAATCGAGGACGTTCTGTTCGCGCACCCGGAGAAGCTCATCTCGGACGTGTCCGTCGCAGGTGTCAGCGGCGGCCGCACAGACGACGAGAAGGTGCCCCGCGCCTGGATCGTGCTGAGCAATGCCGGCAAGAAGAAGGGGGCGCCAGCTGTAATTAAGGCGCTGGAGCAGTGGCACCAGGAGTCCTTGAGCAAGTACAAGTGGCTCCGGGGCGGGATACAGGTCGTAAAGGAGGTACGTATTGGTGCACTTAGACTCGTTTGATAAGGCGGGACTTAAGCGGCACGTAGATTCCGAAAACGCCTACGGGGAAGACTATGCGGCGGGTGCTCCAAGATCAGTATGAGCGGCGCGCGAAGAAGACGAAAGCCAAGCTCTGAGGGAGGACCTTCGTTTTGTTCGCGCGATGGTGGTTTTGTGCGGAGCAGACGTCTCCGAGCTCACAGAGCATTATGAGCGCACATCTTTACTTTACGAAATCTCTTTGATAACATTTGAAATAAGAAATGAATGATACAGGACGAAGATTGGCGGGATAGGCAGAGTCTATGCAAATGAGGTGAAGCCTAGCAAATGAAATCAGAGAGGCTCGCTGAATGCGGAGGAGCTTAGCCACGTACCCGAGCCTAGTGTGACGGATCCTCGGCGGCACCACGGCGCGGGTCTCGGGCATACGCGGGCGGCAGTGGTGCGAGCTCGGGGATTGACGCAGCAGGAGTGGATGGGCCTGCCTGCATGGTGTTACCGAAGCCGAGTCCGACCCCAGAACCGGCCCCAGAAGGAAGTCCCGACATGCGTTGCTGATTTGGCGCGAGGGTTGGGTCAGGATACGGGATATGGCTGAAGTATTCGTCGTTGAGGAGGACCGAGTTGTCGAAGGACGGCGCGACGACGTGATACGGATCGAGCGAGGGGCCTGCGGGCGGTAAGCAAAGACGCGAATAAATTTTATCAGAGGACTGACTCTGCGTTTCGGATTTGGATAGGGACATATCATGCGAAGGAGATGGGGGGAAGCCGAGGCTAGAATACGGCGGGGGGTTGTTGTCCGATGCAGCTTGCTCCTCGCGTCTTCTACGCCACGACGCGCGAATATTGAGGCCCAGTGTCAGAAGGAATAAGCCCACGACAAGTATCACGATAAACACTGAAATCCCGTTAGGCGAGTTGATAGAAACGACGAGGATTGGCTGTACTCAATATGACCGCGTCCTTCATGCAGAGTCCTGCGAATTCTTGGCAACTAGGCGAAGGCGTGTTCTGATAAGCCTCGCGAGTCTTGAGAGTAAGAAGCTGCATAGAGACTGAAAGGAAGAAAACTAGGGTGGGCGGGAAGCCAAGTGCTAGGAACGAAGAAAAGGGGGAATTCAGGTCCCGCCTGTGCAGGGGCTGACAGCAAATCTAGAGACGCGGCTGAAAACGATTTTACCATAGACGCGAACTAGGAAAGGAGGACCGTAAGCCTTGAAATGTAGTCTTGCAATGACATTTAGCCTTCTTCGGCCGCATTAATATTTTGGAGCCAGAAATTTTGTAGATTTCATGTAGTAGCCGCCGTTGGCTAGCTCGTTCCAAGAGGCGCTACAGCGCATGAGCTAGAGCTTCTGGTGGTGCAAGGATTGACATTAGCATCGGCATCGTCGTGGTCGTTGAAGGGCTTGAGAGAATAACGCCTGTCGCCACGTGACAGGACGCGGTCTATGCGGTCGACCACACAATCCACAACAACATTTGTGCCACATTAACGCCACAGATTTTTTTCGTGAGGATGTGATCCTCGTGGAAAATATTAGCCGCGAATGAATCTAGGCAATTCCAAACCACGGCTGAGTATGCATTCGGAGCTCAAATTGCATAGAATCGATTAATTCGCCTGCTGCCTGCCAGTACATGTGACAACTGGCATAATTGACACATTCAGGCGCCGGCGAACCTCCGAACACCAACTCATCAATTTGAGGTGTACGGTAAAATTAGCGTCTTATCTCTTGTGGTACTTAGGTACGCACCATACAATTGAACTCGATCCCATTCAACGCCCATCAGGGGCTGTGCAAGCGCCTACAACCCACAATTTTTTTTGCTGGCACCTTGAGACCGCACAAAACAAGAGGAGACTGCTCGACCCCCGACCTCGGGAGTCCTTTAGACGCTCTGCAGAATCCACGTGCCTACAGTGACCTCATCAAAACATGCTACCGCCTCGTGTGCTCACCGCGTTACTTGAATAGGCTTCACTCCAATGAGGAGGACAACACAACGCGACCAGGAACACTTCCACCTTCTTGACTGTAAACCCCAAGCAAGCTCGCCCACACGACTGAAAATTACGCGACGTATTGTGAAATCTGGCCAAATTTGGAACAATGCCTGGAGGTACGCACATTGATACTCTCTACCTTGGAGCGCCCCATGAGACGGGTTATTTCCCTTTCGAAAATTCTCGCAGGTCCCGGGCAGTCTCATCTCTTCCCGAACGAATATAAGCACCCTAAAACGATCGACCTGCGAGCGGATACGCCATTCACATCTCCGCCGCTCAATGACGACTTTGACGCTATCACGCAGCGATGGTCGAGGACGACCCGGGCGACGACGGTCGATCCCACTGCCTCTCATCTATTCGACCAGCTGGATGCAGTAACGCGCGCAACAACTCCCGCTGTCGCGGCGTTCCCCAAACCCCGACGGAAGCAGAAGGGCACCCGTGGAGATACAGATGATAGGGTTCCCAGGAAACAAAACGGGGAGGTGGGTGCAATTGTGGCGCGGGAGAGGAGCCTCAGACGAACGAGAGGAACAGATAGAATCAAGGCCAGCAATACGAATGGGTGCGTCTCGCTTCTTGAACAGCGACAACATCTGACGCGGCTGCAGACGGACTCGGATGGCCCCACTGGCAGGGCAAGACTACGAGATAGTGGAATATCAGGTGTTGGAAGAAGGTCCAGAGCGCACTGTGTCCATTTCTACATGGCGAGAGCAAGCGATTCAGGAAGCGGACAGCGACGACGAAATGAGCGTTTATTATGTGAACGCAGACGACTGCATTCAACTTGGGGCCACGGAGACGGTCCCAGTTGTAATCTTACCATATCCCAGCAGAACAGAGGAAAATATTGCATCCGGTTCTGGTTCGAATAATTCGGGCCAAAGGAGTCAAGGGAGCGGAGAGTCGAGTGGGAAGCGTGGAGGGGCACAGGCAAGCAATTTGTTACTTAGGTTGCAAGGACTGCAGTCTTATTAGCGTAACGAATCCAGAATCCAACCGCAGACAGATTGACGTCCTCCAACGGCCAGGCCTACACGAGCCCGCACAATCCAGGAACAAAGACGTATCAGTCGGTGTCCAAAGCAGCTAGCGGGAGTCTACACTCTTCCGTTCCTCGGACGTCGACTCCTCGTGGTAGTGGGACGTTGATCCAGACCTTCGATGTACCAGTGGACATTTCGCACACTGCAATGGGCTGGTCTCCGTTCCACGCAAAAAAATCACAAGGTTCTACGATCAGTAGCATCCATTTAACGCCGACCTTGGAGCACGTCCTCGTATCATGCGAGCCGTCGCTGATTCATATCTCACCTGCTCTTCAACGAGTTGGAATATTGGGAGCAGAACATTTGCGGGCTGTTGGGAAATTATCGGAGGAAACCAGAAATAGGGAGGTTAAAGAAGAGGTGTTGAAGTTGGGTGTCACGGTCGTGGAGTGGGCAATATTACTTGACAGGCTGCAGTCTCTGTAGGTACTTTAGCATAGGGAATAAGCGTTGGGATAATTAGGACAGTGTACACGAGTTATGGGTTTGAAGCTCGGATCCGGAAGGATGGCACGACCAATTAGGAGAACTGGGCTGTGGAGGCGGCACTCCAACGCTTTCGTCCGCTCAGTTGTAAAATGGCATAAAGCACGTCTGTAAGAGCTATATAATCGAACAAGAATTACTGACTCGATTTGAAACAAAAGACGGGAAAAGCAACTGCCATACGAGAAGATGGAAGGAAAGAACAAAAGGATGTGTGATGTGACAACTGTGACACCCCTGGTTCGGACCACAACAACGCGTTCAAGGAACAGAAACTGCGGTACACCAACATCTTCCTCGAGCTCAATTTTATTTTCAGATATACGCACCTTCCATGACTTCTAAAACCGACGCGTTCCATGTCGCGCCATCGACAACCACTCCACCAGCCAAACCCGCAATTTTTCTGCAAGATGCGTGCTTCCAACACCGATACATACGCTCTCGGGATACATCTGCGATAGTAGAGCGCCCCGAGCGATTGCGTGCTGTTACGATTGGGCTTGCGGGCGCCATTTCCCGTTTGGAAGGAGTGGCACTATCTGAGACCACAAAACCTTTGGATCCCGACGATCTGGCCTCACAGCTCGGACGCCTGAACATAGAGTCTGATCCTCTGAAGATCTCCAACCCTCCGATCTCCATTGTACAGAGTTCAGCCTCCGCCGATATTCTGAGCCACCCCGCTGTCAAATATGTTCACGGGGACATCGACGGCGATGTGTATCTGGAAAATCTCGTTCGCTGGATAAAGGAATCTAAAGAGAAAGTGGACAAAGAGGAATCTGAGATCCCTGCCAACCTCTCGCAGGGCGACCTCTATCGTTGAGTGTTTTGCCACCCAGTGCCAACTCGTTTCTCACCTGTCTTTCCAGTTTGTCCCGAATCCATTGTCGCTATTCAGGGTGCAGTTGGTACCGTCTGCGAGGCTGTTGACGCGGTGGCAGGCCGGTCTCATCCAGTCTTTGCGAACCAAACACCCGAGACGTCAGCTCACCCTGTCAACCATGCTTTCGTGGCCATCCGACCGCCAGGACATCATTGTGGCGAGGACACTCCGTCTGGATTTTGTTTTATCAACAACGTTGCTGTTGGAGCTGCACACGGTAAGACTTTCTCCCTTAAGATCAGGCACAGTCTTACGTCGCGGCAGCGCATCTACAACATGGAATCGATCGTATCGTCATTTTCGACATTGATTTGCACCACGGCAAGTGGCTCATTCAGTCGCTGAAAAAGACTAAATGAATATATTCAGGAAATGGCACGCAGTCAATCGTATGGCAGATGAACGAGGAGACTTATAGACAAACACTGGAAACCGAAGGAGGAGCACCTAGCTCGAAGAAAGGTCCCCAAGTTTACTATGGTGAGTAATTTCTTTGCGCAATTTTCGTGTCCTCACTCTGCTTTAGGCTCAATTCATGACATCCTATCTTATCCCTGCGAGGTACATAGCATTCGAATGTCCGTCTTCGTCGCTAACCTATCTTTAGGACGGCAAAGCTGAGCTCGTGCAAGCAGCATCCGTGTCCATCCACGGGGCCCACGGGCAACACATTGAGAACGTCCATTTGCAAACGTATACCTCGACTGAACATTGGGAAAAACTCTACGCCGAGCAGTACAGCAAAATATTACGGAAAGCCGAGGAGTTCCTGGACAGCACAGGTGGACCGGGCAATGACATCCTCGTATTTATCAGGTCATTCTCATTCCTTTGTCTGCACGTCCTCCTGAACGTCCGATGATAGTTGTGGAATGGATGCCTCGGAACACGAGACGCCCTCGATGTCGCGACACAACCGACGAGTTCCGACATCTTTCTTCTACCAATTTGCGCGCGACGCCTGCGCGTTAAGCCAGCGTTACGCAGGCGGGAAACTCATCAGCGTGCTGGAAGGGGGATATAGTGACCGAGCCCTGACGAGCGGCTCGATGGCTCATCTCTTAGGACTCGTCGACTGTCCCGTCGACCCAAACTGGTGGAGTCCGGAAAACCTTACGCTCGTGCGATTTGGCTTCTCGTGTTTGTTCCACGCTCATCCATTACTTGATAGCTCGAGAAAGCGACCAAGAAAAAACGGGGAGGCAGGCAATCACTTCTGCAAGCGAACCTTCAACCGTGGCTCGACCGGGCGCTTGCGATATTTACATCCCTTGACGCGAGTCCGGCGCATGTTGCGACGCCTCGCGCGCCTCCACCCCCCAGCTCAATGACCTTGCGCGATCGCAAGAAGCCCAACAGCGCTGCATCCTCACCTCGGGGCAAACCTGCTGCATCGACAACGGAGGCGGAAAGTGCTGAGAGTAGCTCCTCGGAAGATTCGGTTCCTAGTGCAGCGGGGAAGAAGCTCCCGCGCGTTATTTTACGGCTTGGGCCGGCACCTGAGTCGTGAGGACGTTGGGTTAAAGATCCAGCATCTATGTTCATTGTTTCTATATAATTATCACCAGCCCATGAGACCATTTACTGCCCACTCGTATACGCCCAGGAACACAGCACCGCCGGCGGAAATCCATAATGTCCGGGGAACAACGCCAGCGAACAGTGCAGGCATGCCCTCCACCATATAGATACTGTTCAGTCGCCCAAACAACGATGGCAGTTTTTCTTTTGTAGCGTCCTGTTCGCAGAGTTATAAATATTTAGAGGTGTCTCAACGAATTCGGAAGTGGATGTACCCTCGTGTCTAGCATCACCCGTGTTTTTAACACGTCGAGGGGAGTGGTGAGGGCAGCAGCCACACCACCCGCGAAACTTCCGCACACCGCCGCTTCATGTGCGTAAAGCGGTTTTCGCCCAGTGAACACCGATAGCCGCGATTTCAGTAGTTCGTAGAGAGGAAATTGGATCGACGTAAAGGGAATCTGAGGGATATCAAAAAAGTGCGCCACAAACTATCCACACCTCATTGACCTCGCGCATTATAGTCGATCCAAACCCGCGATAAAAGCCTCCCCAGCCATCACTGGAGAGTATGAATTTTGCAGCAGAGAGGGAAGATTGCCCGGGCCCATACGTCGAGGTCTGCGCTCGAGTTTTGATCACCTCGGTAGGAACTCGGACGAGACACGCCGCCTAGGACCAAATTAGTGAATCTGACGCGTTTGTCGCGTCGAGAAACGAGCTGGCTCACCACTTCAGCGACCGACGCAGCGAACATGTGGGTCACCGGATGCGCTGGATGCGGTGAGTTGTGTTTCAGGGTGTCATAAGCTGCGAAAAATACGGCCGCTAGTTTTTCATTTGAGACATATACTATCACGGCAAGGTGAAATATGAGGGTACCTCCCGGTGCGCTACCAACGCCGACGCTCCCGACACCCTTGTAAATGCCCTTGAATCCTCCTGTGCGGTAAAACCCTTGCGGAGACTGCAAGCGGGTTTTGATCGTGTCAATGGGAAAGAACAGAAGATCAACGGCGGTGCCAGCCAACCCTCCGGCCTAAAAGAACATGAGGGAAATACGTGTTCCCAGTGAAACCGCACGTACAACGAGTGATTGCAAAAACGTTGGTTTAGAGTTGGTAGTCATGCGCAAGATGACTTGACGCGTGGGAGATTTGGCGATGCTTGGCTGCAGCAGGAATCTATAACATCGCGTCGCGTCAATCCCTCACCTTGATAGAGCCGCACGTCATCCAGAGAGATGCTACAACGTGGAATGGAGTCAACAACTTTATTACAAGAACGATTCGGAATTGACAACTATCTGTCTGGTATACAAGTAAAGTGGCATGTCTATCTAACTGCTGGGAACGGTTTTCTCTTGGTCCGGGTCATCAATTTCTGGATGATTTTGTATTTCATCTGATCCAACAGGACCGACTCCACGGAGGAAAATGGCAGCCAAAAGTGCGCCTGCAAAGGACGAATCGACGATGAAAAATCCAAATTGAAGACACAACTCCAGAGACACGCACAGAACATCGCCATCCCGAACCCAGTCCACTGAGCCGCCTTGTAAGCATCGAGTGGAGCATCGTTGCCGGTCTCGTGCGCAACTGCGTCGAACGCAATTGTAGAAATGGCAAGACCGAAAGCGGTCCCCAACTATACCCGTCAGTAGAGCAGATTGCATCGATGCGGAACATACCTGGGTCAGGGTTTGGAACAATCCTCCCGCAAGACTTTGTTCATGCGGCAGAGATACTTTAGCCACAAACAAGGTGCCTGCGGCAAAGACGAAATCGGCGCCGAATACAGCCACAATTGGGGACGGAAATCCAAAAGCCCAGTATGGCGAAGATGGTTTGATCAATGCGAATAACAAGGCGCCAAGGCCAGTGAAGCAAGTCCCAAAAACTGGACAACACTTAGCACGCATGGGTTATATGGGAAAGAATATTGTACCAATCAAAACCATCATATCCATCCGGCTGATAACGAGAACAACGAAGACGTTGCACAAGGCTCCTGCAACTGTCATTGGAAGCATTCGCAGAGCGGTATGCACCGGCGACAATTTTTGATAATCCTCATAATACACCTGACGGAGTCAACGACAGAGAAATACAAAGTGGATGGAATTCACTTGTGCCCAGAAGTACCACGATATAAATCCTGCCCACTCGAGGAAGGCGATAGCCTGCATGACCGCGAACTTGCCCTCGGCACGCGCCCACAGGGACAGTTTCATCAGCGGTGGCCGCCCTTTTCCTTCGTTCTTCTCAAGGTGGTGCTGCCATAGGATGAACATGACAATAAAAAGTACGCCAACGATCAACAGCGCGATGATATCTTCAAAAGAATCAAAAGCCGGGACTCTGATGAGGGATATACTCACAGCCAGTTTTCCAGCCGTTGGGAGCCAGTGATCCTTGTGAAAGTACTAACACCAAGAGGACCAGACCGGTGGTGACTAGAAAGGCACCTAACCAGTCCACCCGCTTATCCGTCTCGGTGCTGGGCACATCAGGATCAATGAGCAGAAAGCCGCCGATAGCACAGAAACATGCCATGCCGGTCATCATGAAAAACGGAGAGCGCCACGAACCTCTTCACGGAGCAGAGTGTGAACGCCGAAAACAGGAGGTGGAAAACACGTACTTCGTATATTGAGTCAACACAGCGCCAATCTGCATTCCCACTGCACTTCCTATTGGTGCACCAGCCGAGAAAGTAGCGAAGGCGGCCGATCGAGCTCTGGACGGAGGAAACGCGTGCGCCAGAATCCCTATCTAACCGAAGCGTTAACCTGAGCCTCTTTGGCGACTCTGCGAGGAATGAACTCACACAGGCTGGAACGAAAGCAGCAGGTCCTAGACCTTGAAGTCCCCGGAGAATATAGAGTGCAGTTGCATTTCGAGCAAAGCCGCAACCAATCGACAGTGCACCAAGATAGAGAGTCCCGATGACATATAACAGTTTACGACCATACAGATCAGCAAGCCTCCCGAACAGGAGAAGAAAGCAGCCCTATTGCAGGAAATAAACACAATGATGCGGCTTTTGGTCAGCAATGCGCACAGACGACAAATAGAATGCGGAGGCAAGCCATTGCAATTGATTCTCTGGGATATCGAGATCGGACCCGATGACCGAGAGGAATATCGATACAGAGGTCGCGGATGCGATCTAGGGCAAGTAAATGGTCAGCATTTTGGGCAAGTCTCGGATTGAATTGTTTCGCACATTCGTGATCATTGCCAGCGTGCAGATGAGAACTAGCAGAACTGATTTCCATGCTGGTCTCGTCGTTGAGATAGAGGCATTGAGGGTAGGGGCCTCGTCTTGAGATTCATCCGGTAATTCTTCCATGGCATGAAAGTCTTCCAAATCCACGTCTATATCGACTCGACTCACGTGAAACTCGGAATGATCTTTTTCGACAATCGTGGTAAATCTAGATCTGTATCCCAATTATTCAGTTGGGAAGCTGTTGGGCCGCACGCAGTTCGCTGGCAGGAGTAACGGCAGCCACAAGGTTTTTCAAATCCTGATTCAGCTCGTACCTCACTTAGATGCATCTCCAAGGTGGTCGAAGTCTATTAACCCCACCAAACAAGAGCTCCCGACGCGTCGAACCCGTGTCAAAATGTCTGTCAGCGCTGTGGACATACATAACGGTCACTGCAGCCGAGCAGATTGGGGGTAGTAGTCACCCTCGTCACTTCGTTACTTCGCTTAAACTGGCGAAAGTTCGTCACTTTGATGGCAACCTCTGAAACTTCGTCAGTTTGGTGAATTCCCAGGAAAGTTCGTGAGGTGAACAAACCACACAAATCAGATGCATCAATCTGGCCATCATTTCCTTCTCCCCCGTTTTTTTTTATTGATACCCTGGCCTAACACTAACCTCTAACCCTAACCGCTAACCTCTAACCTCTAACCACTAACCACTAACCACTAACCTCTAACCTCTAACCGTAACCCCCTAACCCAAACCTCTAACCTCCAACCCCTGACCACCTAACCGGAACCTAACCGGCCAACCTCGGCAAGCTGTTGATGCACATCACTCCGTGATGTGCCGAGGAGTCACCGTTTGACAAGGATGGAGTACCAACTCATGAACATTCACAGAAAGCCATCAAACTCACGAACTTTCACGAATTCCCATCAAAGTTACGAACTTTCGCAGCGCTAAGCGAAGTAACGAAGTGACGAGAATGGCGCGGACTCGCAGATTGGCCCAGTCAACTGACGGACTTCAAAACTTGTACCTGACGCCGCGTCGTGAAGGGTGTCCCGCTGCTTAACCGGCATATGGGCGACGTCCTCGACGCCAAGTTCAAGACTTTCCAACTAGCGGAAGCAAGGGAGAATTTCCTGCCACCTCGGTTCCCGAAGCGCCATATGCGAGCAGCTGCCAGCAGAACCAGCAAGCGGTTGGTTTTACTGAAGAAAAGCGGACTCGCAGTCCATCCACTCGGTTAGAAGGCAGAGCACAGAGGACTCAGGAGGGATTTGGAATCTTATAGAGAACCGATACAGTATCCGGTTAATTACTGTACTTATTACTTCAAGTTCAACCGCTGCTCCAGTTTTGACGTCGGCGCAGTGGCGCAAAAGATGGACTGCGACAACTGGTAAGACCACTTACTAAGTTACATCGTATAGCCGTCCGTCCGATTTCCACTGCCAGGAACGTCAAGGAGCGACTTGATGCGTGGAGGATTTGGCAGAGTTTGACTGCGGCGGCAAAATATAACATCGCGATTCGCGTCGCGTCGCGTCAACCGATTATGTAACACGAATAAATTTGAATGGCGCCGAGGAGCGTAGCGTGTCGAAATAAAGTTGCGGACCCATCCCTGAAATCCCATTTTATTCCAGGGAACGAGTGGTTGTTCAGCCATTTTTCAAGTTGAAGTGATGCCCATATTATAATCTGTCTAACAGGTTTATAGTATTATGTCTATGAGCCAGGGACACTCTTCTCTTCCACTTTAAGTTCTACCGTGTGTCTTCGGTGTGATCCAATAGGACCAACTCCGCGTAAGAAAACAGCAGCCAAAAGTGTGCCTGCCACGAATGGTCAGTAAAATTATATTTCTCCACACAACTCCAGGAAAGACGCACAGGACATCGCCATCCCAAACGAAGCCCACTGTGCGGCCTTGTACGCTTCCAGTGACGCATCGTTGCCCGAGTCATGCGCAACTGCGTTGAACGCAATCGTGGAAATCGCCAGGCCGAAAGCGGTGCCCAACTATGCTCGTCAGTAACGCGCAGATATTAGCACTGAGGCGGGGTATACCTGTATCATGGTCTGAAACGATCCGCCCGCGAGACTTAGTTCGTGTGGGAGAGCCACTTTGGCTACGAACAAGGTACCTGCGGCAAAGACGAAGTCGGCCCCGCATACAGCCACAATTGGGGCCGGGAATCCGAACACCCAGTACGGCGAAGACGGGTTTATCAATGCGAATAACAAGCCGGCGAGGCCAGTGAAAGAGGTCCCAATAACTGGAGAGCATTTTGAGTTTAGCGCGCATTTAAAGGGAGGGCATCGGAACACATACCTATTAGAAACACCAGATCCATCCTATGAATGACGAGGATAACAAGGACGTTGCACGAGGCTCCTGCAACAGTCATCGGAAGAAATCGTAGAGCAGTATGCACCGGCGACAGCTTTTGATGATCCTCATAATACAGCTATATGGAGGGTGAGAAACAACAATTAGATGAGCATGGAGAATCCACTTGTGCCCAGAAGTACCAAGACAGAATTGCTGCCCACTCAAGGAATGCAATGATCGCAATGACAACGAACTTGCCCTTGCCACGCGACCACAGGGACAATTTCATCAGAGGTGGCCGTCCTTTTCCTTCGTTTTTCTCAAGGTAGTGCTGCCATAGGATGAACATGGCAAGGAAAATGATGCTAACTATTAATAACGCCACGATGTCTTCAAAGAACGTCAATTCAACTAGGAATCGGATGAGGGAGACACTCACAGCCACTTTTCCAGCCGCTGGGAGCCCGCGATCCCTGAGAAAGCACGAAAACCAAAAGGACCAGACCGGTGGTGACCAGAAAGGCACCCAACCAGTCCACACGCTTATCATTCTCGGTGCTGGGCACATCAGGATCTATGATCAGAAAACCGCCGACCGCACAAAAGCAAGCAACGCCTGCTATCATGAAAAAATGAGAGCGCCATGAGGCTCTTCACAAAAGAGTGAAAAGTCGAAAAATATGAGGTAGAAAAGACGCACTTCGTATACTGAGTCAACACACCGCCGATTTGTATTCCCACTGCACTGCCTATCGGTGAAGCGGCTGAGAAAGTGGCGAACGCAGCAGATCGGGCTCTAGACGGAGGAAATGCTCGTGCAAGGATCCCTAACTGACCGAAGCGTTAACCTGAGCCTCTTTTGCAGCTCTGCATGGAATGAAATTACACAGGCGGGAACGAACGCAGCAGGTCCTAGACCTTGAAGTCCCCGGAGAATATAGAGTGCAGTTGCATTTCGAGCAAAGCCACAACCAAACGACATTAGTCCAAGGTAAAGAGTCCCGATCATATATAGCAGTTTACGACCATACAGGTCGGCAAGCCTCCCGAACAGGAGAAGAAAGCAGCCCTATTGCAAAAAATAAAACAGACTGTTGCTGAAAATTGGGTCATGCGCACAGAGGACAAAGAGAATGCGGAGACAAGCCATTGTAGTTGACTCTCTGGGATATCGAGATCGGAACCAACGACTGGAAGGAATATCGATATGGATGTAGCAGATGCGATCTGGGGTAAGTAAAAGGTCAGTATCTTGGGCAAGTCTGGCATTGCATTGTTTCGCACATTCGTGATCATTGCCAACGTGCAGATGAGAACCAGCAGAACTGATTTCCATGCCGGCCTAACCCTTGAGATAGAGGCATTGGGGGTAGAGGATTCGTCTCGAGGTTGGTCCGTTACTTCTCCCATGGTCTGAACTCTTTTAAATCCACGTTTATATAGCGGATGCCCCACTCGACGTCGGAGTTCCGAGTCCGAGAAAACCTTTTGCGACAAACGTGTCAACGGTGTTCTGAACCTCACTTAGGTCTATCGGGGATGTTCACATCGTAAGTCTTCTAGACGTAGATAGATATCAAATTTGTAAATTTGTAAACCTATTCCCCAATTAGTGTTGCCAGTGCCGGGTTCAGAGCCGATTCTGAACCTGAACCGAACCCGAACCGGACCTCAATTGAGGCTCGGCGAGCCAGGGTGGACCGAGCCGAACCCCAGGTCCATTTCAGGGTTTGGATTTTTCAGAATTTGGCCTAACCTCAGTGAACCTGACCGGTAAAATGAGTGAGGTTTTGCACTGAAAATCCAGAGCAATGTGATACCTTCAAGTTGGCCCTACATCCCATTTATCTGTCATCTCATGGGAGGAACAGTTCTGATACCTGTAGAAATTCAATTGACCTGCGAACTGGGTCATTGATTTGCCATCAAAACAAGTGAAAGATTCCTGTGTATGGACGCATCCGGAGATCATAATGATGTATTTTGTTGAAAGGAAACATGCCTTATGAAAGGTGTGTTGACCAAAAAACTCACCCGAGTGTGTAGGAATCTTTTCTAGGTTCGAACATGTTCCGAACCCCAAATGAACTGCAGGTTCTGGGTTCGCAGACATGGCCGGGCCCAAACTGAACCCCAGGTCGGGTTCGGGGTTTGGATTCAAAAAAACCGAACCTAACCGGACATCGGCAACACTATCCCTAATCACTGCATTCAGCGGCCTGATAGCCAAGGCTCTGGCTAGCTTCTGCGAGCCGGTGGCTAGACAATCTAGCCAGGGTTTAGCCTTGAGTTTGCCACACCAAAGCTACTTTCAGTCTTTAAATAGTTGTTGTTACGCGGATGCCGTCCACCGATTCAACTCCGCATCCATTTGGCATCCATTTGCAATCAATTTTGTTTGCCGAGACATTATGAGTGCTCAACTGCCGCCCCTTTCTCCTGTCTGTAATAATTGTGGTATTGTATACAAAGGAGATAGCCAGAGGAGCTGGCTAGGTGTGGGGAGCGCAGCATAGCTGTAGCGAGTGCCGCTAGCGCGGCTAGCCAGATGTGGCTTAGGCCAGCGATATACGCGAAACTTTGGCGAAGCTAGCAACCGGCTGATCGGCATCGGTCGGCATTCTGTCTCGGCGACAGCTAATGCCGATCCCAATGGAATCTCAATCTTGGTAAATTGGATCTTACTGTATATCAGTGGACCATCCTTCAAAGATTTTCCCACTGGTTTACACCAATTCCCACGGCATTCCCATGTAATTTGGTTCATTGGCAGAACTTTCAACATGCTCAACTATATCGCAGTCCAGTGGATTCCAGTGTGAATCATTGGAATTCAGTGATTTGCCAGGCAGAAGGAGTACTGATTTCTTTGTGAAATGAATGTATACAGAAATGTTATCTGTCAAAACCTTCTTAAACTAGATTTGCCAATTTTGAACATGTAGGTTTGGCGGCGCCATAACTCGTAAACGACTGCCCAAATCCAATGATGTGATAAAACATGAAATAATCATCATGGGTTACAGTGTAGTGGGGTGAGCCAACCTAGCCGACACAACTGGTGAGGATCAGGATTGTCATGATTCGGCATTTACGAACCTCTTTTCAACTTCTCATGGTGGATCTAGTCTCCCTAGTCAGACCATTAAACTAGAGTTTTTTTTTTCTTTTTGAGCGGAGGTGGAAAAAAAACTTGTTTAATGTGGTGGATCATTCCAACACCAACCAGGTTATTCCATAACCCAATCCAGTATCATACCATGAATCACCCCCGGAATTCGGGTCCCGTCCCACCAAAGGTCTTAACCGTGATATAGCCGATTTCAAAAGTTTGTACGGGTTTTATGAAACGGTGATGCTCGATTTGTGCTTAGCTTTATTTAGTGATTTACTCCACTGCACGGTGTCATGGCTCATGAATCCAAGGGATCCCGTTCAGCTTTTCCTCATACAGTACCACATTCTCTTGAATATAAAACCTTGGAAATATGTTCATAAATATGTTCACTGATACCCATGGGTGGTTGCAGAATGGTAAATCAATCTGGGCGAGGCGTTGCTGGCTGTGAAGCCCGCTCCATAGCATAAACAATGGCAAGCTCAAAACGAGCACCACCCTTTTGTAAAACCCGTACAAACTTTTGAAATCGGCTGTAACTTTGATGTGACTCCAGAAGTAGACATTGAAAGTATCATTGCACACTTTTGGAGAAGCCGAGGTATGAGGTTGCCTTGTGTTGTAGCGTCTGTCTAGGAGACTATTGGAGAAGAGTTAAAGGAAAAAGAATTCAAACAATTTAAGGTGCAATGGAAAGGCTTCGGCTCAGCAGATGATGAGTGGCTCACTAAACACTGTCTGTGCATTTGCACTGCCAGGAATGTCGGCCAAGGAGCGACTTGATGCTATGTATCCCAAACACTCCAAAAAAAAAAAAAAAGACATGATGCGTGGAAGATTTGGCGGGGCCCTTTGGCTGCGGCGGCAACATATAACATTCATGTCGCGTCGCGTCATTCGATTATGCAACCTGAATGAAATTTGAATAGCGCCGAGGAGCGTAGCGTGCCGAAATAAGGACGCCATTTTATTCCGGGGAATGAGTTGAAGTGATACCCATACTGTATCTATCTACAGGTTTGTAGTATTATGTCTATGAGCCAGGAACATTCTTCTCTTCCTCTTTGAGTTCCACCGTCTGTTTTCGGTGTGATCCGATAGGACCAACTCCGCGTAGGAAAACGGTAGCCAAAAGTGCAGCTGCAGAGAATAGTCAGTAAAAATCAATGTCTCCCGGAAAGACGCACAGAACATCGCCATCCCAAACGAAGTCCACTGTGCCGCCTTGTAGGCTTCGAGTGGCGCATCGTTGCCCGGGTCATGTGCAACCGCGTTGAACGCAACCGTGGAAATGGCCAGGCCGAATGCGGTGCCCAACTATGCTCGTCAGTAACGCGCAAACAGCACTGAGGTGGGATATACCTGCATCATGGTCTGAAACGATCCGCCCGCGAGACTTAGTTCGTGTGGGAGAGCCACTTTGGCTACGAACAAGGTACCTGCGGCAAAGACGAAGTCGGCCCCGCATACAGCCACAATTGGGGCCGGGAATCCGAACACCCAGTATGGCGAAGATGGATTTATCAATGCGAATAACAAGCCGGCGAGGCCAGTGAAGGAGGTCCCAAAAACTGGAGACCATTTTGAGTTTAGCGCGCATTTGAAGGGAGTGCGTAGGAACGCGCACCTATTAGAAACACCAGATCCATCCTATGAATGACGAGGACGACGAGGACGTTGCACAAGGCTCCTGCAACAGTCATCGGAAGCAATCGTAGAGCAGTATGCACCGGCGACAATTTCTGATAATCCTCATAATACACCTATATGGGGGAGTCAGAAACAGCAATTAGACGAGCATGGAGAATCCACTTGTGCCCAGAAGTACCAGGACAGAATTGCTGCCCACTCAAGGAATGCGATGACCGCAATCACAGCGAACTTGCCCTTGCCACGCGACCACAGGGACAATTTCATCAGAGGTGGCCGTCCTTTTCCTTCGTTCTTCTCAAGGTGGTACTGCCATAGGATGAATATGGCAAGGGAAAAAATGCTAACAATCAACAACGCGACGATGTCTTCAAAAAACGTTAATTCAAACTGGGAATCGGATGAGGGAGACACTCACAGCCACTTTTCCAGCCGCTGGGAGCCCGCGATCCCTGAGAAAGCACGAAAACCAAAAGGACCAGACCGGTGGTGACCAGAAAGGCACCCAACCAGTCCACACGTTTATCATTCTCGTTGCTGGGCACATCAGGATCGATGATCAGAAAACCGCCGACCGCACAAAAGCAAGCAACGCCTGCTATCATGAAAAAATGAGAGCGCCACGAGGCTCTTCACAAAAGAGTGTGAAACACCGAAAAACATGAGGTAGAAAAGACGCACTTCGTATATTGAGTCAACACACCACCGATTTGTATTCCCACTGCACTGCCTATCGGTGAAGCAGCTGAGAAAGTGGCGAACGCAGCAGATCGGGCTCTAGATGGAGGAAATGCTCGCGCAAGAATCCCTAGCTAACCGAAGCGTTAACCTGAGCCACTTCTGAAACTCTGCGCGGAATGAACTTACACAGGCTGGAACGAACGCAGCCGGCCCTAGACCTTGAAGTCCCCGGAGAATATAGAGTGCAGTCGCATTTCGAGCAAAGCCGCAACCAAACGACATTAAACCGAGGTAGAGAGTCCCGATGATATATAGCAGTTTCCGACCATACAGGTCTGCAAGCCTCCCGAACAGGAGTAGAAAACAGCCCTATTGCAAAATAAATAAAATACAATGCAGCTGATAAGTGGGTCATGCGTACAGACGACAAAGAGAATGCGGAGACAAGCCATTGTAGTTGACTCTCTGGGATATCGAGATCGGATCCAATGACTGGAAGGAATATCGATATAGAGGTAGCAGATGCGATCTAGGGTAAGTAAAGGGTCAGTATCTTGGGCAAGTCTGGCATTGAATTGTTTCGCACATTCGTGATCATTGCCAACGTGCAGATGAGAACCAGCAGAACTGATCTCCATGCCGGCTTAGTCCTAATCGTCGAGGTATCGGACATAGAGTCACTGGGGGTGGAGGATTTGTCTCGAGGTTGGTCCGTTACTTCTTCTATGGCCTGAACTCTTTTAAATCCACGTTTATATAGCGGGTGCCCCACTCGACGTTGGAGCTCCGAGAAGAGCTTTTACGACAACCGTGGCAATGTTGTTCTGAGCCTGTTCCCCAATCACCTCAACTGTAACGCCTGTTTGACTGTAGTTGACTGACAGCGGCCAGGCCGCCGCCGCAATTCATTTTGGTGGCTTCTTTTGATCCACTTTCCTGGTCAAGCCGATACCTCACCTGGTTCCATCCCCCAGAGCGGAAAACGTCTACCAATCCCACCCAAATAAGCTCCCCGAGGCATCGAACCGACGTCAAAGCGTCCATCGACGACAGCAGTGCATGGAGACCACACCGGTACCGCGGTAGGCAGCGCAGTTGATTCACACGGTCAACTGATCGACTTCGACAGTCGGTGACGTTGAACCGACATTTTTGTGCCGCGTCCTCAGCTGGGTCTAAGTGAAAGATTTTTCAGGCCCCAGAAGAGATTCTGAGAAGATGGATCTCTCCTGCCCACTGCCAGCCACACGTTGTGATATGTTGCAATGCAGCATCCAGGAAAGGCAGAAGACGCACTGCTAAATACCGACCGGGGAAAAGGACCCTCATCACTGAAGAACCGGTGCCAACCAAGGAAAGAATACTGGATTAGAGATTTGTACTCACTTTGTGCCATTTTGTCAAAAAATCTGGAGCGAAGTGGCGGACGCATCGGGTGGTATATCCCAACGCACTCTGTAAAATGAATCGGCGGAGACGTGGATCGCGGCAATGGTATAGAACAGAGGGTTAACGGCGGTTGTAGCCAAAAGAGCAGAGACATCCGCAATCCTGGTGATATAGAGATGCGCCGGTCCTCACAAATTGGTTTTGTGCAGGTGGCACTGCATTGAAGATGAGTCATGACATGATGCGTGGATTAGAAGTTTGCCGTAGTTTGGCTGGGGCGGCAACATTTAACATCGCGTCGCGTCGCGTCATAATAGAATCCAGATGATTGCAACCAGTTAGCCTTTATTAGCCCCTGTAGTGTTATACTCATAGGCCAGGTACTATTACACCGAGGGCCCAGGTTGTAGTATGATACTGTATGAACTTGAACGCGAGCCCGCCGAAAACAGGAGTCGAGACCCGAGTCACCCGACCCAAATAAGCTCTAGCCTCCTAATACTACATCTGCAATAAAAGTGGCTCAATTAACGAAAGATAGTCCGTTCTCATGTTCTCAGAAAAATTGCGACAAGGCTGCTGTAATTTACTAAGCAAAAGTTGCTTGTAAATTCAGGGCAGAGAAGCGACGAACAAGAAGCCGAGTAACTTGAACCACAAGACGAAATTTGGGGCGTTAATAGATACGTACGGTAAATGCACGGGACGCTTACTTTGCGATGGTAGAGCCGAGTCGGCTGATGAGAGCACAGGACAACAATCTATGGATAAACCTCCGCTAAAACAATAGCGCCGGCTTGGAGAGTTTGACGTAGACAGAATTGTAGCGTGACCAAAGAGCGACGGGTAGCCTGACTTCCGATTTTACTCCACCGAAGGAGAGCTATTGTTCAAGTTTAAGTGATGGCTCATTATTAATTATCTGTGTACAAGTTTATAGTCTATGTCTATGAACCAGGGACACTCTTCTCTTTGTCTTCAACCTCCACCTTCTGTCTTTTGTCACCAATAGGACCGACCCCGCGTAGGAAAACGGCGGCCAAAAGTGTGCCTGAAGGATGGTCAGTAAAAAGAATCTAATTTCTCCACAACTCCAGAAACACGCACAGAACATGGCCATCCCAAACGCAGTCCACTGCGCGGCCTTGTACGCCTCGAGCGGCGCATCATCGCCAGAGTCACCCGCAACTGCGTTGAAAGCAATCGTGGAAATCGCCAGGCCGAAAGCGGTGCCCAACTATGCTTGTCAGTAACGCGCAGATGTAATTGACGCGGAATATACCTGTGTCAAGGTCTGGAACAATCCGCCCGCGAGGCTTTGTTCGTGCGGCAGGGATACTTTAGCCACAAACAACGTGCCTGCGGCGAAGACGAAGTCAGCCCCGAATACAGCCACAATGGGGGCCGGGAATCCAAACGCCCAGTACGGCGAGGATGGATTGATTAACGCGAATAATAAGGCAGCGAGGCCAGTGAAGGAGGTCCCAAAAACTGGGCAGAATTAGCGCATTGGAACGGATTGCATAAGAAGGCATACCGATCAGAACCACCAGATCCATCCTGTTGATGACGAGGAGAACAAAGACGTTGCAAAACGCTCCTGCAATAGTCATCGGAAGCATTCGCAGAGCAGTGAGCACCGCGGGTAATTTTTGATGATCCTCATAATACACCTGTATTGGGTCGGCGACAGCAAATTAAAGAGCATCAAAAATTCACTTGTGCCCAGAAATACCACGACAGAAAGGCTGCCCACTGAAAGAAGGCGATGGCCTGCATGACAGCGAACTTGCCCTTGGCGCGCGACCACAGGGACAATTTCATCAGCGGTGGCCGTACTTTTCCTTCGTTCTTCTCAAGGTGGTGCTGCCATAGGATGAACATGACGATAAAAAGTACGCCAACGATCAACAGCGCGATGATATCTTCAAAAGGATTAAAAACTGGGACTCTGATGAGGGATATACTCACAGCCAGTTTTCCAGCCGTTCGGAGCCAGTGATCCCTGAGAAAGCACGAAAACCAAAAGGACCAGACCGGTGGTGACCAGAAAGGCACCCAACCAGTCCACCCGTTTATCCGTCTCGGTGCTGGGCACATCAGGATCGATGACCAGAAAGCCGCCGACCGCACAAAGACACGCCACGCCTGCGATCATGAAAAACGGAGACCGCCACGAAGCTCTTCGCGAAGGAGAGGGTGAGACGTCGAATAAATGAGGTCTATAACACTTACTTCGTATATTGAGTTAACACACCGCCGATCTGTGTTCCAATTGCACCTCCTATTGGCGCACCCGCCGAGAAGGTGGCGAAGGCGGCAGAGCGAGCTCTTGACGGAGGAAATGCATGCGCAAGGATCCCCAACTACCCCGAAGTTTTAAATGGAGCCTCTTTCCGAAGAATCAACGTACGCAAGCGGGAACGAATGCAGCAGGCCCTAGTCCTTGAAATCCCCGGAGAATATAGAGTGTAATTGCATTTTGGGAAAAGCCGCAACCAATCGAGAGTGCGCCAAGGTAGAGAGTACCAGTAATATAGAGCAGTTTACGGCCATACAGATCAGCAAGCCTCCCGAGCAGGAGAAGAAAGCAGCCCTATTGCGGGAAATAAAACACAATGGTATTGAAAAGTCGGCAATGCGCACAGATGAAACAGAAAACGCCGATACAATCCATTGAAGTTTATTCTCTGGGATATCGAGGTCGGACCCAATGATAGGAAGAAAAACTGATACAGCGGAGGCAGATGCGACCTAGAGTAAGCAAGGGGTCAGCATTGTAGCAAGTCTGGCATTGAATTGTTTCGCACATTCGTGATCATTGCCAGTGTGCAGATGAGAACCAGAAGAACCGATTTCCACACTGGCCTATTCGTTGAGGGATTAGTATCAGTCATGGAGCTTGAAGTTGAGGCATTGGGGGTGGGAGACTCCTCTCGAAGTTCGTCCTTTCGTTCTTCCTCGATGTCCATGGCCATGGCCTGAAGCCTTTCAAGTTGAGACTATATAGTGGACGGGTCCGATTCGACGTCGGATGCTCTAAACAGGACCACTGTACCAGGAAGAAAAAGACGCCACTTTTGATCGCGGCAAAGTTCTTCCGTCGGAACTTTTTCCGACATCCCCATTAGGTTTCCTAAATATAGGCAATATTCTTCATTGATGAAGTTCAAACCAACTTTGTTGTGCATTTTCTTTTGGAAACCGTCGAGATTTTAGTTTTCAATGTTTTCCGGAGGTGGAAACAATATTTTTTCATCGTGTCCGAATGCGCATAAATCACATGTAAACCCACAGGGGGTTACAAATCCGTAAGTGGGTCAGCATCCAGAATATTAAAGTCGAAGATGGGTCGACCGCAGAAAAGCAACCACCGACGTCACAACAGAAGACTCGCCGACGCTCGCGGATGCAGCACAGCTATACTCTGATCTATTTTGCAAGAGATCCCACGGAGGAGTCCGATTCCAGCCGTGGGGTTTCTCAAGCCGGGATGACGCGTATATGGCCCGAAGTGGCCCGAACTTTGCTCTAAAATCGAAACATGTCTATTTTTTGACGGAAGATGTGAGAAGGATGGCCCGCGAACATGCATCAACATTAGATATGCCGTGGCAGACCGTGACGGGTTACGAGTTTAATTTATACCATCCGTGCACTCTCGCTACACTGTCCCTCGATTTTTTCAACTGATTTACCTCAATCTTCGTAAAGTTCGATTGCTTCGCGACACGAGATGTCTTCTCAAAGTTAAAATGGTTCAGAGGTAGAACGCACATACGCACATACGGTCTATTATATTTATGTATCGACTTGATTCTCGAATCCAGTCCCCTCAACGTCGATCAAGATTCTGAAATAAACGAAATAGCCTTGTTTAATATCTGCAAAGTCGGATCGCGCCAGTGTAATCTATCCTCCTCCTCCTCCTATGCACTTTGATCAATTAATAAACTCCTCCGTCCAATAATGCATCCATTTCGTCGCGTCGTCCTCGCTCAAGGGATTTAAGCTCATGGACTCACTCAGTGCTTGTGCCTTTGATGTGGAGAATTCGATATTTCCTTCTCCGGCTACAAAGCCTTTGAAGAAGTCGAGCAGCTTCATACCAGGCTGTAAATATCAGACTATGTAAGTCATTCGAATCTCAACGAAACCGACTCACAATGTTTTCAATATCCTCAGCCGTTGCTCGATCGAAGCGAACCTCGAGTTGCTGGATCCAGTCTGCGAACGGTATCAACGGGAGTTCCACAGCGCGGGCCATGGCCGACATGAGGAGGTCCCTGGGGACTGGCCTTGGATGGACCAAGTTGACTGCAAACGGCGGTTTTTCAGTGCTCAGGGCTGCGTCGACGATGGCACGCGAAACGGCCTCAGGAGCGAGCCATGCCGCGGCAGCGACTGGGTCTGAAGGGAAGCTTCCCAAGGCGATGCTGGATTTCACCATGGCAGGCACCCAGTCCGTGGTGTGCCAAGCCCCATTATTCGCAGACCCGCAGATCTGTCCGATCCTAAAGGAGGTCGCCTCAAGACCGGACGCAGCCAAGATCTGACAACTAATTAGCACAGTTTCAGGCTGAAACATACAATTACATACCCGTTCCGAGACGTACTTACTTTCCCCATACCCATTGCCGACAGCTACATTGGCATCAAGCGAAGCTCTTCTGGGAACGGCCCTAGTTTTTGGTCCCAGCCTTGGGCAGAGGCGATGGATGAGGTGAACAAGAATCGGACTCCAGATTCATTCGGCGATTGGAGCGCCAAATCAATGAGGTTCCGTGTCCCCTTCACATGGGCCTCGAACGAGGATAGTGACTTGTTGAAGTCCACCGTCCACGCATTGTGGATGATGACAGTGGTCGTATCGCGAAGCTGCATTAACGTTGTAAAAAAAAATCAAGATGTTCAAATTGTTTACCGTAGTCCAGACATCCAGAGCCAATCCCAAATCTGGCTTCGTGGTGTCGCCCACCAGATACACCAGATTATCTGACGACAATAATTGGACATTCAGAACACGGTCGATGAAGGACTGTCTCTGCCGCTCATGCACTGGAGTTTTACCCCGCCTGTTAAATGCGTAGACGCGTTGAACGGAATCGAGACCCAGCAAAATTTCGAGAATGTGCGATCCGAGGCCGCCCGTCGAACCTGTCAGGAGCACTACCATTCCAGCGGAAGAATTCCCGCTCCTCTCGTGAACGATGGCCTCCTTGAAACCAGCACTGTATTTCACGATCATCTCCTCAACGAGAGCTTTGGCAGTGCTGCTCAAATCGGCATCTTTATACACCAACTTCGTGATCGCACTGGCCAAGTCCTCGATGGATGGGTGGGCATAGACAAAATTCTGCGGAATCTTCTGAGCTGCGGCTTTCGCGCTGTCGTCACCCAATTTTTTCAACGCGCCGACGATTCGGTGTCGCAAGAAGGTAGCGTTGAGACTGTCGAATCCTTGCTCAAAGAGATCGTGGCTACCACGTATGTCCTTGTCCGCAACCAGGGCAGCATGAGTCTTGAGCCAGGGTTCGAGATCATGGGAGGCCCATGACGCAGGCGGCTCGATGTCGCTAGCTGCATTCCCACTGGCCTCAATGGTGTCGTAGCTAGAAATTTATGGGCTCAGTCTTCGAGCATTGATATAGAAAAGCAATTACAGTTTCTCAATTTCTTGTTTATACAAGGCAATCGTCCTCTTCTTGATAACCGTGCCTTTGGGGACACGAACCATAGGCCGCCCGGGTTGGGTTACCAAAATCATCTCCTTGTAAATTCGAGCGAAGGCAGGGGCATTCTATCAAACCCAGTCAGAAGAGCCTAAATTGCCTGGTAAATTTTACTATAAACTGACCTCATTTGCCTCTTCTATCACAGGCCTGGACTGAAATTCAGTGATGCATGTGGATCGGATGAATTCACTCTCACCAAATTAAATTCCGAAACTTTGCAACCTGCTGCTCATCCACTGGATCCAACTTGTGTTGCGGATTCGGCTCGATGAGAACCCCAACCTGGTTACGCTCATGCCCAAACATTACCGCACCCACGATGAGAGGATTGGCCAGCATGATGTCTTCCATCGGGCCGGGCACTGTTTTCTCTCCATTGGCCATGATCAGGACGTCGTCGAGCCGGCCGACGCTTGATAGATAAACTGTAAGCGTTGCGACCCAGCATTTTCCCCGAGAACACTCACATTCTGTACAAGTCGGGTTTCGTCGGATGCCTCTCGTATAGATCCTTGGTTGAATATCCCTTGACGTCAGGTAAATTTTGAACAGAGATCTGGTGGGTCTCCGGGGTAGTCTAAATTAAAACCTACGATGAGAGCTGAATAAATGCAACGTACGCAGACTTACCAAGAATTGGCATTCGAAAGTTCCATCTCCCTAAGGCATCCACCGCACATTCACGCGGGGACTGAATCGCATCCAGGCCCATTCGCCGGCGTCCATCTCGGCTTTCCGTCTCTTCAGAACGGTTGGTATCCCAACTGGCAGTGGCGGAGACTTATTAATCTTTGCAGCGTCGCAAACACTGCATTCAGCGGCATATTAGCCGACGCCTCGGCTAGCTTCTGCGAGCCGCTGTCTAGCTGTGGCTATGCTTCGGCGAGATCTGGCTATACGGGTAGCCAGTGCCGCCTCGCCACACGGTCGGTAGCTTCTGCGAGCTGATGGTTAGGTCGGCTACCCAGGGCGTGGGTAGCTGTGGGTAGCCGGGCCTTCGGCACGACCCTTGAATCAGTCGTAAATCACTTGTTGTTATGGGAATGCCGTCTGCCGATCCATCTCCGCATCCATTTAGAATCAAATTTATTTGCCGAGACTAACTGCGCCTAGCCGCCGCCCACGTTCTCATGTCGGCAATGATTGTAATGTGATACATAGAAGAGGTTAGAGCTAGCCAGAGGTGTTGGCTAGCTGTGGGGAGGTTGGGTTAGCTGTGGGGAGGTGCGGCTAGGTGCGGCTAGTGCAGCTAGCCAGACTCGGCTTGTCTGGTTAGCCACAGACGGCCGGCTAGGTCCGGCTATGTGCTGCGTGGCTAGAACCCTGCTGAACGCAGTGAAAATGGAAGACTCACACTCGGTTCCACCATAGATCTGAACGATATTCACGCCGTGGCTGAACAAATGGTCGCCCACCCGAGAGGGGAGTGGGCCTCCGGAATATATCTGAACAGTGTTTTCAAGTCCACCAGCCAACTCGTGTCTCGAAAGATAACTCACCACTAGCTTGAGTGTCTTTAGGTATGCTATGTGCTCTGGCGACTGCCATTCCAGAATCAATGCCGGCACAGTTGATATTCCTGTTGCGTTTGCTCTTTTGGCGTGCTCGATAGCGTTTTCCGGTGTCGGGTTAATGGGGATGATATACTGGTTGGCAGTAGATGCGGGAGGGTAGATACAGGCCGTCCCGCTGTTTAAAAGGGGACCCATAAGCTGTGTCAGCAGGCCATATGCATGGGAGGGGGGCAAGGCTCCGACTGCCTGGCGTGGCGACAATTCTACCAACTGAACAGCATAGTCTATGGAAGATTAAGTAAACCCGAAGCGCAAAGGCAAAGAAAACAACGCTGACCCATGGCTGCAAAGTGGATAAAGCTCCTGTGTGTGTGAGGAATGCATTTCGGGAAACCAGTGCTGCCTGAAGTGCAAAGATTTAATTTCCTTGAAATAATGATTTGAAGCCGAATTAAACCTACCACTAGAATGAAGATACATTACAACATCGTCTAGCGTTATTCTTGTCGCGGGGCTAGGGTACGGCATGAAGACGTCTTTTATTGTTTCGTGACCAAGACGAGGATATATCTGCCCGAGAAGAGGGATTTCCTCGATAGAGAGCTCATGTGTAGGATTTTTAGCGGACAAATCTGCGGACAAGGTATCGACCAGATGGCCGAGGGAGACTTTCGTCGTCAACAGACGGTGGAACCCAGTGCCGCTGAGTAAATGGAAGATCGCGGCTGCAGAGTTTCGATGTGATATTTGAAACGGCTAAAGAGAAGTGAGTGAAGGACTTGTTCAACATAGTGGCAGGCGTACAACGAGACCAGCGGTGATGCAACCGGCAATAAGTGTCTGATATATCAGGACATCCGTGAGGGCAATTATGGCCACCACTTGCCCTTCTCGGCTGCGCCGGTGAGGTCTGAGAAGGTGTGCGACACGGTGGGCCGCTCGGGCGAACTCGAAATGGCTGACGTCGGTAATGTGGCCATCTTCATCCGCAAAAGAATATGCAGCACTGAGGTTTCCATGGTCGATATGGAGGTTAATTATCTCTCCCAAGTTGAGAGAACAGTCGAGGGGAGGTAAAAAGTTGGACATTGCAGTTTGAAAGCTATTTAACGGCGGTTCGTTGGCATCTATATATTCTGTCGGTACCAAAGACGCCGAGAAAATAGTCAGCTAAGGTCCGGACGGCGACTGACGAAGGCAAGTTGGAGGTCGAATTTACGTGCGGGGTCCCCCTGGTTTCACCCAGTATTCAGACCCCACCCTGACTGACTGTCATCTGCTAGGGCCGATGCGTCTCCGATTGGACCGTTTTACGGGACCGCCGCCACAAAAACGGCCGTTTTGGTACACGGGACGGGCCGACCCGTCCCTCAGGCAAAATCCGGGAAGCCCAAACGCAGTGCCATCCGTCATAAAGCTGTTCAACGCACCATGTAGTGAGGATTTCTAGTAAAGCGCCTGTCATAGCGAAACTTATCACTCGCAGCGGTACAGATAGATTTCTTAAATACCTGCTAGCGTAATAACTAGAGTATGTTGAGTAAGGCGAGGACAGGAAAAATAATGCGCACCTACCTCCTCTTCAATCGTAGTAGCGGTACAGGCTGAGGAGAGCGATGATTGTCAGTGGTGTAAATAAGGCAGCCATACTTATCAGTACAAAGTTGATGTAGATAGTTATAATTAAATGGCGCGGGTCTCCCTGGGAACGCCACGGCTCGTATGATGAAAAATGAATAGGCAGAACACGCATGAGGCGCTAAAGTATCGGATCCAAAGCCACCCCGTAACTGCCACGGCAGCAGTGTTCGCCTTGAGGGCCTAAGTCGGGTTCCAGGGAGCTTTCAGAGCTTAAAAAGGTTAAATCCAGGGTATTTTTTAAGGCCTTAGAATAAACTTCCCACTCCTACCTTCGAGCGAGCCGGCGGCAGGTGGGCATAGATAAGGCCGTATTTGATTCAAGATATGGAGCTTTCAGGCCGTTACCCTTTGGGCGATGACGAACCTCCCTGTTATTCAGCCGCGAGAGAGCCCAAAATGATCAAGAGAGAAGGCCTAGGAATCTGTGTGCGCGAGTTGGAGGATCACAACGCTCAGATTTAACTTGCACCAAACAAGCGGCGGGAACGGGGATGGGCGAGAACAAGAACGAGAACGAGCATAAGTCTGCAGCGACTAAGTTACGAGACGATGAACGCGACGAATGGCGAGCAGGCCGAGTGGTGACGAGAAACAAAGAACCTGTCATTTCATTGTGGTCAAGTTTGGATCGAAAGCCTTCGGTAATCGGATGTGTCATTCTTCAAGTTGAAGATGTTGAAATTTATACATCCAAAGGAAGAATGGGAGGCCGCAAAGTGGCCGATAAATATATTTTAGGAATTGAATCCTTACTTATCCGGTTCCAAACTCGTATTTACGGTCCATATTTATGAATCCTAAGTAAGTTGTTACATGATATTCCCGAGACCTCCAATTTTACTATCATCCGAGTCATTCCCGCCCGAGTGTTCGATGAGAGAAAAAGAACATAATTAGGATACGGGATTAGAACTCAACTTATGCCGTACAGCAACCAAGCTCTCTTTCAAGCTTTTCAAGTTTGTTTGTCCCTTAATCTGGAGATCCCAAGTCAGAAGAAAAGCCAAGTGAGGGAACCGCTGAATGGTCGCACTAGCCATCCATCCAGGGCCGCGGGGCCCAGCAGGGCTTCCTTCCGTATGTATTCCTATGTGCTCGAATCAGGAGGGGCGGGAGCCGGAGCCATAATGCACTCACATCTGAGAGACCGAGGCCAGTGATGGCAACAACTGACGAACATGCAGGTTAAACACGAAGAAACAACGGCTGCCAAACTTACTATGAGAGGGGGTCAATCCTTGGTCGCGTTCAATTTTGCGCATCTCTTTAGCCGCAGTCTGTTAATGGAGTCAAGAGTCGTGACGAACAGACATGCGAAAGCCCACTGACGACTCCATCCATTCTGTGCGCCGTTTTAGGGGTGTCCTGTATACTCGATTGTTTATGGACTCACCGTGGCATCGATATATCGCTAGACCACGATCCCGAGATTCAGAAAAAAATAACCAGGAGAAAGGACTTTACGCACGTCCATATAACGTGTGGATGCATCTGCCGAAAGACCTCCAAGGCATATATACCATCCTCCGCCTCATATGTCGTAACATTGGAATTCTTTAGCATGCGAACCAAGATCTTCCTGCTGATGGCATCTGCATAGCGTGTGGTTCAGCAAGGATATAGAGGACACGCGAGGAAACACGGACTATCATCGACGACAAGGATCTTCAGGTGTTGTGTCTTGTCTTCTGCTTTATCGATCTTCTTTGTTGTATTGTCGTTTGATGTGGTGAGGCTTTGTGGAGGGGCCGAGACCGTGGATGCGAGTTTCGTCGTTGGGATCGGTTCCGCAGAAACCATTGTCCTTCGCATTGTCTGCGGCATGCCTGCGGGATGGAGTTCAATGTCCTGTACCGGTAATACGACTGTGAATATCGAGCCGCCGCCCTGGCGGGATTCAACGGTGATCGAGCCGTGCATTCGCTCAACGACGGACTTGCAGATATGCAGCCCTAGAGGCATCAGAGTTACGAAATGAAAAGACGGCGTGAAAATGCATACCTAGTCCAGCGCCGGGCGAGAACGAATCCGCTTGCGTGAATGGGTCAAATAGTTTTGGGAGAAACTCGGGTGCGATGCCGCGGCCGGTATCTTCCACTCGCAGGATGATGTGCCGATCTTCTTCCGATTTCTTGTTGTCTGGTGTGGGTCCACAGGTGAGAGAGATCGTGATCAGACCTGCAACACGAGAGTTATTTTTTTTTTAGTCAATCAAAAAAGCCAATCTCTGACCCGCAGAGGTATATTTCAGGCTATTCGTGACCAAGCTATTCAATATCCTTCATAGCGATGAAAATTAATCACAAGCGCACGAATAAATGACCAAATGCGAACTGACCGCATGAACCCTGAAAGGTCCAAACTGATCCACCAATTCTTCAACATCGAGCGATCCTCATACTCGACCAACAGTCCCACGGGAGGTGGCGAGAGTGATCCAGAAGCCGACTGCCATTGTACCCGTCTCATCCAGCAAGACCGCGATGTTTCCAGTGTGACCTGCGCGAGATCCACCAGGACATGGCGCGGTCGGCCGCCGGTATCGGCGCCATTACCTGCGGCCTGTGCGGTCTTCCCAAAGTCAAGTCTTCCCCGCCATATAAATAAGCAACAAATCAAAATAGGTAGGAGACTCACATATCGTCGACTATATCACGCAGTGCTGCACCGCAAAATTCCGCGGAGCTAAGGAGGTGTGAACTTGACGTAGGATACAAATGGAACTACCCACTCTAGCAAGCTCGGCAAAATGGAAAGGTCTCCCGATGCGAAAGTATCGCGCACAAGGTCGAGTTGCTGAATTATTGAGCAGATCACGTCAGCATCTTAGATAGCACGCAACAAAGAGCCATACCCCTAAGAGACCATGCAAAGGGGTCCTGAGTTCATGAGTACCAACGACGGCTATCTAGTAAGCTTCTGACACACCACGAGAATAGGCGGAGAGAAGGACGCATCTTATTTGCGAAACGAAAGCTATCATGGTCACAATCAGCTCCAGACCTGGAAAAAGTGAATCCTCGCGTACCCGTTTTCGCTGCATCCGCCTCGACGATTGCGTTCTGGGCGAGGCGGGCAACCAACACAAGGCCCACGTTACTTGCGAACGTCACATCCCCAGGCTTGAAAGAAAAGAATTGTGCAGCCGACGCGACAATGATGAGCATGTTGGGCCGATGGCTACTGTAGAATGGAAGAACGAGGTGCGGTGCTGCTCCCGGCGACACCAAGACCGGGGACTCCGAGGATGGTGTAGTGGGAGGGAGCGCCAACAGTGTTTCCAAGCCGGAAAAGCTTCCCGAGCCGGAGAAAACTGAACGTCCGGTCTGACATTGATGTAAGTTGAGAGATCGGGTAGGAAAGCAGAGTCACGTACAGCTACATACATATCCAGGAAGCTAGCAATCGCAGCCATCGCTTCTGCTGTATTGAATTTCTGTTCTTGGCCGCGGTACATGGCGGAGCTGGAGCTGCCTAGAATCCCTTTGGACAGCCGTACCTTTGCCTGCGCGTCTTGACCATCTACAACCCAGCTATGAGATCTTTTTCTGTGCGTAGATAACTGAAGTATTAGGAATACGTTAGTGAGGAAGACGTGAAACAAAGAGTAAAGCGTATGTACTTCGGTTGCATGAAAAGAGGTAAGGTCGATGATAATGGCAAAATCCGCCTCAAGTAGTTCCTGGAGTTCTTTTGCCGCTTTTGCAAAGAGACCGGACGTCAGCGTCGCCATGTCAATCGCGCTCCGCGATCCAGGGGATTCGGAGCCTTGCACAGGCGGTTCCGCAGCGGCAGCATCCATCAAGGCTTGCTGGCTCGGTTCCACCAAAGCCTTCTCCAGAAATAGGCTCACAGCATTTCTCAGCCGGGTTTCCTTTACTCGTTGCCAACTCTCCCAAGTAGAGCGCAACTGCACAGACAGCAATGTGGAGAGATCATCTAGCACCTTGAGCTGAGTGTCCGACAACTTTAGGAATGGCCGGTTCGACATCAGCGCCACGACGCCTACAGTGACTCGCTCCGAGTCGTGCGGATTGGACGGGTCGACCTCGAGCGTGATTGGGACACCGACATATCCTTTGACTGCTAAATCGTGAGATGGACGGACAAGATGTAGGCAACTCGGTACTCGCCACCAGTAGACTCCAGTGCGCACCACGGATTCCCGGTGAATCGCCTGGTCAGACATTCAGCGTCTCTGCGGCAGGAAACATGAATCCCGTGGCTCACCAATCGCCACCCAACTCAGCGAGCTCCACAGTTTGACCCTTCTTCTTCAACACGACGTGGGCGCATATGCTTGTTTCCACAACGAGCGCTTCTCCTTCAGTTCCAGCGGAAGTAGCGGCTACTGCGACTCCTTCTGGTACAGGAAACTCACCAGCTTTGCTCACAACGACATGGAGATCATTGTGAAACAAGCTAATGGTGCATACAGGTGCAAAGTGGAAGAAACTGTTCACGAGGGAGGAACATCGGTGAAAGTTTTCGAGCTGATCTTGACGGAACAAACTATGGACGGGAGTAAATTGGGGTGAGAATGGCAGAGAAAAACCTCGCACTTGTATTCCTGTATCGTCTGCTGACGAACTGTCTCTTCGTCGGCTCGTGGCGGAGGCAGGAAACCATATTGATCGTAAAAATCTGCGATTGTTCGTGCTGTTTCGGGGGATATCTATACGGTATTCAGTCCAAAGGTACGGAAAGAAGAATGCACCTACCTCTCCTGGTGGATATAGTGGGACGAAAGAGGGCGGAGATTCAGATGCCTCGAAGCTCTTTGGAAGACGAGCAGATCGCAGCGGCGGAGGCGGAGCCCGTTCATTTCCCTTGGCGTACTCTTGCAAGAATAGCGTCCATTGTTCCAGAGCGTCAACGTCCTGAGCGGGACTCGTCTCGCTGGGCATGATATCGTGTAGTCGACACTGGAAGCTCGGTCAATCTGCGAAATCAGGTCACACTGCCATCAATGACATCACCAAAAGAGTCGAAAACGTCCAAGGCCTAGTGTTGCCGCGGCTCGGCTACGGCTGGCTCGGCTCGGCTTTTGATGGCTTCGAAGCCATCACCGGTTAAAGCCGAGCCGAGCCATTTATAAACGGCTGGCTTGGGCGGTACGGCTTGGCTTCAGCTCAGCTGCGGCTCAGGCAGCATTTGTCGCATACACCCATATGACCCCTAGCGACCCCTACCACCTCTGTGTCTGCCTTTAGATGCCTAGAACCACCTCAACGCTCCCTGAATCTCGACGGAAACAGCGTATCAATTGATCTGTGATATCTGATGTGACGACGGACTTGCCGTCGACGTTACAGAGCAGGTACAAAGGGTCTGAAGCACCCAAAACATGCAGCTTGTCGCCCTCTACGTCCCCAAACACCCACACCCTCGAATTTGCATACCTGTCAGCTGTATGCCGCTCCCCTGTGCATCTTATGTCCCAGACTGTTCCTCGGGCTAACCTGAAGTCTCAAGATCCTGGATGCAGCCCGCAGCTGTCTTGTCAACAGCGCCATCGACACCATCGATGATGCAGAAATCAGTTCTTGCATCCCCATTGTGATTAATACCTCCGAGACAGAGCAGGGGCGATACGAAAAACGGAAGAGTCTGCCATTCACCAAGTGTCACGCTGAGTGAAAAGAGGAAGTGTCCATGAGGGAACAGAAGGTGTATCTTTTGCTTAATCTGTGTGTAGCCTCGACCTGTGCATGTAATTTAAGTTTCAAGTCTATATATATTGTCCTCTGGCCATCGAGACAGCAGCGCCAGCGGGAGCACATGTCAATGCGTTGGTGGTGGGCTGCGCGCCCGCGTCTGACGTGTTTGCAGTGCTGGCTGACAGTCTGCGCAACACCTACAGGCTACAGCCCATCCATGTTGTGGGATAATGCGTATCTGCATCGCCCGCGTGTTCCTTAGGTGCTGAACGTGCCGATGTACGTGCAATGCATTTGCCCATCCTCACCTCTGCTGCTTCATGCCTTTTAGTTTTAGGTTTCTTCTCTGTGGCTGATAACTTGACGTCTTCCAGTCGGTCACATCTACCCTCATGTGCCTCCACACCGTGCTCGTCCAGGCTCGCGGGTGCCCAGGCAACCCTCAACGACGTGGCTATGGCCATGATAATGTCTTTTTCATGAGGCAGACCGCACGATGCTGCGCAGAGCTGCGTGTTTTTGACTGGGGTCTACGTTGGCTGCGGCGGTGCCTCGACCATGGCACAAATAGACTGCAGGTCATGGTCCGCTGAGGATCGCGTGCAGAGCCACGGCCGAGTCACTTCTGGTGTGGCAAAAGAAGAGCTGGGTGGTGCAATGGTGTGCGTGCGATATCAACATGCCGCTCAAGCGCAAGCTCGGGGCATTGAAGTGTTTGGCCTGTCAAACGAAAGTAGAATTCTGTAAGGCTACTTCTCCAACATACCGTAGTTCTAGCACACTGTGTATCCCCCCCTTCAAGTTGGAAATAAATTTGTTCGTCTTTTCTGCATGCAACGACATTGATTGCGGTGAGGGCAGACACAAAAATCTTGGGTGGTAGATTTGGCCAAAAACCATTGCATTGATGAGGTAAATACAGCAATCAACTAGTATCAGTTGAGTGCCATGAATCAGAAGTCAAATTAATGAGGTGAGCAAGACATATGAGGCCTTGAAACACATTCATTAGATATTGAATGTGTCAAATAAAAACTGGCCCACGCCTCCCCCACTCTGACATTGCCTTAAAAGGCATATCTCATCAGCATGTGCCCATGTGCTTGCACGCATTCGCAAACAACACGCTGAAGCATCAACAATGGTTTCTCACTATGGATTCTTCTCCTGGGCAGACGCCGCCTCCCTCAGACTCAACAAAAAAATGCAACAAGTATGGGTGCAAAAATAGGATTCCAATAGACTTCCGCTATGTCAACTGTGACAACTGTCGAGCCACAAACCAGAAAAATCAAAAGGACAGCAGGGCTAGAGCCTCTGACCCAGCCAAAGCGAATGCTAGCAGCAGCACTGCATCCAAGAAGCGAAGAAGAACTTCCCTCGGCAGCAACAATGGCCGACCCGCAACCCGGCCATGGACAGACCGCTCCGACTCCAAAGCCCGAGGAGATGCCGGTGAAGAGCATTCAGAGGACGACATCTGTGGAGACAACGATGATAATGAGGTAAGTGCTGTAGAAATGACTACTCATCTGTTCTTTTTGACATGGGATTAGGCCATGGAGACATTCTCGGATGCCGAAAGCTTCTACAACGCGTTGAGAGCAGAATTCAAGGGAGGGGAGGCTATAAATTTCCACGGAACCTACCCCATGGCTGTCGATGCCTTGGTGTCCCCGAGAGAGTGTGTCCAAATGGTTTCTGCAGAAATCTGGAAGATTAGTCACTACCGATTTACGTGAGGTGACATTTTAAGTGTTGTAAACTGAATGCTAACCAGGCTTAGCGTGAAGGACCATAAGAAGCTGAAGAGCGGGCATCGGACCCGGTTCTGGTGCAGTCAGGATGAAGTGCGCAAGAAAAAATCTAAGGCATCACAAAACCCAGATATCTGTAATCGCGACAACGTCGGCATGAAGAGATACCCCTGCGAAAGTAAATTATCCATCAGTTGTTGGGCGCGGAAGGACAATGAAGACCAACTTGATGTAACCATTCAGCTCAAGCATGCGGCAAAGCATGTCGGTTACCTTGATGTCTCGATGCTGCCCGAAGCTCTCACTATGATTCAGGACAACATCCAGTGGATGACACCGGTGGTGATGGTTACCCAGGTGCAGGCAGCCTTTCCCAATGTCACGGCCGCGCAAATCCACAGGGCGTGGGTGGAGATGAGCGAGCCGTTCTGGTGGTTTGATGATGATCAGCTTCTGTCGACGAAGAAATTGCTTGAAGAACATACCGATGATGTCGATATCTTTGAGCCCGATGATGTTCCGGAAGGTGTGGAGATGGTTTGTTGGGGGATGAAGAAAATTGCGACGCCACTGAAGGGAAAAGTGGTCAAAATCGGTGTCGATGCGACATGTAAGTGCTCGTAACCTAATTAGGCAAGTGAGGCTTATAATACCGCAGATAACACCAACTCCAAGCACCTTGAGCTGTATAGCATTATGGGAGAACAGGATGGGGCAGGGTTCCCCTTATCGTACTTGCTCCTATCGACCGTATCGTCAATTGATCAAGGAAAGCGAACAAAGGCACTTACAGCGTGGGCCAAATGTCTCCGTGACACGTACGGGATCATCGCTAAATTTGCGCACGTCGACAAGGACATGGTGGAGATCAAGATGCTGACAAATGTCTGGAACACAAAGATTAGCCTCTGTTGGTGGCACCTACGTTGCGCAGTACGCACCCGCCTCGCAAATGCAAAACTCTCAACTACCCCATATGATCCCAGCTGTGCGAATACCGAATTCTCCTTCATTGACGTCGCGTTTGTTCCATTGGGCCAGGCAGATGGAGGAGAGTATGAAGGAGGCGCACCTGACATTGTTCCGCCTGTCGTAACTGCCTCCCAGCAACCGCAGAGGATTACCATGCCCAACGGTCTTTGCATCACTATCCCGGCCCGTCAACCTCATGCAACAATGGGCGAGAACGGCACACTATTGGTAGTTGTACAAAGCGAGAGGAACACGTACCAGAGGTCCTGCCTGAGGCATCGAGGGCCGGCCTTCGTGTGCTCGGTACACAAGAGTGCAATCAGGAAGCACTGATCACACTGGATGCTACAGCGATGCACCTGACTTCGGAGACTACTGGGATTACAGTGGGAAAAGAGAACAAGGGGCCAGGGACTCACGGAGCTGCGCAAACCAGAACTGGGCATACTATCAAGCCGACACAAAATGCAGACGCTGCAGATCCCAAGATCCTCGCTCGCACAATGAATGCGTGTAGTACAGGAGTAGCAGCATCGAAAGTGACAAAGGGACAGCAGAAAGCAGTTGCCGACGACGCAGTCTCTGCGGGAGAGAGTGAGGATGAGGAGGGGAAGGAGAAAGGGTCGCGACACACCTTCTGTCCGGCCAGGTTTTGCAAGCCCATCCTGATGATGATGGAGAAGCATTATTGTGCTCATCCTCTGCTCCCGGGGTACGCGTACCCGAGCGCAGAAGGGATAAAGTGCTGAGCTGTAACGCAGATGTATAAGTTTTGTGTCGAGAATGGCCTGTGGGAGGTCTGGGCTTACCTATGGGAGAATTGGTATCGGAGGTCACGCTGGGAGCTCTGGGCACATTCAGTACACCCAGAAATCCCTGTCCTCAAGACGACGATGATACTAGAAAGAGTGAGTCCTACGCCATCCTCTCAAATGCATATACTGACCAATAACAGCTGGCATTGCATTAAACACAACTTCCTGCACCATTTTCACATGCCGCGCTGTGATTTACTCGCCTGGATCTTAATTGTCAAGTTAGCACCGACTTATTATCGAAAGCTTGACCGGCTACTTACTGACACTGGGCGGTATCGAGAGCTACCAGCATGGCACAAGGACTTCAAATGCGCGTGGCAGAAGCTTGAAAAGACACCTATAACGCTCCCTGTGTACCCCGCATACAAAACAGATGCGAAAAAAATGATCTGTACCTGTCCTTCCCTTCCCGTCTCCCGCTTCCTTCTCTGCAAACACATCGTGCAGGGCGTCGATCCAGTCCCTCCTGTGTTCTTCCTGGAGGTGAAACGACAGCGAACAGCACCGTTCTGGGTACACTCGTCTCTACGGCCGTTGTCAGACGAGCCTCCAGCGGATGATGGCCCTTCCAAGGGCGTTGGTAATGAGAAGACACACGGTGGTGAAAGGATGCGCAAGGACACAGCTGAAGACGCGTCGCTGGATGGGGACGACGACGATTTGGTGGATACACAGCCAGACAGTGACGGGCGGACATTTGTAGAGGCCATGGACGAGAACGTCGAATTGATCCTCGAGTTTGCCAAGGGCCTGAAGTTCCAGCGCCAGTTCCATGACCAACGGATGCTCCAAACGTTAGAACGGGAGGGCACATCGTTCCCATGGCTGGCGCGAGCGTGTTTGGGAAAGGAGAAGAGGTTGACATCGACACGAGGCAAGACCCCTTCAACGTGGGACAAATCAACCAGCACTGCCATGTTCTACCATGCTAGGCCCGCCGCTGCCAATGCCGTGCTGTGTTGAGTGCGAAACGGTACTCTCATCCTTATTTGCGACCATAAAAATATGTATTTTACTTCGTCTACTATACAAGTACTTCAGCTCCACCTTTAGCGATATCTTGTCTTCTTTGTAAGCAGTTACCTTTTTGGGATGTCAGAGTGGGGGAGGCCAAGGGGGGTTCAAATAAAGGAACACACCTTCAGTGGGCGCTCCAGTAGGAGCACTGGCAGGACCCGGTGGGGCTGAATTATGTCGTGGAGTCTTGTAAGTGGGAGCGGCTCTGCAAGTGTGCCCACCGGTAGGTTTGGAAGTTCGGACTGTGGCCGTAGTCAAAAAGAGCACAACAACGGAAAGAAATGATACATTACCAGTGTGCTGTTTGCGGTGTGAAGGCATTAATATTGTTGAGACTCTCGCGCGAGGGAGATATTTTATACATGCCAATGTTATGGAAGCTCCAATTCCAGAAAAAGCTTCAGCGACGTCAGGCAGGGTCCCTACTCTGAAAAATATCAGAAACAGGTAGCAGCAAACACATTGGCATGGTAATGAGAAACTCTGTCCCTTCCAGCTTGCATACCTCCATCGTGTTCATCCAAAGTAGCATTGAGCTCTCTCAATGCGGCGCGAAGATAGTTGGATAACAGGGCGAACAAGTTCACCCTGGATTGGCGTCGTGGCACTGTTGCCATGGGAAACCAGGTATTGGGGGTCAAGGATTGTTGCCTGAGGACAGGTGCGAGCCAGGGGAGTACCAGATACCATGTAGAGTAGTGAGCAGAGGAGAGGAAGGCAGCCTAGCAAAGACAGTAGCAAGCCGCGGCTAAGCCGGGCTCAAGCCGGCTTGAGCTGAAGCCGAGCCGCTTAGAGCCACATGGGAAACGGCTGGCTAGGCTCGACTTAATTGCGGCTCGGCTTGATCGGCTAGACGAGCTGAGCCAAGCCATGGCAACACTACCAAGGCCCGGCAAGGAAGTCACAAGTGTGACCAAGGCTCGGACGCGACATTCAAGGTGTATCCAAGGCTTGAGTGCGTCTTGAGAGACCCTTCCAAGTGCATCCCGTCGCTTGAACGATCTTCCGAAACCCTTCCACCCTATCAAGCCAATCACTGCATTCAAGGAGCTCCTAGACTCAGTTTGTCAAGGTGTGCGTAGGTCCAGCAAGGTAAGCGTAGGCGGCTGCGCAGGCTCTGTGTAGCTGAGTCTAGACCTGTCCAGGTGTGTCTAGGTCCCTGTGTAGCCGCCTAAACTCACCTTGCCAGAACCTACACACACCTTTACAAACTGAGTGTAGGTCCGTGTAGGTCTCAGTCTAGGACCTCTTTGAACGCAGTGAATCTCATCACGTCACAGTGATACAATCGTACGACTGAGTAGCACTACCACCACCTCGCAAAATCTTGTTCTTTGTCGTGCACGCGACGTGACTCTTGCCAGCTCCTACTCATTTAATATTGTGCTTCTTCCTCTGAATGAAACCTCTTCCTCTGCTTTTATTTATTCTCTTCCTCGTTATGCCTACGTGTGAATTTTGTCAGGCTCTGGTGCGCGGATCGAAAGGCATGGGCAGGCATCTTAGCACATGCAAAAAAAAGAGCGAACATATCCAAAGCTCTGCAGCACATGCTGCTGCAACCCATGTCGCTCAAATAGCTCAGGCGGCCGAATTGGAGGCTGCAAACTTGGCCACGCAGCAAAATATTGTGGAAGAGGTGAAAATAATTTGTACTCGTACTCAGACAATTCTAATACTCCGCAGGAGCCTCCCGAAATTATGTGTCCACCTAGTCCATTACCCTCTGGCCCTGGTGGACGCCCCCGTCGCCGTGTCCGACTTCCTGCTCGATACCGTGATGACCCGCCTGACCCGCCAACTCTCACTGAACATACTCCGCGACATCTTTCTTGGACATCATTCCACCCGTTCACGTACATCCGTATTTCATGCCGATCTCCCTGCTATAAAACATGCTCTTGAATTACATACTATACCCCATAATAATATGACTTTGATTGACTGTCGACGTGCTCTCCTCCATCATATCGTTGCGCCAACTATGCCGTTGATGCTACCGCATACCCCCGACCCCAGCGGACTGCTTGTCGTTGCATAGCACAAGATTTTCACTCTGCTGCTGTTTTGGAAATTATTCTCGGCGCTGATCACAACCAAATGTTGACGGAGAGTCTCTTGCATGTGGCTGCTGCATTAAACCTGACAATCTCAGGCAGTCGCAATCTTTGTTTCAAAATACGGGCCCTTCTTCGTAATATTCTCAAAATTCAATTGCCTCATTGGAAACCCATAACCATTCTTCTGCATCAGTGGCCGATTTCTTCAATTCTTTTGAAAGCCATCGCAGACCCGTTTTAGTTTCTATTGCTGCTCTGCATCACATCGAAGTACCAACCAATGCCATAAATGATTCGCACCAAGATAACAGAGCACATCACATCCGGCCGCTGCGCTGAATTTGCTAATATGGATTTGCCCACCAGCCGACCTAAAGATTTATTACTGCCCGACTGTGCTGACATCTGCCGTGAATGGCGATTCAATGGGATTGACCCTGACTACAAGTACACATTCTGAGTGCGCTCTATGGAAGTAAACTTACCATTGTGCCTTTACGGCGCCTTCTCTCTTCACTCGACGTTACATACGAACGTTCTGAATCCTTTCGAAACCTGCGTAAGAAGCTCCGATCTCACATCTTGGACCTGCGAAGAGGAAAACGCGTTGAGTGAGCAAAACAAGCAAAAGATGAGGCCCAAGCTCAATTCAACGCGAAACTTCAAAAAATACTCTCGTCTTGGCCGCAAGTTGTGTCTCAAAAGTTGAAAGATAAAATCATCAACTTTCGAGAACAGACATCTTCTGAGGCTCTAGCTACCTTCACATGTGCATCATGCGCTGAAGCTGTTTCTATGCGATCACACTGCTCTTTATCGCTGTCAGAATTTGACTTCAATATTCTAAAGCAGCCCGATTTGAAAACAAATGAGACTGTTCTTTTAAATCAATATAAGTATCTCCACCCAGATTTTATTCCTCCACCCATGCCATTTGATGACGGGCCTTTGCGTGACCTTCTTGTAGATCGTGATGGTGTCTCTTTCCCTTCGGATGGCGGTCAGCTTGTTCTATCTCTTTGTGCCGAATGCCAGTCGTTACTGAAAAAAGGGAAACTTCCGCCGCTATCATTAGCCAACAAAACCTTTCTTGGTCCTGTTCCCGAAGAATTGAAAAATTTAACCGTCATCGAAGAGGCCATGATCGCACGATGTCGCTCCAAATGCTGGATTATTCAATTGAAAGAAGAAAATCAAGATCTTGTTCTTGCCAATACGCAACACGGAATTCACGGCCACATAATAATTTATCCCCAACAACCATCCAAAGTCGCTACCATCCTTCCACCACCGATTGAAGAAATTACATCCCCAGTTTGTGCGCTCTTCGTTGTATATTGCTTATCCATTAGATTCTTTCTGCAATTATTATTTCACTGACCTTATGTACAGCCCGCAAAATTGGCGATACATACGACCCGGACATGTTCTCGGAGCGTCGCGGAGACTACTTCGATCATAGCCCTGACATTAAGCTCGTGCAACGCGACCACCAAAATATTGACAAAAGTCTCATTGCGCCATTTGAACTCAAGAACGTTCTTACAGAGGGCACCTTTTTCTCAGCCCAAGTCACCCTGCATACGTATGTCTTTTATGGCAATGGTATACCTAGCAAGGTATCTTTCAAATTCATTAGCCATGCTCACATTCACCCAACTAAGCCCCCGGATCCAGGTCTATCATCTATACGTCGACAAACTGCGAATCCTTGACAAAGGATATGGCACCGCTTGGCAGATTCCTATCCCGTCGTTCCCCGTAGCCGGCCCTTCTGGCCCGTCCACACCCTCCCCAAAGAAACGCAAGGAGAGGGACGACGCCGCCAACGACGCTTTTGAAGCTTTTGATGCCGTTACACGGAAGAAAAAAATTTAGTACCCACTAGCTAGCTGTCGTAAACCTCGCGCCTCTTGTAAATTGATCTGAAATACTTTTTGAATACAGCGCACATCGAAATAATATATATTTTTGGAATATTTTAGAAAGGTAGCGGGCCATGCCGCTTGTCGGCCTTACCCTCTTTATAGACAAGATAACAGGTCACAGTGATTGCGTCAAACTCATGACAAATCCAAATCACCTGGGCGTCTGGCAGGCAAGCACACGCACAAAAGCATGCACAGGCGCAGAACAAGCAGGCCCCCTCGCTAGGGCTGGGCGTGGGCGGGGGTCCGTCGACACCTTTGACATCGCTGGTAAGTAAAGCATATTAACCGATGTTATTTGAATCCACTCACTCACGCACTCGTTCTTCCAGAGTGCTATCCATTCAGATTTTTCGTTCACAATACTGACTGTGTTTCATGCTTCATGCACTCCCGCTCTTAGATCCCGCCCCCGCCCCTGCCTGCGCGCCGAACCTGGACTCGGATATTTAATACGCCGCATGTATGCTGTATGCTGTATGCTACGCACCTGATGCTGCCCGCCCGTTCGCCCGCTTTTTGGTCGATGCTGATACCGATGCCGATGCTCCTCCCAGCCGCCCGACAATTGCTACGCACCTGATGCTGCCCGCCTGCCTGCCCGCCCGCTTTTTGCTGCCGATGCTGATACCGATGCCGATGCTCCTCCCAGCCGCCCGACAATTGTTCTTTCCAACCGCCCGACAATTTGAGGAGCTCGTGCTGATGATGCTCGCTTTTTGCTGCTGATGCTGATGCTGGACGTGGGGCGCGACTACGACGAGCGTGTGTGGGCGGCTGACGGGGGGGAGGTGCGAGGCGCGAGGCGCGACGATCTGGGTCCGCGACTACGACCGAGGCCGTACCGGCTCGCTGTAAATCGGTTCCGAGTCCGCGTATTCGGGTATTGCGGCCAGATGTTTCGCCGACTGTGTGCAAGGTGCAAGGGGCAATGCCTCAAGGTGCAAGGCTGGGCTAAAAATACAGACTCAGACTCGGACTCGGACTCGGAGCTGGTGTTGGCCTGCCTGCACACGCTAGGGGATGAACGATAAACGATACACGGTAACACTAACACACCTGATGCTGCCGCCGCCCGCCGTGTATTCAGCGCTGTCGACTGGTGTCAATACCTTGACCTTGACCTTGAGAAGGGAGGAGCGCTCTTGCTCGTTGCCAGCGAACAGTGTGTAGCTCTAGCCCGACGGCAGCAGCGGTCCAGACCAGGTATACGCTATATGCAAATCGCAGCATCGCTTTGTGGAGCAAGCCCATGTCCTCACCTCCCGACCAACGACTCGCTGCCAGCAGGCTGCAAGCTTGTCTCCGCCGCCGTGGCGCGTGGACGCATCGACGAAGGAACGGCGCTCGGTGGGAGCTGCTTTTTCTAACATAAATGATAACCACCTGAGAAATAAGGGTCGTGCATCGGAATGAGGGTTGTGTCGTGGTATGTTGTCGGGCCCCGCAGGAGGACGAGGCTCTATATCCGGCTGACAATGGAGCGGCTGTCTACTTGGGGGAGGGCGTGGAGCGCGGGTGGAAAACGACGGGGTGACGGCTGAGCAGGGGGGGATGGGAATGGGAATGGAGACGAACCTCGGCTGGGGACCTGCTGCCACAGCATCGGGACGAGGACTCCCCGTGCTCCCCGGATTTCGGGACAACTGGTAAGTCGCTTGCGCCGTCCTTGTGGAATAATTGCTAGGCGTCAAAGAGACCAGGGAAGCCTCGAGACTACTTTTCATCGTGGGGGGTTCGTTCACAGAAAAAATAACAAGGTACACATACTGCGGTGACTGAAGGATTTTTGGGACAAAAACATGACATCCAAACATGTCTTTCCCTTTGGCCAGTTTTTAGGCCTCCTTGGAACATGATCTGAAACCGATTTCTTTTCCATCCTCTTTTTTTTTATATTCTCAAAATAATGCCTCTTCGCGTCAAAAGTTCTGCAGGAATGTACATCATTTTTGGTGGCGTTTTTCATGCAAGAAAAAGCCTTCATTTGGGACCCAAACGGCGATTTGTTCTCTCCCTGTTTCGGCGTCGAACACTCTTTTCAAAAATAATCCCTTTTTGGATGCGCTTTTGGCACGCAAACATGTAGATTTTGGTATAGAAAACAAGCCTAAGAAGGTATCTTTTTTAGGCTACGTGGGAAACATACACATACAACCAAACAGGAAGACATGTTGGGATGTTTGTTTTGGTCCAAAAAATCTTTTGGCCACCGCAGTGACACATTATACATGACCTCAGTGCCACTAGTACTCACTACTCAGTGCTTGCTCAGTGCCCCGTTCAGCTGCCCGCCAATATTTTCCCTCGGCTTCCCTCCAACATATTCCGCCTCCCGCCTCCCGACCTCCAAGACTAAAACAGTAAACAGGAAGCCTGTGAAGGCCACCCAGGCACAGCCTCTGCCTGGAATACACTATGACATCTTCTGCCGTCATCCTGCGGTCCTACGCCCACCCCAGATCTGCTAGATCGTGTCATATGAGCCCCGCCATCCACCGGCACCTCAATCTAAAAGCGCACGGTTGTCCCCGGGGTCCGCTTAATACCCACGCCTCAAAATCCTAGGCATTCTAAACCCACTTTGTACATGTCTGTCTGATTTCTATTCTATCCAGATTAGCGCATGATGACGAGGTTGTATTTGTGATTAGTCGGCAGGAAGGTACTGCACCCCTTGGACTATTTTGTGGATTTACTACTACTGTACTTCCTTCGCAGTGAATCTGTGATTATGCTCCGCCGTACCGCCCGATACGCGTGTCGTCCTCGTTCGACGGCGGCGCGAGTCGACGGCCGTGAATCGTGATAAGCGAGTTCGGCGACGATCTCGAAGGACTCGGACCCGCGCTGGGTCAAATGTTTTCCCGATCTTAGCAAGAATTTACAACGCGGCCGTGCTAGTGCGTACCCTGTATTTTCAGGGTCTCTACTCGGTGCTGTGTTTGGCCCGGGTGCAGAAATTTATTTACGGTGTTTAATTTTTACCCATTCAAACTCCGACTTCGACCCGCATTTTCAGGGTTCGTAGTTGGTGCCAAAATAGACTCAAACCAGTCGCTATTGGGAAACCGGTGTAACAGTCGATCAACACACCGATGCAATAGCGACTGGAAGATAATCACGCGTTTTACTATCTGAGACCCCCCTACCTGGCCACCCTGCCTAGTTGGCCATTGGGAGTCTAGCATGTCGACACTTTTTTGTTCGCTCCCAGGGATAATGGGGGATGGGAGTACGATCTATAACGAAGGTCTGAACCGAATTTGGAGCCGGAGTGATGAGTTGATCGAAAGTTACGACATCTCGGATTAGTGTTGCCACGGCTCGGCTATGGCTGGCTCGGCTCCGGCTTGATCGGCTCCGGCTTGCGGCGGCTTGGAAGCCATCAAACCTTGACGGCTTCGGCTAGCTTGCGGCTTAGCCGCGGCTTGGGCTCAATTTTGCATAACACTGACTCACGGGCCAGAGGGGTGTCTAAAAAAATTAGTTTGTCTTTCATAGGCTTCATTCATGTATTCTAGCTCTCCAGAAGTTGTAACACGCTGCCAGTGAACAAAAACAAGAAATCTCGTTTCGTTGGCTTTGTTTCCCCAACAATCCGAACAAACTGTTCAAGCTCATTTTCACGCCGAAACTCTGCAAGTGGGTGAAAGATATTGCATAAGTGAACTATCTCAATGCACCAAGACACTTTATGCATAACCTGGTGCCCTGAAATTCGGTCCCACGCTGAAGTGTGTTGAGCCATGGCTCAGTCGGCTTCAAGCCAAAGCCGTCTGACGGCTTTCCGAGCCCCGACCGTAAAACTTGACCAAATGCCAAACCAATGACACTACAACCTTTTCAGCAGTGGTCTGCACCTTTTCCGAAAAAAAATATGGCTCGGCTCGGCTGGCTAATTTTTGGCTTGGCTTGATCGGCTAGCCAAGCCAAGCCGAGCCGCGGCAACACTATCTCGGATCAAGACCTGCAACGTGTGAATATCAATTTCTTACGCGCGCGGCTTGGCTTTCTCGTCTCGGCTGGCTCTCCGCCAATTCTTGGCCGTTCCGGAGCTTCGTGGGCTCGTTCTGCTCCCCAGATTCGGGGGATTCACCTGTCACCATACCCGCCACTGAGGAGTCAAGATCCTCCCTGCTATGCTCCCATGAACGCGCCACTGCTTTTTCGAGTCGCTCTCCCTAGCCGACGTTGTATCAGACGACACCGTGGGCCTACCACTCTGGAATTGCCCATGAGGCTTTTTGACGTGCAATGGTTAAATGCTGAAGGTATGTTGGAATTTTATCTGCCCAACTCCCTTCTCATTGTAGTGCTTTACCGCCACCCACGCAATTTTAGTGTTGCCAACACCAGGAATTTTTTGGGGAGCTGTGAAGACATTGCTACGGAGTTAGGAATCTAAATATGTCGTAGACCTTCCTTTTAAGCTATTTGAGTCTTAATTTGGGTCACAATATGGATCTGTCTTCCAGTAGACGTGCCATTGCTCCAGGGACCTTGTGTCGGGCCTTTCCCCCATCTGAGAAGCAGTCATTTACACACCTCATATGGGTTGCACGTTGAGTATTATATGTTCAAATGGTCACTATATACCCTAGATACCATTTCCGATGGATCCGGGCGCTGTATTCAAGCCTTGCGACTTGATTTGGCTGGGTGGCCAACTAGCTTGTTATTTGGCCATGTTGAGCTGCCGGCCGAAATAAATTCACTGTAACTGCAAATCTTCAGATATTTGTGTGGGAGTAGTCTTGAACTCTTCGTAGGATCCCTGCCCTCATTCTGACACAGTTGGGCGCACGTAGGGTCAGCGGACAGCGTGAGATTCAGGGATGAATGCTTAGGTGGCCAAGTAAGGGGTCTTAAATAGTAGTACAGTCGGAAGTTGCCGAGGATCATCAAAAAACTTAAAGAAATTTCGACAAAGGTCGACGACCGACTTCCTTCTTTCAAAAATCGTAAGAGGCAGTTCTGTAGAGAATTCAATTTTAAGAACTTCTTTCTCTGCCCTCAGTTGCATACCACACGTTGTGCCACCTCCGTTTCTCCGGGTCCACAGTGATCGTGCATATCTGAAGGGAGAAGTGACGCACCTCTGGGTCCTCTGGGACATCTAGTAATTCTCGTTCAAGGTCGAGTTCGCTATAAAAAAATTCGGATTACCTCTTAGACTGCGACTTCGAGGTGAGGTTACTGGGAATAACAGTTGAAATCCAATGGACTCACCTCTCCCGTTTCAAGTCTGTTGGAAATCAGGCTTGCCTGCGCCATTCAATGCTTCAAATCCTCGAACCCTACTTCACCATCATTCCGAGACGATCCACGTGGCTGATAAGCGTCGTTGATATATATTTCCGATAATTGAACCGGTTCAGACTCCTCAGATCAGCTTCTTAGGTACCCTGTGGAAGTGGAAGCATTTCGTGAACCCAACTGAGATCCCTCATGCGGAGCTCTACTTAGTCTCTCGCAGATAGACACTTCAACAATCGTGACCTCGTACCTCGGTTGTTGAAATATAAGAGAAGAGCGGATCACACGCGTATCCCGTCTGCCATCTCTGCACGGACTGTTTTTCACCACAGCGTCCGGGGTCCAGACTCCAGAATCCGAGATATAACTCACCTCCTGCACTGCACGGCTGTCCAACGAGGATATCCGATTCAACTTATTTCCCCGGAAAAGAGCCAAATAGTTATTTTCTGATTTTCAACCCGTCACTTTTATATCACAAGATTCTGCCTAATTAATAGAGAATAGTCCCAGGAGTGAAAAAAAGAACTAGACACGGTTTCAGCACGCTACCAGACAATAACCGCTGCTTGAGGAAATCGTTGAAAGACTGCCATCCGGCTCGGTCTGCCCTCCGGTGTTGGTCGCATCGGCAGCACTGTGGCATCCAGCGTAATACGCGCAGGTGAGCATTGTGGTGTTCTGCGGGTGGAAGTTATCAGTGAACTGGCAAGTCGAAGGCGCGCTGGAGTACATACCTTCGCGTTGTTGTCGAAGTACGCTGGAATGAAGGAGGTTATTTTGTGTGGATGAAAGTGAATATGATGACGTACGGTTCGCGAACGCGCATCCGTCGGGACGGCAGGCACAGAAATCGATGCATTCTGTGGAAGAAGCGTGAGTGGGTTGGATGTGATTATTTTATTCCGAGAACAAACCTTGAACGGTGTCGGTGAGAATGTAACTAAGGTAGTCGTCTCCGTGGATCGAGGCGTCTAGGTTCTCGAACGCAGTAGTAAAGCACGGAGCTGCAGTCGGGGTGCATTTAGCGGAAAACGTCGTTGTGGCAGTGCTGCTGGTCGGGGTTGAAGTAATGGTGGGCGGCGGCGTCGAGCTGACAGGGGCAGAGGTCGGCGGGACCGTCGAGCTCACGGGCGAGGAGGTCGGAGGTGGCACAACGGTTCCGCCAGAACACAACACCGTCGCTTCCTGGAGCGCCACCGCAGTCTGTGCATAGATGCAGCCGTTGTCGATTGCATTGGTGCCCATCACAACGTTGGTCTCGGCAAGGATGTTGCCTTCAAAGACACCGTTCGTGCCCACTGCGACTGTTCCAGCAACCACCCATATAATATTTTTCGAAAGAGCACCACCGATCAAAGCGATGCGCACGTTCGCGGCCTGGACGAGGGTTCCCGAGATTTGGAAAATCCAGGCTGATGAGTTGGAAATTAATCAAACTCACCGCAAAAAAAATGGCAGGGACGTACTGTCGGCGGCACCGCCAGCGATCGTGATGTCTGTTGAGATGGTCACTCCAGTTGTCCACTTGTACAGGCCAGGTGAGAGGATCGAGCCCCCGATGAGACCTAGAAGACGGAATACTTAGATAGGGAACCGAAATATGTTGAGTCATCTCACCCGCCTTCAATCCCACGAAATTGGGGTTCGGCCTGTCTGAAAAGAGGGTCGTCTGGATCAATTCCGACGTCCAAAATTCAGCAAATATGAGGAGACTTACTCATAGCATCGGTGAACGCAGTTTGCATATCCAGAACAGCGGTAGTTAAAAGGCCAGGGGTAGGCAAGGCATCGGTGGAACCCATCAAACGACCGTCCACCTGTGTCGAGCTCCAAAACTGTTTGCTCACGTCTTGAACGAGGCTGAACCCAGTCAAAGACGTGACCGTGGCAGGACTGACTCCGACATTGCCGCCTGCGACGACGCAAATCAATCAGAAAAATTCGGGGGGAATGGCAATTACTCACTGATGGCGGAATTGGGGACAGTGGATACACCGGTTTTAGCAAGAACTGCGAAATTACCCGCCGTTCCCAGTAGAACTGGTGCTGGACCAGCGGCGAATGTGCAATGGATGGTGGCCTGGGCAAGAAAATGGACCACAATCAGCAGGTGGTGGAGGTATAAGGTGTGCATTGACATACAAGTAGCACGAAGCCCGCGATGTTGAAAAAAATGCTAGGCATTATTGGATTTAGTGAAGGAGGAATGTAGACTTAAGGGAAGGATTGACCTCTTAAATATGCTTTCACGGCGCTAGAAAAGCTTTGAATACCTGTCAGTAGTAGAGGATACAAAAACTATAAACGCATACACGCAGTTCACCGAGAGTCAGAAGCCATGTCAGTGATGTCACTGCAACATCTGACAGGTGAGGTAAACTTGCTCTCTTGCCCAGATCTCAACGAGGGAATAAGCGAGTAGTGGCATGAATAAATTTTTTAGAAGCGGCCTGGACGAGTGGAGACAACAACTTGAGGCACCCATTGGAAAGTGACCTCGCGAACAGTGCCTCATATGAACATTGAAATAGTTGGGAACTGACAGAAATGCACCGAGAAGAGGAAGTACTGGTGACAGGGTGATATACAAGGCCAGGTGGCCAGGTGCCAGGTGCCTGGTCGTCATGAGAAGAGTCTGTATTCAATCACGTCATTGGTTCCTACGGCCATTTGAGCGGTCTCTTCCACAAACTTGAGGCGAGAGCCGGTAGTTTGGTTCTATTCTTAAACAACCTGTCTTTTTAAAATTGCCTCCTTGACTCTCTTTTCACCAAATGAAAATCCCGACTTAGGTCGGTTGTCGAACCATCAAAATTCGGCATTGTTATTCTTCAACTCTGCCGCCGCAATTGGCGAGAGAGGTTGCGCTTTAAGCCACTGAACGGACTGAACTCTATTTGAGGTTCAATTTTTCTCTCAAATCACGTTGGCAAATGGTCCTTCACTACGTCATGAGGCCTCGGCGAGAATTCTTTGGACAGGTTGAATGGAAGTTGGGGACCATACACAGCATCTCAATGACGCATTTTCCTTTATCACTCTGAGCAGGCTTTCATCCTCTGCAGCGCTTGCCCTTCTTCATAAATGCCTGCTCGCGACTGAGATGTTCCAAATGGTTCCAAACACGATGTTGGCCCGATCAGATTTGCTTGCTCTGCCTAAAACGTTCGGATAATCTGGCGAGTTGCCCCGTCTCGCCGCGGCCATCCACTCACTTCACTTGTCTGGACACAAAGATCGTTTTTCAAGCCTAGGCCATCGGTCATATGGAAGTTGGACCTTTTTGGCAGTATACAGACCGCGATGTTCATGACGCTCGTCCGTCTATCAGTCTGAGCAGGCTTTCATCCTAAGCAGCGCTTGCCCTTCTGCATAGTTGCCTGCTCACGACTGAGATGTTCCAAATGGTTCTAATCACGATACTTTTCACATCAGATCTACCTGCTCTGTCAAAATTTTGGGATAATTTCGCGACTTGTCCGCGTTACCGCCGCCTCCCATTCACTTCCGCTTGTCATGGACGCAAATACAGCTGGCCCAAAACTTGGCCAGCGGTCATTGTTTTATGACGTCGTTTACCAACCGGCATGGCTCTCAGTCCCCGTCCACAAAGGTATAAAAACCCGTCGAAAGGATGTAGTTTCCTTAGCTTCAGCCCACTTCCCTCGAAAAAACTCAACTCACAAGCTTCCTTTGCGCCAGAATCATGTTCTCAACCCTCTCCACCGTTTATTTCTTGGTAATCCATCCCATTCTGCACGATGCGGCAACTGTACTGAGCAATTTTATGCATAGACCGTGCTCGGCAGCGTCGTCGCTTTAGGACCTGCGGCCGTCAATCTACGCACCGCAGCCAACTTTGCGATCCTTTCGAAAACTGGGGTCTCCACGGTTCCGCCCTCCGTGATTAGTATGTCGTGCAACTTCGCAGCTCGATCAGACGGCTGACCTTTTATTTAGCTGGTGCCGTCGGTGTTAGTCCAATCGCAGCCACCGGCCTCACTGGTTTCTCCCTCACCGTCGACTCGACCGGACAATTTTCTACCTCTGGCCAAGTCACAGGACACCTCTTCGCCGCATCCTATTCCGCACCGACCCCGGCGACGCTCACGGCCGCCATCGGCGACATGGGCACCGCGTTCACCGACGCCACTGGTCGGGTAAACCCGAATTTCAACAATCTCGCGAGCGGTTAGTTGATAACACGTTATATCATATTCTTATCTGATGAATTTCTTAGGCGCGATCGGAGGACTCATCTTAGCGCCCGGCTTGTACAAGTGGACCAGCGCGGTCAGCATCGGGAGCGATGTGACCATTGCAGGTGGTGCCACTGACAGTAAGACTTTCAGTAATTATGCCATTGACACGGCTGATCGGCTCCCCCTTCTGCCAGCCTGGATCTTCCAAGTTGCCGGCGGGCTATCTGTCGCTGCAGGAAAGAAGGTGGTCCTCGCGGGTGGCGCACTTGCGACAAACATTGTATGGGTTGTGTCGGGCGCGGTCAGTGTCGCCGCTGGCGCTCACATTGAGGGTGTCATTCTTGGGAAGACATCAATTACTTTGCTCACGGGAGCGACAGCCAACAGCCGTTTGCTCGCGCAGACTGCCGTCGCGCTGCAAAAGGTACGAGTGTGCTTTCTTCTACAAGCTTGTTATTCATTTTTCTCCTAGGCCACTGTCAATAATTAAATTAATCAGTGATTTCATATTCCAGGTCTTGCGTACATAACGCGAACAGATATCGAGCCATTTATGTAGACTACCCAAATTTGAAAGAGGAACTCAACAAATTTCAAGCTGGAACCAAGTATTCCTGTGAACAATAAGCAGGCCACCGCATATCTTATTAATGAATTATCAACTGCGTAGCTCGGAATCGGTCGTGATTCTTCCGTACAGCACTTTTCTCTCGTCCTTCCTGATCCAAGCTAATGTGCTGTTTGTGGACTAAGTCTGTTTGAGTTTATGTGAAACGTCCCTTAGCTGACTGCCTTCGATCCGAATGCTTCCGAGGGGAGTTATTTTCTGAGTCGCAGCAGGCAGCAACCTCATCAATGTGGTTCAAGTTTCGGGATCTATGATGGCGCCGATCACTGCCGATCACTGCCGGCCGATTTTGCTGTCTATCGGCGACAATCCAGTCTTGATTAGTGCTGTCTGGTGTGCCAGTGAAAACCGAGCCGATGCAGACTCGAAGCTGGAGTTGAAAGCGACATCAAAAAGCGCACGGATAATGTACTTATTAGATATGTATGACCTTATTTATCACTGAATATTATGTGGTGACGGAGCGAGGTTTTGTATAACGTGTTTATGGTCCGCGAACCGTGGTTTTACCACGTTTCGTGGTTCAAGATCGAGGTTTGCGGTTGGTTGGTGGTTTAGGTATGTACTTTTTTGACTTTTCTGAACTCCCTGGTGCCCATTTGAGAACTTCCTGGCTGTCAATATGTGGTTAGTGTGCGCTGAATAGAGCTTGGTCCAGGTTGAAGTTCGGTTTGCCGAGGGTTACCGAGGAATGATTAATCATTTATTGATCGGGGCCAGGTCCCGATCATCCGGCGCTGTTTGCCGTTTGCCTCCACCGTACTTCGGACTTACTAGGGGCAGTCTTTCTCAGTGAAATTCCTCACAGACCTGATAAAGAGCCTGAGATTTCTCTGGCCTGCACATATGGCTTGTACTTATTCTGCCTCAGAATTCCAACCATTTTTACTGTTTACATACAAACGGAGATGGTCGTTGCCTTAAATGAGTTTGTTCCCAAGCAGAGGGAGGATTTCAGAAATTTGCGGATTCACACCCCTCAATGATACCCACCCTGCCAACTGGGGACGTACCCTTTTGTGTTTTGCTCAGCCGCAAAATTGCAAACCGTGAGAACTCGGATGATGTCGGCTAACAGTTACCCGCGGTAATTGTCGGCTAATAACCTCGACCACAGAGCACGGAACACAACCACCACGTTTCTGGTCCACGGTGAACCAACCACATAATATTCTGCGAAAAAAGCTTTTATAGATATTGATATTGCTACTACTGACCTGGTTAACCGGATTCTCATTTCCATCATTGAGGTCGAGGACCTGCCGGGGTTAGAGGTTCAACACAGAGTAGGAGTCCGTCATGGTCCAAGGTTCGATAGTACTGATTAGGGCCACGACAATTCAATTCGGATTTGATTTCCACGGAGTACTTGAATGAGACTTCCGAGGTGATATTTTGCAAGCAGGGGACTGAGCGTCGCTTGTGCTCTTGAAGATCCATTTCTGGACCAAGAGGTTGTATTGATATAAATGAGCGCGGTACCGCTACAGCGATAATAAGTGGCATATGTAATAAACTGTTCAATGAGTGCAGCTGTTCGCTCCGAACGAAGTTGAATTCAGCGATACTGCGCGCCCTTCAGAAGCTATCGGTGACAATCCAGTTTTGGTTGATGTTGTTCGTCATGCCATTGAAGATCGGGCCGGTCCAGATTTGGAGCTTAAGTTTGGCGCGACGTTGAAAAAGAAAAAGAAGAAAAAGTGCAGGTAGGTGAGGATATCAACAAGTATGATGATTTGACACCACTGACCTGGTTTCCCGGAGTCTCATTCCCATCGGTGAGGTCGAGGACCTGCCAGTAGCAATTAGTATTATGTCATATCCGAGCACGGACTCGACGCACGAATGCGAAGTCCGTCACGGCGCGGTTATCAATCACGCCCGTCTCATGTCCCCATTGCTGCGCCAGATTGTTGGCAACGCAGGGCGAGAGGATGAGCTTGGTCCCAGAGGAGATGGAGCCCGCGGGACTCATGCAAAGGTTGTCGTCGAGCATGACGTTGCCGCGGCCTGTGGGGTCGGACCAGGTCTGCAGAGCGGAGCCGGGGCTGCACGGCTCAATTACGACGGTGGCGTTGGCGGCGCTAGCGGACGCAGCGACGCAGAGCGCGGGGTTCTTCTTGGGCGAGATAGTAAACCTGCGGGATTTTTTATTAAATTGTATTACAAACAGCGACGAACAACGAAAGTTGGATGGGAGGGAGGGATGAGGAACACACGATTTAGGAGTTGTAACGGCGATGTTGCTCCACAACTGGTTGCTGTTTGATGAGTTGCAGTCCCAGATTTGAATCTGTTTTTTTTTCAGCAGCGGGTTGGAATGCTGGATATGAGTGATAATTCATTAACGCACCTGGTTGCCGTCCGTGGCGTTTCCATTTGTCACGTCAATGCACTACAGGCATCCATAAAACCTCCCCGCAATGGATTTCTACAACACACCTTGTTTTTTCCAGACCAGGTCAGGGTCCCTATTAAGGCGGGAATCCACATCTGATCTTCAGAAAGATTTTTTTCAACCATCTGAGAAAGAGATGACTAATGAAAGTGCAACAGTCGCTTACTGGTGTTCCCAGCAGCACACGTCCAAATCTGCAGCTTCGTGCCATCGGTGTTGGCGCCGCCGGTTACGTCCAAGCACTTAAGAGAGCGGCGGTGTCAAGATGTGCAAAGCAGAAAGGTAACTTGAAGCAAACATGCTTTGTCCCCAAAAATCTGGAGCGTGCCGACCGCACTCGAGCCTTTCGGGACGAGCCACGAGTTGAAGGACGTAGCGTTCGTTCCGCAGCTCTTGATTACCACTGGTGCACCGTCCGCGTTGCTCGTCGCGGTTAGGCAGCTGCCTGGCACGAGTGGCAGTCCCAGCTGTTGGATCAACCGTTCATTTGTGATTAATGGAGCCTTCCTCACCGGCTGAGAGGATCGATTGAAACTTGACAGTTTGGCCGGCTCTAGAAAATAAAAGCGACAGCCATGTCGGAGGGTGGAGTTCAAGTTGAGATCAACCTACAGCTGAGCGTTGACATGCAGAGACACAGCACACGCTGAAAGAAGAGAAGCGAAGTTGCGAAGAAACATACTGAAAGAAAAGGGAGATCGATATATCATCCTTCGTCGAGCCCGCTATTTAAGCAGCCGCCGGAAAACACGCATGGGGACACAGGATGGACGATTAAATGGCATCTTGCCATCTGAATGGTCTGCTGAGCGTGCCTTCAAGTTGCGTCATCCCGCGGTATGTACCAAGAAATCAAAGAAACCGACGGGTTTTTGACGACGGGCGTCAGGGCCAGTTGGGCAGTTGTATCATGTTATTTGGTAATTTTCGGTGTACCGTTCGCGAAACGTGAAACCAACACAAAACTGCCAGAAAACTGAAGTGGATCTGTCAGAAGCGGCGAAATCACTGCGGCAATGACCGCCCTTTGTCTTGGCATCATTGTAATCCGAACAAGTTTCCGACGCCCGTGTGAACGAGTACGACTCGAAGCCGAATGCAACCTGGACAATTAGTTGATCGGGGTCAGAAAAGCGTCAATAGCATGCTGATGTATTATTCAACGGTCAGGTTGAAATCATATCAGTGGTCAACCTAGTTGTCTACCTAAAGGGTTGCTTGGAAAAAGCCTGAAAAAAGGTTGGCTAAGTGGTCTTTAAGTTGACGCCAAAGTCGCATTGCAGGATCTGAATATTGCAGGCTTCAGCGGTGAGGTGCAAATTGCATACAAGGAACCGATAGCGATAGCGACAGTGTTGAATATTTGATCCGTGTCTAAGATTCCGAAAAGTGCTAGGTCTTGCCTCCAAGAGACGAGCCATCGAGCAAAAGAAGTTTCAAGATCCAGGCATCACGGGCTGTGGAAAGCTGTGGATCAAAACAAACGGAATCCTCGCAACGCCAGATATTCTGAACAATAGGATCATTCACAGTCTCCCTTTTTCGCGTCATTTTTACTTCCTTTTCTGCTCCCTTTTCCCCCCTTTTTTCACATAAAATCCAGAAAAATTCACCCCAGTCTTTTTTGAACATCTGAGGTGGTATGCAACCTTTGGGGAACAATAGGAGCACTCGAACTACATGAAATAGAACAAGAGAGTTGAAAGGGCACAAAAAAGGGCGGAAAAAGGGAGACGCGGCCGGGGGTTTCACAGTTCACTTTTTCCTGCCTTTTTTCGCTCCCTTTTTCGATGGATTTCTTTCAGTTTTTCAGCTGGGAAGTTCATTTTTTCCCTTTTTAACACTTTTTACATATCAAAATTGAAAAGGGGAAAAAAACCCGGTGAAAAACGGCGCGAACCACAAAAAGCCCGAAAAAAAGGGGAGAAAAAGGGCAGGAAAAAGGGAACTGTGAACGACCCTAATGAATTACTCCCGAAAGAGAACATAGAAGAGCGTTGTAAATCATGCATGATTTATGCTAGAAACTACAGTTCAGAAGGACGAGTCAAGTAATAGGGCGCTGTGGAAAGTCCGCGCAAAAATTCCATTTATATAAGTTTGTCTTCGTCCGGAAGAAAATCCAGGAGTCGAGTACAATTTGGCCTTGAATTCAAGAAAGGACGAAAGAACAAACTCAGAATTTGCTATTGTATACATTAAATCGACGGAATAGCATTGAATCCATGTCAAAGATTCCGAAAAACACAGATCCAGTCAAAGAGACAAAGCACAAAGTGGCGAAGGCTGAAACCCTCGCAAACCTACGAACTTGGCGAACCAAAAAAGATGAAGCAGATGAGTAATCCGAGGACGTCTGGAAAGAATTCAGCCAAACCCTGTAGCAATTTGCCAGCAGTTGAGATGATGGTTGGAAGAAACAGGCGATGGCAATCCCAAAAGGGAATAATCGGACTCAGGCAGATCCGTGACTTGTTACCTCTCAGAACCTCGCCTCAAACAGTCTTTCATTTATTATTTATGACCATAAATGTACGATACGACCAGGTAGTCTACGCTGAGGGTCCGACACCGTGCGCAGGCTGCGGGCTTGCGGCGTCTTCAAGTTGTCTTCGTCTTGGCTGTGGCGTCTGGTCTGGTCTTTATGCGCATGTCTGGCCGTGGCACCCAAAATCTGTCCTGTGCGCGCCGGACCCAACCACGCGGATCGCGGTTTTCACCGAGTGGCCGCAGGTCGTGGCGGCGGGGTGCGTCGCGGATAAATTGAAGACTCGGAGGTGACGAATTTTTTCGCATCTTGAGCTCTGAGATTGTGGATGTGTACCCATCCACGAGCTCGGAGGGGTTATCTGGACGATAGCAAACCGACAAGGAATTTCCGAGCGTCCCACCTGTATTAATCTCTCTCTCTCGGGCACGCACTGACTTTGACTTGAGCTGAAGATTGAACGCGTCGTTCATCCTCGCGCTTCTTTCAACTCTAACCAAGACCCAGCCAACGTCGGGACTGACGAGTTTCTAATTGTATGAAGGATCTGTACTGGCTTTGTCTCGGGTCAAAGGTCATGCTCTGGATGGTTTGACAAACAAGTGAGGTGAGTCGATTCAGTACATACATGGATCTATCCATTCATCGTATCGTATGTACCTTCTCAATTATTGAATTTCCAGATTCCATTCCGAAAACACTGCAGCAAACCTTTTCATCTCCAGCTCAGAGGTATCTATTCCCGGCTCGCTGTACTTCAAGTCCAGGTCAGGCCCAAACTTCGGCAAGTCTTTTCTTCATCTCTCAGTTATTTCGGATCGATCGCTGACCTACCTCTCCCGGATTACGATCCGAGGTGATACTTCTGCAACCTGGCCGAGATTTCCTCAAGTCCAGCATCCGACTCACGGTAAGCCTATCACTTTTTTTAATGCGCTAACCGCTTCGTTTTAACGCATTTCCTCGTCCACGCGACATTCCTCATACCTTCCATTCAATTCAACACGGCAAGTGCTCTTGCATTCCGAATTTCCGATGACTTTTTTTATTTTGAATCTCGCAGGTCTTTAACTCGGCGCTAGCGATGCAAGCGTATGCATCCAATTTATTTTGCTGCGCTGCACTACTTACAGCTACTTGATACATAGCTGCATACAGCACAGGCTAGATCTGCGGATGCATTGCAACTCGGCGACTCGGCGTGCGCTCGCTCTTGCGAGTCCGGGCATGCGGGAATTCAAGGACATTACTTTGAAAGCAAGTCGTAGAACTTCAAAGGTGTCATGTCCAAATCAAGCTACCCTCCTTCCTTTCCGGGCGATCTACCTCCTCCACAAACGCCCCCCAATTCAGACTCAATTCACAAAAAAGAGGCGCATACAGATCCTTGGATTCAATTCGCATATGACAATGTAGATAGATGAGTGCGTAAGTAGCAGCTAGCTTGGAGTAGATAACAGATGGTGGCTATAGTACGGTACATGCTGGGATAACGAATACGGATACGGATAATAGAATGGTAGATAATGATGGAGGGAGGGGGGGTACGACGGTGCTCTTCAAGTGGTTGGGGAAGGGTGGTGGGACAACAGCTGGTGGTACACGAGCACCGAAGGCGGCGTACTGATACGGCCTATTTGGGATTCCGGGGTATGAGTGGAGTGCGATGAAGGGGAAGACGAATTGTTGGGTGGCGACGAGGGTGAGGGAAAACGCGGCTCGACGAGCTAGGTATCAAACGAGAAAGGGACGCCAGCGCTCTTGAGCAGCTCCTGCGCCATCAGCGCGCGCTCACGCCACATCGTCAGCTCCCCCTTCAAGTCCTGCACCTCCCCCTCCAGCCTCTGCTGGTGCTCCAACTTGCGCTTCCGGCTCTTCCTCGCCGCAAGCGTGTTCTGCCTCCGCTTATACTCAATCACCTCCGCCTCGCTCGCCGTCGGCGACAGCTCGCCCAGCGCCGCGCGCTCGCGGCGGTCCTCGTCGTCGTCATCGTCGTGCTCGTGCGCAAACGCCGCACTATGCAGGCGCTTCTTGACGATGGCGTCGGGCACGGCCTTGCGGCTCGTCGCGCTCGGCGTTGCGTACGTGCGCTTCTGCGTCGGCGCGTCGAGCGGGATGAGCGCCTCGGGGCGCAGGTTCTTGCGCGTACCCGTGGCGGTGACGCGTCGGCGTGCGAGGGCGCGCGCGGGTGCAGGCGTAGGCGCAGGCGAGGGCGGGATGACGGCGTTGGTGGGGCTGCTTTTGGGTTTGGCGAAGACGGTTGCGGCGGGCGCGATCGTGTCGAGTGCGGGGCTGCTCGGGCTGAAGGTCCACAGCTTGTCCGTCGCCGGCAGCTTGGGCTTCGCCGTCTCTGTGGGATCGATCTCGAAGGTGGGGAACGCGGCGGTGGCGCCGAAAAGATCGAGGTCGCTGTTGAAGCCGAGGCCCGCGATGACTGGGCTGGTGTCGTGGATGAGGGGGCTCTCCATGTCAAGGTCCATGTCGCGCAGCGACGGTGTCGCGATGAACGAGCTGAACGGCGAGTCCATGGGGCTGGTGTTGGTGCCGAGGTCGAAGTCATCGAAGGGCACATCGTGCGGCGACGTCATGTACGGCGACGCATCGCCGAACAGCGGCTCGTTGAGCCACTGGTCGGGGTCCGCGTCGTCGCCGCCGCACAGCGGGGTGGTCGACTCGAAGTCGCCGGGGAAGCTGTCGCCGATGGTCTGGAACTCGGGCGACGCTGCAGCAGGGAGGGTAGGTTGCGCGTGAGCGACAGAACGACGACGACGGGTCAGGGACGGGGATATACCTGTCAGTCTGCTGATGTCCTGCCAGGCCGACTGCATGTCGCTGGGCGCGACAGTGGTCGGCTCCGCGGCCGGGGTGGTATCGGTGGGCTTTTGTGCGAGCATAGTCAAGTAACTGGCGCGCAGAAAACTAAAAGATGGTTGGGGGGGTGTTGATTTCGAAGTGGTCGAACGCTGGGCTATTGGGCGTGGTGGTGGAGGCAAAGTCTGGGGAAGGCCATGGTGAAGCTTTATTGTCCGAAGACGGGTGTTATCGTTGTTTATCGCGACATGGTGGTCGGGAGAGGCGCTTGAAAGGGGACTTTCAAGAGGGGAGTTTGCAAAGCCATTGAAGCGGGGAGCTGGTGACGGTGGACGGAAAGAGGCCGGGGAGTTCAGCACTGAGCGAACATCTTGGCGCTTGGTAGTATTGTTATTCTTGTCAACCGGGAAGAAAATTGCGACGCGGGGTGGAGTGCAAGGAGAGATGGCTGAGGAGAAAGGCACTGGACTATGCGGCCTGCGTCTGCAATCCAAGGTCAGCTCAAAGTCATCGCAGTCATCGCTCGCTGTCGAGGACAGCATGGGGGAGGTGCGCCAGTGGCTTTGGCTTTGGCCCACATAGGGGGGAGATAAGGCCATCGACATGGATGTCGAGGCTGGAGACAACGACGAGGCCCACTGGGAGCACGAAGGGTCTCGGATATCCGTATTCATAGTATAATGTGCGATGTACGCTGACACACGACACGGGGACGTAGAGCCAATATCACAGCAAAATACAAACGGAAAGGGCACTCACAGATGCCTCACAGATAAACTGCTGCGTGGTCAAGGGACGGATGTAGCTGATTACAGCTCTCCGTCGGTTGTGTGGTGGGGGGATGCAACAAGGGCAAGTGATCGAGCAAAATGACTCGATACGCTTTATATAGCCACACAGGATTAATTGAAACTCCGCAGCGGCGAATCTGCGCCGCAATAGCTGTGCCGCAATAAGCGCAGTGCGAAACGTCCACCTGGTTAGCTACGCACTTTCAAATGTTCCTGTCCTCCCGGAGCCTCCTCACTGTCTCTGAAGCTCTTCCAAGTCGTCCCGCAAAACTGGTGGACCAGGGTAACGATCAAAATTCGAGTCAATTTCCGCTTCCGGAGACTCAGCATGACCAATCCTCCGAAAAACAAGGTGATTAATCAGTCTCCCGCGTTAGTTTTGGGCGGTGCGCAGGTGGGGACACGCAGCCGCGTCGACGTAGACGCGCGCCGATAATCCACGGGTGATTCTTGTCAGTTTAAATGGGGATCCATGGCGGATGGCGTCTCGATAAGACTGCTTCTCTGAGAAATGTCCTGGAATAAGCATCTGCATTGGCGGTGCAAGACCGGAGTTGCTCACTAAGAAACACAGCAGTATATTCTTTCTGCAGGGAAGGTTTTTTTTTGGGAGTGGGGGACCGGAGAAATTCAATCGGTGCCTGAAGACCGGTAGCGCGTAGATGGCCGGGGCGCTAGATCGGTCCGAGAAACGCCCGCAGCTGTTATAAGCGCCCATGGACACAGTAAGCCGCAGCAATAAGAATCTATGGTTCTGACCATTAATCTAGCATGAGCATAAACTTCGAAGCAATAATCCGCAGTCCAAGAAATCACATTCCGTGATGGTACTCTTCGGCATGTTTGGCGATGGAGCAGTGGACCTAAAATTCTGCCAGAAAAGAGAATCAGGGGCCTTCAAACGACCAGACTCAGGTTCCGACTTGGCTCCGAGCCGTCGAGGTAAATAAGAGTGCCTCCGATCTGAATTCGCGAAAGGCACCAGGAGTACTCATTCATAAGCCAAGAGGTTTGCTAGCGAGGAGCGCAGTGTAAGCTTTGAGCTAGTAGGCCAGTAAAAACTTGAAAAACTTCCTGCCAGAGACAATATTTGCCGACGCAGAGTCCGAGGGATCCAAGAATGTCGAACACCAGTCTTCAGTCAGTTTGAGGCTTTGAGCAATCTTTCACCGTCGTCGTCGTACTGTACATTTGTCGGCATAATATTCCTGCGGTGGGTCGGAGTGTGTCGAGGGACAATGCATGCTCACCAGAACGCGTCAGGACTGGGAAATTTGGTTGCCAAATGGACGAGTAAGTTGAGAGGAATTTCGACGTCGAATATATGTAGATTGCCGGAGTTGCGGAGCGCAGTGAATAGAGCACGCCGTAGTAGGGTTGCGTTGAACTTTGCGTGCTCCAGGCTTCAGCCACATAAGAAAATTCGAAAGTATGCATGTCTCCAACTGGATAAATGTTTTGTAAAAGGATATGCGCAGAGAGAGGTGGATATATGCGCGTCGAAGAGCACGGATTTCGTCGTCCTGCGAGAAAAGATGCAGCAGAAATGGCTATATGCGCGTCGCTAGGTGGATAAATTACGCACATAGTTATATGCGGGCTAGAGGTGGATATATGCGCGCCAATGGTGGAGATGTGGATATATGCGTGTCAAATGCGTCGACTGATTACACAAGGTGAACGAGAGCTTGATGAGAAATTAACGGCGAGTTTCTGGAGTTTGAGATGGTGAAGCGTTCACTCACCGTCCGGCGAGTAAAAAGTGGATATATGCGCGTCGATTGCGTTGACGATTCGAATTAAGGGTGGACGACCACTTGCCACCCAAGGAAATGGTGACCAAATGTCAAGTGCATGCGCGACTGTGATGGATATATTTGAGGCGGACGCCGTTGGAAAAAAATCTCGACTTTATTCGCAGGGCACGAGACGGAGGAAGGATTCGTCCCGTTTGCTGGAGAACAGTTTGAACGCCGAGGGTGAACCGGCTTGACGAGGATTAGAATGCAGAATGTACGATATAGAATGCCGATGAGGAAAACTATAGTCTGGTTAGCATCATGAAGAGAGGCACGCAAGAGAAGGGCTTGAACGCACGGGAGTAAATAAATAAATAAAAAGGTGAGATTCACCGGCTGAGAGATGAAATAACTCCGGTGAGTGCCTTGAGAAGCCTGCAGGAATGGGTGGAGCAAAGAGAAATAGGCGAGAAATCGGTGACGAAAGGTTAACAAGAGGTTGGGGAACCTCCAAGACGCACGTCAAGGCAATACCATCATATCATGGATATCGAGAATAAAGACAAGTAGATGCGAAAAAACGTAAGAGAGAGAAGAACGGACCACTGTAGCTGCAGCCTGCCATGCCACTCTGGCGCAGTACGGATCGCACCCCGACGTTTTCATCGAGAAAAGCCCGAACGAAAAAGTACGTACAGGTCGCCCAGGATGAAAAGGTCCAAAATAAAATTGACATAGGACAACGACTCGGAAAATCGCCTCAGCCTCAGGCTGAGGACACCTGGCACCACAAAATGGTCATGTAAGTCGAGAGAAACAGCATAAAGATCCAAGTAGAGGAGAAAGGAAAGAAACAGCGGGAGCGAAGGACCTAAAGCACAAAAGCCGCGCGTCGTTTTATCCCCATGACTCACTGTGATCCTCGCTTGTGACTCGCGCTTTGACTCCGGAGAACGGCGCGATCAGTCACGTGTGCGTTACATGAAGATGATGGAAGCAAGGACAAACAATACTTCCGCTTTTGGACAACTCAACGCCAACGGGTTGTGATTAATATCAAGTGAGAGGCAAGTAAGGAGATGTTAAAGCTAGGACATATTTTAAGGATTATTTTTTAAAATGAGAGCGACAAGTGAATTTTTGAAAAGATGGGCTAACTGTTGATTGGATGGTGTGGTGGTTTTACATTATACATCTACCGATAAGCTAGAGTTACAGCCAGAATCTTGTGAGATGCGGCATACAGAGTATGTATTAGGCTATTAAATTGATAATCAGAACCAAAATGAAGGGAATTTTATGCCGTCAAGACAAATTAAACGGGTGGTACGCAGGTGAACGTCTGGAATCAACAGTAAATATGCGTTGGGCGCTGGGAAGAAAGGAAAGGAAACGAACCACTTCAAACGCTCCTCCGGCAAAGGAGAACTCTGAGCTAACCAACGCAATGTCGCCTGTCAACACCAGTAGTGCTGCAACGACAAATCTTTTAGTTTCCCTCACTCGGTTCAAACGGACAAGACGCACGGTAGTTGGGGATGCAAGCAAGGTATGTTGTTGGCGTCTGGTTGGAAGGGTCAGTGTTGATCCACTGGGCCGTAATTTGGTGTGATGCGGGATTGTAGGCCCAGAAGGTGCCCTCCTCATAGGTATTGTATCCGAGGGTGGAAGGACCGTTCGTAGCAGGACCAGCCGGGATATGCGGTATCCCAGCAATGATGGCTCGGCTGTAGAAACGTCAACAAGAAAACAACTGAAGTGCATCGGAGAACGCACTCGTGGGTGCTGCTCGACAGATCGGTGTCGCCGAAGTAGTCTTCAACTTTAATGCAAGCCGTCAGCGCCAGGGCAAGTGTGCATAAAGAATGGTACCCACAGGCACCCAACGAGGGATATTCCGTACCGGCATCCGGGCCATTCGTCATCACTATGTCGAGCGCCGTAGGATCGTTGGAATTATAGGTGAAGGTCACTTCGAGCGAACCCGCCTGGTCCGTCTGCAACACACCGTGGGCTCTGACGGAGTTGTCCTTAGCGGTGCTGATGAACTTTGACAAACTGGGAGGGGAGTCGGTGCTCTGCACAAGGATATTGCACGTCTGCCTGTTAACGACGGACCATGAGTGTCGAAGCGGAGGAAGGAAGTAGATCACATACGTGACCATGACTGGCGGCAAGGGGGAGGCTACGGCACGGGGAGCGCCAGTGCCTAATGTCGCAACAGATTAACCTATGCATTTACCTGAGAAGGAGCGAAGACGTACCACGACGAGCCGGAAGGGGCGGGAGTCCCATTGCAAAGCGTTTGGCATTAGTTGTGGGTCCAGGAACGACTTTGAGAGCAGTCCATGGCGCGGGTCCATGGCGCGCCGCGATGTCACTGAGGTTACCCCCAAAAAAAGCGGCCTCAGTGATGGGTATCCCGATGTCTCTGCTGTCAAGCACGGCGTCTCTGGCTTGATCGCTGCCTCGCTTGAGCGTATCAAAGGGGAATTTCCTTTGAGTGCTCTGAGTCCCGGATGCAGACACCAGTGCTGCGACGGCGAGGATAACGGTGGACCGCATTGTGGGGGGAGGGAAGTGGAAAGGAGTGAAGGGGAGGGGAGCGTATACTTCAGCCTTCAAGTTGGCGTTGAATAAATACTACTTCTCGTCCATTTTGTCTCAATTCCCCTGGCGATCACTTCCGCGGTACGAAATGCAGTGGCGCTAGCCCCTTGGTGAATATATTCCACGGTATACAGTTCGAGGGGGGCGATTGCACAGCCCAGGGGGATGTCTCAGGGGTGCCAGTCAATTGAGATCAGTAGTATGGATCATGGAAGAGCGGAGGAAAAGACCCACGCGGGATTGATTAGATATGCCTAGGTTTGAAATGGGAATCTTGGTGAGATAGAAGTTGAACATTACTGTGGAGGGTGAGGAGGACTTCGGCTCTCAAGTGTGTGTTGGCTTTGGTTGAACGCTCGGGTGACAAGTTGGTGGCCAAGGAAGCTGATTCATATCTATTCGCGAAGGCATAACCGGCTGGGGCTGAAAAACCTCGGCGCAATGTAGTGGAGAGAGTATTCGTAATGCCGCCAGAAAGAATTAAAGATTTGGACATCATTTTGTATCGATACAGCCAGGAGAAAACTTCGTATGTAGACGACACCATTAAACGAGTCCATGCCAGCTCGCAAACTGGTCGTCCTCGCTTGAGACCTCGGGGACATCGACGATGCCGCGCACCTGGCGCGCGAGCTTCGTGCCGGCGAGGTGCTCGAGGAACGCAAGCACCATAATGGCTGGGTTTAAATAGAATAAATAATTGCCACGAGAATCCGCGCCTGCGGCGACGCCGGAGCTTGTCCACAAATTGCCGTCAACAACCCAGCGCGCCTTGGGCACCCAGTCGATGTCCTTCGCCGTCGAGGCAATCAGTTTTCCGTCATGCTTACGGAAGTGAGCCGTCCGCCGCACCGCGATGGCGCGGTAGAAAGCCTTGTTCAGGCATGCGTACGTGTTCGTCTCCCTAGTTCGTATACCGCGCCAAGGAAGCGAGGACAGGCGCGCGAGGACGGTAAGGAGGACAAGGAAGATCGCGGGTCCTGTGCGAGTTACGAAGCCGCTGGAGGCTAATGGGAGGAGCGGAGCACCTCGAGGGACACAACGTCAGAACACCCGCTGCTGTGACTGTCGCCCACATTCTCCTCGTCTTCCTTCCCTTCTGCACGCTGTGGCCGTCCGTCATACCTCGAATCCCGCACCTCCAAATTCCCGCTCCCGCTCCCACCGCCAGCCTCCTTCGTCTTCCGATTGAAACCTGTCACCCGTCCTCGCAGCGTCGGCTCGACCGCAGCGATGACGAGGTCGAGGGCAAGAGCGGCGGGTTAGCGATGCATCGAAAAGCCGATACAGCGCAGGTGGGTGAACGGTTTGTGACTACCCCATCTCCTTCCGCGTCATCATCTGCGCCGTGCTAATCTCACACGGACGTGAATTCCGAGGTAGACGGTTTCGGCCGAGCCCGTAGAGCTTCACAGACTCGAAGGAAGAGGACTCGCATGGAGGTGTGTGGGCTCTAGAGAAACGGGGCGAATGGAGTCGTACAGAGGTGCGAATGTGTTGGCAGGAAGCGTCAAGGCTATGCCGTGGACAGCACGGAGGACGTATCGTCTCGGGCCGCGCCAGGGAGCTGTCTCGAAAGCATGCAGACCCGTCCGTGTGCGCGTGGAAACCGTCGCTCCGAACACGAGTGGGTACGAGACGTGGAGCGGGACCAGCCGTATCGCAGGCGCACGCGCGCAATTGAATCATGATGTACCTGCGCCGTGGAAAGAGCTCGAGCCGTCAAGCTCCACGGCGATCTGGTCCTCGTTGTGCACGCCCAAGCGCGAGTCTAGGACCTTGACTCAATGCTCGAGCACGACCTGGTGCTTCACTCCGGCGCGGATCGCTGAATGACAGGCTGGGATCGATAGCAACGATGCGCAGCTGCTCGGGGTCAGCGTGGCACATTGGCGTCGGTTTTTCAGCGCAGGTACCGGAGAGACGCAGGCGGAGGCTTGAGATCGGGATCATGGGGTGGAATATATCCCCTTGCGAGAAAGGCATCTGTGAGCGCAGCATGTCGTCGCAGTGCTTGAGCCACGTCGATACTGTGTAGGTTGCCGACTACGAGCACCACAGGAGCGAGGAAGGGCGTGAAGTTGATCGGTGGCGAAGGGCCCTGGCGGACTCGAGTACTGTGAGACTGCGGAAGAGGGCCATGGTACAGTGCATCTACAGGAGGGTCAGGATTTGAAGGCGGAAAAGGGACTAGACAGACGTACGACGGTGAGGTCATCAGAGATGACTTGAACGCGGCGATCTACAATGACGACGTGGAGCGATTGATAGATGCTGGTGCTGTTGGCTTGACGCGGAAGGAGAAGAGATTCGTGAGGGAGTCGAAACCAGGGTGGGCGTATCTGAGTCCGATGTGGGATCAGCATCCGCCAGTGATGAAGCGATCCGGAAGGCCACCACCTACGCTGCAAGCGCGGATGTCCATGTGGTCTCAACGGTAGTCTTCATCCACTGCGCTGGAAGAGGGCAATAGTCGGGAAATTCGATGCGGGGTCGAGATCGATGAAGTTTCCGCGCACATGCGTACACCACCAAACTGCGGCGTTGTTTGAAGGAGATTTCGTGGTTGATCACCAGGTGACACAGCCGGTGCATCAGACGGAGATCGTGTGATGTCTGTGGGATGTCGTAGTCGCGAATTACCAGATCATTTTCTGAGACGCAGCTCCTGCGGATTACTGGACAGATGTCTCACAGAGCTATTGCCAGATGTCCAACAGACCTTTGAGCCAGTCTTTTACATATGTATGGTACAACAACCTCGGAATGTTCTCAGCCATCCTTTCAATACACTGTGTTCTACTTCGCTCGATGTCGTGGTCAACACTCAGGAAAGAAGCAAATAAAATATATTCAGTTCATAAATAATACAGCTGTACAGATGCAGCCCGTCCACGCCCTCCTCACACGCCGCCATCCACGCCCTCATCCAGTTTTGAAGATATACATAGCCGCGTGCGTACGCTTCGTGGCAGCGAGAGTCTGTGCGGGTATAAGTTGGCTTTGATGGTGTGGAAGACGAGGGAGGGCAAAAAGAAGGGGAGTTGAGCCAAGGGAAGAGGGCGAAGAATAAAGCAAAAAAACACACACCTTTACCACCGGGTTTGTTCGGCGGGACTGTGTACTCGGCAAAGAACACAAGTCGCACATCAAGAGAGCGCGTGCAGCAGCGAAAGAAAGACTAAAAAATCATGTATTAGCAAGTGTAGATGGACGCCGTCGAAGTATGGTTACTCACAAGAGGCCTGGCAGCGCAGAAGACTACAAAACATGCATTAGCAAGTGTAATGGACAGCATCGAAGTATATGGTTACACACCGAGGCCTGGATCAATGGAATGGCCCTCCTAAGTGTCTAGAGAAATCAGTAGTTGTTAGCTTTCAGGTGATGGCTATAGCGCACCCTGAAGTCGAGTGTGCAGGGGACTAAACTAAGCCATTGTCAGTGATCAAATGGGTGATCCTTTAACTTACCAGGCAGTGGTAAGCTAAATGTTATAGCTTGGTTCCAGGGGCTACGCCACCTGCTCCAAGGGACAATCCTGTGAATAAATGACCGGTTAGCAGATTCACTAATAATGGCCGATGGACTGACATTTACACGCAATGGCCGTGCAATTTAAACTGTCTTGGGGTTCAGTGTTAACAGAAAGACCAATCGGCACGAATACATACCTCATTCGACGATGTCGACATCCGTTGCCCTCAGGCCATCCAATTGACATCTGGAAGGGAGGAAACCTTGAAGAACACAGGCATGAGCAATGAGAGCCACGGGACATTGCTCACCTCCAGCGTGGCATCCCGTCGAGGTCAACGGGCGAAGATGTTTTCAGGTGTCCACTCCCGGCCATCTGAGCACTATTTATTCGCTAAAATTCAGCTGTTAAGATTGAGAGTGGATTTAACATAATGGGATGGAAATCTGGGGAGCGGAAGCCAGATTGGAGAAGACGATTGTGGGGAGAAAGGACAAGATGGTTCGTTTTGATGGTATGGTCAAGTTTGTCAAAAGCTTGGCTTCACCGCCACCTGCCATTATTAGCTGGCTCTCGATGTTCGCCGTCCAACAGCGGCCGGGGGAGATTGCAGAAGTGTCCAGGAAAATTTACCAGTGATTTACTATTCAAATTGAAATATCTGAGATGTCTGCTATGTTCGGCAGATGTCCCAAATCACAGTCTCAACGTGGCCATTGACTCGAGACGCGTTGTTTGTGTTTGTGTCGTGTACAAAATTTTGAGATTTATAAACTATTTACAGGCGAGTGTGGGTAAAGTAAAATTAGTAGGATACCTAGGAGCTCCTGGTATGTGCTGGTTTATTTTTCCATGGCCTTGTTCAAAGTTGTGAGCCACCCTTCGACATCTTGCATCAAAGTGAGCGGGATTTTGTTATCGGGCTCGCCGTAAGAGACGATGTCCTCGCGGTAGATAGCCTCAAACATGCTTTGAGGTTCCGTCAGTTGGATCTGGTCATAAGAAAGCATAAGATGACTTACATTTGTCTTTCTGCAGGATTCATCGTTTGGTAGTATATCGCAATGTTTTTGTCAACCTCCGGCCAAAACTTGTCCTTGGAGTCGTCTTTTGGTTCATCCCCGGCGCCCACGGAGGTTGATCCTGTCTTGTTCAACTCGACGACTATACTGCGCTGAAAAATGATGAGAATAAGAATATTGACAATGATGTGATGCTTACAATAAGTGCGATGCGTAGATAGACAGCGGCAGTGGGCACGGCCGGGGATGTACCAATACAAGCGCGTGTCAAGGTCGCAATATCGACCTTGTCTTTGATTGACGAAACAATCTGAGACAAGAATTAGAATGGGAATACAGGCCATAGAAGCACAAACCTGAGTTTTAATATGGTTGCGCTTCGTCGTCAAGGCCTTACTCAAAAACTTGATCAGGACCTCGACACGGCCAGTCTCCATCGCCAGAGGAAGATCGGATATGCCGAGGGCACGCATAACACCCTGAGAGGATGTATGAATAAAACGTGAGCTAGTACCAACGGGAATACACTGACCACAATTACAGCAGCAATTGTGGGCTGCTCTTTGATATTGCGGTAATTCTTGGCGTTGGAAGCCAGCAAAGCACAGTGAGCATAGTCTTGGCAAGTTTTCTAATGATGAATGAAGTCAAGAAAGAGCGCGCTGCATAGAAATTAATTACTTGTAAGATATCGGACAGCTTATACTTGTTGTCTCCATCTGCCTTGATGGTATTCAAAATATCGCGGCACTGGAGGGCCACGAGATGGACCTGGAACAGGTGGCGCATCGGGTTATATGTCTAGAATGGTTATCAGGAAAACTAATGGAGACAGAAGATAATAGAAGACACGCCTTCAAGAACATCTCGGCATCGTTGTCCGATTGGCCACTCAAGTTCTTGTGGCGCTTTAAAGCGCGTCCTTCTTCAAGAGTATAAGGCGCGTTGAGGTCGGCCAGACTATTGGGAAGCCCATCGTCCTCGGCATCGTCACGCGAGCGTACTGTGCCCGTCAACGAGTTCTCAGGTGAGGGACCATCAAGACGCGTCGCGTCGAACGCGTCGTTTGGATGGTTAGGTTGCGCGCGGCCATCTCTTGATTGAGGCGATCGCGGAGTACCTGGCCTGCACCATTTGGGCAGCATTTAGTATTGGCGTGCCGCTCATGGTGAATGTTGAGAGCAAGGGGGATTTGAAACTCCGAAATTGCGAGCTCGACTTTTTAAAGTCACAAAAACACCTGACTGTGACTTGCGCGTGCCGACCTCCCACTCATGGCAAAGAAAGGGGCAAAGCCAAAGGATTTAGGGCCAAGTAAGATTTCTGCAACCCCAGTTTTCATTTTATTTGGACTCACCGAAACATGGTATTATTTGCTCAGATTGTGTTCTTGAGGAGGGCACCGGAAAGGTCTACTGTCTCGCCTGTCACAATTCGTCGGGCGCAAATTTCCCTTCCTTAATCAATAGGAGCTCCTGGGCAACTCACATAAAATCACCCGCACATTCCCTTGCTGTCCAGCAGGTAGCGGAAGCACAAAAACAGCAGGCCGCTACTCACCAGCAATACAACGATCTTTATAACATGCCGAGGACATTTCTGGATACACCATCGCTGCCAACTGACCTGGGTCTTGGCCGCCGAGCTCAGTTCCGACCAATCCTACTCGACGAGGATACAAATGGCGTCAGTGCAGCCGACTTTCGGGATATAATGATGGAAGAAACCAATTATTTGCGAGCCGTCGATGAGCAGGAGGATTTCCTGGCTAAGAACACCGAAGCTCTTCGGCGTGAGGTAGAAAATTTGCGACTGCATCATCTAGAGGCTGAATTCGAAGGAGCCGATGATGAAACTATCCCTCAGCTTGCACAAGAAATCCGAGACAATGGTAAGGACCTTGTTTTGCCGCCCTTGATTTGTCTTGAAAGATTGTTGCGCTTGCAGAAATGCTCCCGTGCAACCGGCGAGGATGAAGATGAAATCAACAGACATTTCAGTGGTGTTCCAATCGACCATGACTATGCACCATATGGCAACAAAACTGTGAGTATTGCCTCCGAATAAAAGACACTTGACCGAGGGAATTTCTGCGTGTTAGATGTGCTATTTAGATATACTTGACAATTTACCGCGTCTGCGGCTTTCCTCCAGTCAACTGAAGATGATTTTGTGGATTATGGACGCTTGTGGAGCCCGGGATGTCCCATCTTTCAACAAATTCAGAGCCATGCAAAAGCACATTCGGAAGACGACGGGTGTTAGAAGTGAAGCACACAAATCGGGTCTGGGAAATTTATTTTACGTCAATGACATCCGGGACCTGATCGCGAAGGTCAGTCTTCGGTCCTTCCCTCAACTCGACCATTGACCTCGTCAGCAGGATTTTGCAAACCCAGAGGTCGCACCACATATCCAGAAATATCCGGAGGATGTCGACGGTGGCCCTGTGTCAGAAATCTGGCAAGTCAAGGAGGGTAAATGGCACAACATACCCCTCGATGAGCTCACACCGTCCATCCTTGTTGGCCATGCTCGTTATTATATACACGAGGTTGCTGAGCTGGTTGACGGAAGGTGGATCATTCCTGCCCTCTGGATCGTTTCCAAAGGTAAAACCTACGTTGACTGCAGAGTCTTGGAAAGAAACGTGAGCCTTAGATTGTATTGTTGGAGGCCGCCTAATCTGTAGCCACAGAATTTTGAGGTTCTCGTGGTCGAGTCAAAGATCACCCGAATTCCTTTGGATGATTTACGCCTCAACCAAGAGGCGCTTGAGAGGCGGCTAGCCCATTCAATTATTTTCATGGTAGAACATATATTGCTTGAGGATTTCGTGAGCTCACACAAGTGTAGAACGATACAAAGAATACGCTCAAAAAATTCCAATCAGTATCGTTCCATTGATAATGGCGAAGATTTGTTCACTGTCTGGGTCCCGGTTTGGGCAGACGACGTGTCCGGGGCAAGGAGCAAACAATATCAAAAACATCTTAATGTGTACACTGCAAACGCAAATTACCTGGTCAACTCCTGCAGCAAGAATATTTGTTCGCTTCGTTTCCACCTCTCCTCACGCCGGAGCCTTGGAGCAATTGAAGGTAGTTGTGGATCAAGTCAAGTAAGCCTGCATTGCTACCAGATTATATTGTCTTCTGAAGCTGTTTGAACTTTACTAGATCGACACACCTGAAGCCAATGCACACATACACGCCGAGACACAGCGCCCATGCAGCTTTCGATTGAATGTACCGGATGGACCTGCTGATAACCCCCAACAAGCAGAAGAGGCGTCACATATCGGCCATCAAGGCAATTATTTCTGTCGGCGTTGTCTTGTTGGTGGAACAAATGAAGAAAAGGAATGTCCAGACGGTTACCATTCCTTTTATGAGGTGAGCCCGTTGACAGTTTCGCTATTGTATTCTGACTATGAATACTGTAGGCTGGGCGGCCTCGAAATGTCGAAGATATCCGCCGCTGTGTCCTGTCCCAAATAAGCCTGGCGACATATGGAGTTGCCTCTCATGTCGACGCCTTACAAACATCGACAGGAACGAAGGACAAGATTGCCCAGCACTGGATCGATATTCTCATCGAGAAATCTCGCGAGATGCAAGCGTCTACGCCTGGTCGGTCTGTAGACGAATTTCAAATGAACTGCTCGTCTGGCTGGCCGAGGAAACTGATGAGCCATATAACCCCTTATTGGATCTGCCGTGTGCGTTTTTATTTGACTGAGTCGTCATCCCTGGCATTGACTTTCTGCCAGTCTTTGATCCGTCCCAAGACACTCTCGTAGAAATCCTTCACACAATCCTGCTCGGCCATGCGAAATATACATGGTACGAACTTCACCATAACTGGACGGCAGTGCAGCAGGACCTCTTTACTATTCGGCTGCAAGGGACGAACCTTGACGGGCTCCGAGTCCCCCCCATCCGGGCTGCATATATGATGCAGTATCGCAACGGCTTGATTGGCAAGCACTTCAAGAGCCTGATGCAGACGATGATATTCCATATCCACGATCTAGTGACACCGGACCAATTTGCCCTCGTCCGTGCTCTTGGTGAGCTTGGACCGATTCTTTGGATGCCTGTGATTGACAATATGGAAGAATATTTGGTACGCTCTATCACTGTGTTTTATTCGCGCGCAAATCCCGGAATTTACTTTCTTGCCAGGCAGACCTCCAAATATTAATTGACAACATCCTCGACGCGTTCGCCGCAATAGATCCTTCAAAAATTTTGATCAAACTCAAGCTTCATGTGCTTGCGCATATCCCAGACGACATCCGTCGGCGAGGGCCATCTGTCCGTTTTTCGACTGAAGTCTTTGAATGCTTCAATGCCATTTTCCGCCTCTGTTCTGTCCTCAGTAATCACCAGGCCCCAGCCGCGACATCGCAGCCAAGTTTGCTGATCTAGACCGCGTGAAGCATATCCTGAGCGGGGATATTGGTTTGATGAGAGCGAGTCGGTATGGGTACGCGGAGGAAAGACGTGCAGCGTATTCTCCGAAATACTCCAATCATTCAGCGGCACCTTGGATGGCACCACCTCCATTCTGGACCCCTGGGCAGATCAAGGCTGTCGCGCAAAAGAAACAGGGAAAACTCGCAGCTCTGACGGCCGACCAGGCGATGCTCAGCGGCGCGGCCAACCAGCTTCCATTGCCCTCGATCCCGCAACATTGTGGACCGACGGTACAAATGTTGCATCCGTGTCGGGCGACTGCTGTACCGTGGGTTCTTGGGCCGTTTTTCGAGTCCACGATGTAAGTGATTTTTGGGTGAAATAATGTCTTCTACTAATTTCCTGCATAGTTCCCTATGATTGCGCGTGTTTCAAAGATTCTTTTACCCCAAAGGCAGTAAATCGGCGCAAGGGATTCTCGTCGTGGCCAAGTATGATCCCGGTGAAGCCCTTCACCCACATTACCACATGCCCATCCTCATTCCGGATATGGCTGCACAACGCGTAATAGTCCCTTCGGATGTAAGTGTTCAAAGCACGCACAGTTTCATCTATTAACTAACAAAGTTCAAGTCAATCCAGTTTTCCTTCAATGTGCAGCACGACTGTCGTGCAAGCGAGTGTGATGCTAGCGGGGTTGCCCACCAAATGCAAGAGCGTCAGCAGTCAGATAAAACAATCCACTCCATTGTGCACAAGGACGACACACGCTTCATCATCAACCTGCACGGATTCCACAATGCACGCCTTCTCCGAAAATACTTAGGTGTTGCACTCACGAAACCCCGACCACTTTTCGCAGAGCGCAGAAGGCGGCACGATGAACTGTCTGCCATCTTGACTGTTACTCAAAAAGCGAAGCGCGCCGCAACCCAGGAGAAAGCCGCAGCGACAAGGGAGAAGAACAAAGCGGCGAAGGCGGCAGGGACAGATGTTCAGACGTTGGGCACCAACGGCCCAAGCAGTGAGGAAATACAAGACACGCAGGGGGCTCAAAAGCGGCCCCGCATTGAATAGCAACATACATACTGTACATTCATTCATACCCTATATCACTTTTCAGTCTTCTACCCTCCATGAGATGTCCCGGCGAATCTCCTGAACCCACTCCGTCGTTCGAACACGCTTGACATGCATGGTAAGGACTGCATCGGCGCGCCGGCGTTTGTGGCATTGTACCGCGGCTATGACTTGGGGCTGAGTGGGCCCAAACAAGTCCTGACGTCCCATAAGCATATACAGTATGATACGGGCATTGTATTGCACTCACAAGATCTTCGGTGTTCTGAACGGGCACAGTTGGGAGCGCAGTGGGCTCTGCGTGTTTCGTTGTTGGTTCTGCTTGGTCGTCTGCAACGCTCGATTCGGAGTTTGCCAGCCCATATAGATGATATTTGGGGGGCGGGGCTGGGCTCGTAATAGCCTCATCCCAGGCTGAATTGGGAGATGTAATCTCGTATGCCCCGGCGCAACGCGCGGGGCTCGGAGTGGCGGGGCTCGGAATGGGTGTTCGGAGGGCGGCGCGCACAATACTTGATGCGTGTGATGAGGCCGACGGCGTTGAGGACGACGACTCCATGTACAGGCAGGTCACTGTAACGGTCTCTGTGGTTGTTGAGGGAGCCAACGGTGTCAGCAGGCGTTCTTTTATATATATCCTAAAGGTCAGGACTCATCGTCAAAAGGCCCTACAGAGGACCGCCCGGAGGTTTGGAGCAATGAAAGGTCGGATGTTGTCACGGGAATGGGAGGGAGGTTGCGACAGACATTCCATAGGCCTTTGGTCGTAAACATTGGACGGGAGTACGGTTGGATGCACCAGAAACATCGTGCTGAGAGCCTGGCGTGATGTGTGACAAACAACATCTTGAGGAGGTTTGGTTACGACATCGCTCAAGCGTTTTCAAGTTGAATCCCCGGGCAAGCTCAATTATTATATTTCTGTAGTGCTACTCAAGAATCTTTAGATAGCAATCCCGTCCACTGTCAAATTCGAATTCCGGCTGGTTGGTGGTGTATACCGCATGCCTTTTGTCGCGCGAGCTTCGCCACGCATATGTAGTTAAAGCCCCTGAAGCGAGCTGAAGTCCGTACTCAGGCATTGAGCATGCTCGGTCGCGTGCCACCCAGGAGCTGGATGTAAAGGGAGCTGCTGCGCGGTGAGGTCTTGGGAAGCTTCTCGATGACGGTCGGGATGGGTGTGGTGTCATTCAGGCGGGTTCATCGACAACGGTAGGAAGTGATTCTAGAGCCACGGCCTTTGAAATCAGAACTCGCCAGAAACAGAATGGAATTGAATTCAAGACGCACAATTCGGAAGATGCAGAGCCCACAAACCAGGATTCCACTATCCCAAGCGGATACTTGGATCAACAGATTCCAAGCGCGCATCATTCTGCAGGTCCTTCCAGTCCCGGTCCGATTCGAAGCAGAGTCCAGCTTTCGTTGCTTGCCTACGTGCCAGAATATGGGTTTAGAACCAGGCACGGAAAGGATATAGCTGCAAATGGGTATCTGTGTTATGGCACAACGTTGTTCTCAGGGCGTTGCCTTCTGAATGTTTTTTGAGTTGGTGTACAAAATACGGGATCTGAGACGAAACAGACCGTTGCGAGCCATAGAGTGAAGTTCCAACTAAGATTCCCAGTATGTGGTCCTCAACCGTCGAAGGAATTTGGCATAGAAGAGACAGACGGCGTTTACAAACAACAGACGCACTACTACCGCTCCCAATTCGGACGATATATTACGTAGCTATTTGTGCAAGCTGCGTTTCATTTGTTTTGCTATGACTCGCTCAATATTTCGCGTGCCGTTATATAAAGGTGAATTAGAATAAAGTAAATTCATCAGAGCTTAGCCAATTTCACCCAACGTTTCATTTAGTAGACTTTTTCAAGCTTTGTATTTGCCTTATCCAGCCGTCTTTGACAGGCGACAAATGCTCCGGTTCAACGTCATAAAAGAGATAATTTTCCCTTAGTTTTGATTACTGGGGCGGTTCAATGTCCCCAATAGTCCAAGCCTATATATACATATCCCCAATGTCACAGCCTTTGGTCCTTTTTAGTTCAATGGGCACCGGCAAAATCCGGCCAGGTCTTGAAATTGATTTGAATCTATGGGGTCCTACAGCTCAAACAATACTTCTCTTCGTGAAGCGATGACCACTCAAGCTCGGGTTCTACGGCGTGGAAAGTTGAAATGAAACTCTAAATAAAGGTCATTCAAATCCAGCACAGATTTTACATTCCACCACTGCCTTGTCCCTGATTGATATGGACCGTCAAAACATCGTTTCAGAACCTCAACTTTCGCTGGCCATATGCATGGATCCGTCGGCTCGAACAGACCTTGGTGGTTGGAGGGACAGTACTGGTGGTTGTGCTATTAAGTAATAGGCTACTGTGTCCTGAGGTGTGGCGAGTCGAGAACAGAGGTTGGCGGGCACTATGCATCAGATGCGAACCCAGCTGTGCCGAAGGATCCGTTGAAGGCAGTGTTCAGAGTGTTCTTTTGGCGATGACCCCAGCTCGGTCTCTGTCTGTCTCTGTGGCGCGGAAATAAATACAGCAGACATTTGACATTCACCGCTGTTTAGCTTCGACGGGGACTTGACGGAGCCGCGGGTTTCTCGGTGACGACAAACCTCGAGATCAGTACTAGGCTATTGCTAGCGCCCGGTCTGTGTAGTCCGTGTGCGAACGGAAAATCGTATAAATCCAGCTGAGACTTCATATTTTACATCCTATTTTTCCATCCCTTGTTTTCCTTTTGCTTTCCGTCTTTCCACGAATCAGACATGCTGGCGCTCACGCTTCTATTTCTCTCAACTGCCGTCCTAACGAACGCCACTCCCCCTCGCCGCGACCTCTTGCCGCCCTGTCCAGCCGTCGACAGAACCAATAAACTTTTTATCATCGACGGGGGAGCTCCTGTAGGTGGTACCGACCCAAACCAGCGCCAGTGTGGATATTTCCTTGGCTCAAAGTCGGACCTCTGCACATACACCGGCCCTGTTCGTTCAGGCTTGGCCCCGCATTCAGTATTTGATATTGACGAATCTTGCAGCCGACTGGTGTCATCAGACTCGAGGATGGCCCAGAGAATTGTCCTTTCGCATTTGGGACTGCGCCACCGAGCCAGTGTCGGTTCACGAACAACGCCAACTCGCCATTGTTCGACAGTGGTAATACCATTGGGGGCATTACCACCTGCAATTATATCGCAGCTTTCCCAAACACGCACAATATTCCAGCTTTCGATAATCAAACTCTGGTGTGCAGATACTTAGTCTTTGTTCGTACCCCACATCATGCATATCATCTACTCAATGTAAAACTTACAGAATGGCAATCTCCTCGACGGGCCTTCGGATAGTTGCCCATCTTCGATCGGAATCACCCCGCCGCCACCGCCACCTCCAGCCTCGTCATGTCCGGTCACCAACAACATCAACGAGCCGTTAAAGGACGACTCTTCGGTTGATGGGGGATTCACCACATGCATTTATTCCAACGAATCGGATGCCTGTACCTACGCCTCTGTCCGTTCTCCGCATGCACATTCACCCTTCTTACATTTCACCTAATATTGGCAAAATTCACAGGATGGGGACTTCGTCACCGGGCCGGGGAGCTGCCCATCATCGATTAGTGCCTCGGCTGCTTCGTTAGTAATTTCAACCCTACGAATATTCGCAATGCTAACTGCCTAGTATAGCGCCGCTGCTGCCGGTGCTCTTGCAGTCAATGCTGCCGGGGCTATTGGAAGCTCCGACACTGCTGACGCCGGCGGTAACCGCGGGACGCCGTCAACCAAGGGTACCTTCGTCTCGAAGCCGATCCTTATTGCACTTCTCACGATGAACACCGTGCTCGTTCTTGTGGTGCTTGCCATGGCTGTCATCTGGGTCATGGATCGCCGCACGTCGGCATACTCCAAGCCGCGTGGTAGCGGCCCAGGGTACAAGACCGTTGCATCTGCATCGGTACCCCTCACACACTCCAATGATGACCGATACTCTGATGGTCCGAAGCGGTCCTCCTACCAGTAGCTTTGATAGATCTCTTGACCTACGTGAGATTTTGGCATGGGAGGATTTTATGCGTCGTAAAAAGATATCTTTATGCCGGAGCAAAGTGGAGAGAAGACTAAAAACAAGTGAAATGAGGATGCTTCAGGGGTAAGTGTTTTGAGCCGAAAAAGGCAGAAAACACAACGGTTTCCGATATGGTTATGCGTACCTCAAATTGTGGTCGAATTCAGATCATGGAGCGTGGAAACAAAAATTACTGATGTCTTCATAGAGCGAGCTGAGAGGCAGAAGTTAAATGTATCATACACTGTTCAAAATTTGACATCGTGGATAGAATGGTAAACATCAAAGAATTACAGACAGAGCAAGAAACACGCAGCGAGCGTTCTCAGCTTGCGCGCCGAGACTGCTGGCTGAGAACCGTATGGACAAGGAGAAGGCACCTACGAGAGAAGAAAAAGAAGATTGGTTGATGCGGTAATAAATGTGGGAGCAGACGGACCTCAGATATAATTCTTGCTCATAGGCCCGACATGGATATGCAGACCATCTTCCGCAAGGTGCCTCAGCGACGCAACAGTGGTGTCACGAGGTGCGAGGAGTTCTACATCAACTGGAAAGAGAACCCGGAAAGATTGAAGTTGTGCATGGCTGGATGCGCGTCGAGCTGCGAGCACTCTAACAATCAGATTCTTGTATTCCGACTGGTCTCTAACAAAGCGGCCAACGATAGTGAGACTGCGCAGGTTTGGAAGACAGTCCGCGGTCAAACATGAGAGGCCGGCTTCCTCGTCCTCAAGGTTCCAGGACTGGAATCCAAGGTGGAGCTCCGTCAGGGTAGGGACAAGTCGGAAACACCTGTCCATGGGATCGGATGTCGATATTTGCAGGGATTGCAATGGAGGAGAGGATCGGGTCAAGAAGGAAATGAACTCGGTGAAAGGGATGTCCAAGGTCGAAACGAGGAGCCCTTCGAGGGCGGGAGGGTAAGATGTTGTAAGATTTCTGCGCTAATTCCGAGTCGCAATAGTCGCAGAGATGGATGCAATAGTAACTCCGGGACAGGGTCACCCTCCCTATACAAAGGCATCCCTCGAAGTTCGCACTCCACAAGGGAAGGAGTGCCGCGCAATATCTCTATAAATCCGTGGATGTATTGAGTCTGAATCCCCAAATCATTATAACGCGGCCTGAGCTCAATCATCAATTTTCTCAAGTGAGAAAAGGGGGCCTTTATATTGTTCAACCACACAGACCGAGAGCGTAAGATCAGGTCGAGGTTTTGGACATGGTGGGCATGCTGTTTCACCAGAGGCATGACACGGTGGAGATCTCCGCACAGGGAGAGCGAAAGCGGGAGGCTTCCGGCCCGATTGAGCCAGATGTGTCGAAATTCTTGGCGTCACCGCCTTCGGTGTGGATGGTGGTCCATAAAGAGGGGGTAGCAAGCGCGATATCGCTCCACAAATGGCATACCCTGAGGGATAGCATAGGGAAATTTTCGGGATCAGGTCGAGGAGAGTCGGGAAGACACCACATGAAGATATCAGATGAGATCTCGAGCGGCACCCGCGCCATTGGGTCACAAATAGGATTAGGGTCGCGTCGAACATTGTTCCTGCCAAGTTCTTCAATACGCGTTCGCAAAATACGCGTTCGCAATGCCGCGGTTGCGGAGGCCATGGCATGAAGAAGGAAGCACATGGCATTGTGGTGGCAGTGTTCCAAGCGCTTAATCGCTTCAGTTAGGCGCCAAGGCCTACTGTAGTAATCCGACCAAGTGTTCACAATTTTTGGAATTTTCTCTCACCGAGATTACCGACAATTTCCTTTTGAATTATCGTGTTTTTTGAACCCATAAAAAAAAAGAATTCCCACTATCTTTAGTAGTTGGGTCTTGGTTGGGTCTTGCGGTGCCCTATCAACAAAGTCTCGGTAGATGCCGGTGGCTATGATGATTTCCACATGCCATCAATCCCGACCTTTCCCGATTGAAGTTCCGGTTATCCCGACCAGCAAGTTGCTCTGGTAGGATATTCTACCCATTCGAACGATTTTTCCTTGTTCGCTCAAATCCTTTAGGGGCCCTAAGCTCTCTTCACGATGATTCACTAAGTAATTCACAAATATCTATTGGGTTTATGGAGACAGCTTTGTTCACTAATTCCCCCAACCAGAATGAGTGTAGTAGGGTCACTCCAACGAGGAGTACAATTTTGTCACTTTTTTTGCCTCAAATTTCTTTGGAATCCTCCCAAGGGGGAAGGATCCCCAGACGGTTTGGGGAGCTTCAACCTTTCTGAATTAGCCCGGTTATTTCGCGATTGGGTTGCAGATTTTGCAAGGGGTTATAGAGCCGAAGTAGTATACCAAGGCCCTCTGGGCACCCCTGGTACCTTTTTCCACACCAAGCTCCAAATCCCCCAGTCGAACTTGGCCCTCCATCCTGATTTTCATGGTTTCAGAGAACTTCTTGTGCTGGCTTCCATTCATGTTGAATAAATGTTTCATTTCTTCGATAACGTCGACTTGAAGTTTGTATTAGAATTAGAGGCACTGGAACCACGGCTCAAAGGTTCGTCTCACGCGCGCGTCGACCAGCTCACATTGAGGCCACCAGATGTTAGAGAAATTCTTATAGGTATGAAGGCATCTCCAAACCTACTTGGTTGTTGCTCTCATTGAGTCCGACAGATAAATGTTATAATTATTTCTAATGAAATGTCCAACAGATTCAGACAAGTAAGATTAAAGAGCTTCGAGACTATCCCACTTTACCACCACAGTCACACTACGTGTCCTAGGGGGCGCAGAGTTATCTTGCTCCCGTGTTTTAGTTGCTCAACTTGGTTTGCTGTGAGCCGTAGAGTGCCCGGAGGCAGTGTGCGCACAATGAAAGGACCCAATCGAGGCCTTAATATCTGCTTGAAGAGCAAACAGTCAAGTTCACAGATTGATTGACATGAATGTTTCAACAGTGCCTCTAAAAGGTTGGGTTTCCTACTCATTGCTGGCAAATGGTGGCAAACCGCCAAGGCTCTCAGATCGCTCACCGTAAGCGGAGCGAACATTGATACGAAGCGAGCCACATCCCTTATGCGGCATATAATGTAATTTTGATCAGAAGAACTTGCGACTTTTGCGAGTTCTGCAGCTAAACCACAGCGAACAAGTTGGAACTGTATGTTCAGAGAGAGCATGCTGACAACACCTGCCTCTGAAAATCATTCTCGTTTGAATACCAAATATTAAGTGGATGCATTGGAGCTTGAGATGGTGAATTAACTACTATTCAGTCGCCTTTTATGATTAGCCGTCGAAAGAGTAGGTACAAATGCCAGCCAGGACAATTCACATTACACTGGTGATTTTTCAGGATATTGAGGTGTAGATCTTGGTGAGACGAGACCTGTGTACTCATAGCATGAGCTTCCGCAAGTGTTCTAGTATCATCTGCTGTCGGAAAGCAGTATGAATGAACAAAAGCAGATATCGTGACAGGCTACAGCTAGAATATTGGACGAAAAATGTGGTGGATGACCAGCAAATTTGTACCAGAACTCAAGCTCATTAGAACACATATCACGTCCAGAAACAGGCAGGGGAATATATGGGGTTATTTTCACTATGGTTGACACTGGACTCTTGGTCGGCCAAAAATTTGGTAACATCTGGAAGTTCAAGCTCTTCGGAATAAACATTCGGAGTGGACTCACTGGTTGGAACAATTGATACGTATCCGGAGATAATCTTTGTACTGGTCGTGTACTTCTACGAATGGTCAGTGCACTTCGTAGATTATGAACAGCCTCTGTACTGTGAACATTGAATTACAAAATGAACGATGGACGGTGAACGACGAACGGTGAACTGTCAACAGTGAACACTGTTGACGCCGAAGATATCTGTCCAATTTCTATGACAGTATTTATCACTGAATAATACATGCTTGTTCTCCTATACTCTGTAATTGTTGAACACACGAAACCGTGCACGCTGGACCATGGGTGTACTCGAATCTGTGCTTTGTACAACATACTCTTACTGTGCAAACTGCAGGAGAGGGAACGTGCTCATTTTCGCCGGTGTCAATCCTGGCATGTGCTTTCACAGTGATCAAGTTCATCTTAGATGCGTACCGTGCTTTATTTCTTCACTCGCCAAATCAACAGAGCCTTTGTCGACCAGGTGCCGAGAGCCGCAGTTGAATTTTGATCTTCCCACATGTCCCCTTTTTACTTCACCGTGCTTGGAAATGGATGTCCAGATTCCGAGCATAGAAGCAGTGTTTGGATTCCAAATGTTATTGAATCGACATTTGAAGATTCTGTGTTCGGAATCCGAACAAAGATTTTGTAAGTAATCTGAACATGCAAATAAATGTTGGTTCTGATCACATACATAGTACATTCACAGACCATCCACGAATTGATCCACTCACAAGACTGCAGTTGATCTCGAAATGAATGAGATTATGGAGCCGCTCCCGAAAAGGAATTTTCTTGTGGAGTCTGTGTTTGGAATCCGAACATAGAAAGTTTTATGTTCGGAATCCGAACAAAGACTTTGTAATCTGAACATTGAAGATGCAGATAAATTTTCAAAAAAGGATTTTTTTTGGCAGGGTAATAATGCCTCTGGCCTAGCCCCATTTTTTTCAGGGCAAACGAGACAATATCAGTCCAGGACTGAGGTGTTTGAGAGCCCCGCGGCGGCCATTCAGCCTCAGAAATTTTCAGCAATATTGACGATGTAACGCTGACAAGATCCATCGCGATCTCACCCAACCGACAATGCATGCACAAGCTCAGATACAAACCAAGTTCTCGCAGTTTGTCACATTTCTTAAGGAGCAGAACAGGACAGAATTCAAGTAATACAACATGGCATATGCCAACCAAATGCCAACAGATAACATCTAGGCTGTCACGGCTATGGGAATATTTGGCTTGCAAATTGAACATAAGAGTTCTAGGCCCTTTTTCGTCCGGTAATATTTCTTGATCACCGCAGTGCTTTGTACTGGTGCTGAGCGCTGATCTATTACAGGTACATAAATCTTCCGCATTCTTCAGAACATTTTATGTGAGCTGAGTCGAACCACAGGTGTAATAATTGCATTCTTGAAATACATATGTCTTTCAAGCGGGGGCAGTATTGACGAAAGAATCACTGTTGTCACTCTCCAAAATAAGATCGGATTATTTCTGGGCCTGGTGTGTGTGTGTTTCGGATGCGACATCAGTGGTGGATTCACACATAGACAACACACCTAACATGGAATGCCTACCCATCAGGAAACTACTCAGCAGTTATATGTGGTGCGCACCAAATACGCAATTGATTTGAGGCTCATAATTATTGGATATATTTTTAGTATGCGGACAGCATGGCTCATCATACATCCCGGTGTAATTATCATTATGTTTGCCTTACGCTGAGTGAGCAGATCCTTTTGAAGTATGCTGGACCTGTACAAGCTATTGTGGCATGCAGCATGGGGACATTTTAATTAGAGTCCTTGTTGTGAAAGGAAGAAGATCCTCTGAGTTTTTGGTCGACAATGATGTTACTGATGTTACCCTGAGTCTTATCATGTATCTGCTCTTCAGAATTATTTGCCTAATGACCCACGAGGCCGACGAGCCCGCACTGGGTCTCAGAGGGAAATTTAATTCCAAGTCAGCCCTATCCGAAGGCAAAGTCTAATCTGTTGAAGATGTACATCTTGTAGTTTTGCAGACCAATGCCAACGTCCCTATTATTCTTTTGGTCTTGTGCGGCAGTACAATCTAATTCTAGTTTGTATGGGGGGTATTTGGATTTTTGCAGATCCCATTAACTTGTTTGGTCTTGTACATGTGAGACATCTGTCTAATCTGTTGGTGTTTTAGCAGGGCCCCTGCACAAGGATGACACACTTTTCTGGAGTTGTAGACCTACGGGTCTCAATATTTGTGCCCTTTTCTATGAGGAGTGTTTCAAGCAAAGAACCAAAAAAAGTGGAATTCCGCTTTTTTTTTTAGTGTTCTTGGTGCTTGAAAAACTCCTTGTAAAAAGGAGCATAAATATTGAGACCCGTAGGTCTACCACTCCGGAAAAGCGTGTCATCCTTGTGCAGGGGCCATGCTAATCTTCTCTGTATCGTTCCAATTTTTCGTATGACACCCCGAAGGGGTCAAAGTAGTAGGTAAATTTTGTGTACTGATGAGATGAGTGATGTACCTTGTGCGGCTGACAGGGTTGGCGTTGATTCCCATATTTAGGTTTGATTATATAATCTGAAGGTTCGGAGATTTAAATCCAGCGGAAGCCGCATTCACCAGAGTTTTGGTCAAGCGCCAATATATCGTGAATATAGGGTGTTTTGGCTGAATGTTGGCAGAATATCGTTAAAATAATGGTGTGCCAATATTCCGCAAATATCATTCTGCCACTTGGGTCAACTGACTGCCAGCATAGTTTTATAGCTATGATGCCCCATTGGTATTCAGGTGAGGAGATCACATTATGGGTCTGGAAAAGTGTCCCCTTGCGTTAGTTCTCCCGTTTCGTCAAACACCAACCATGTAAAAATAGGCCAGTATTAGTTATATGAAGCAAACCTGTAGCCAAATTGCGGGACATGCTGATTTAAATGCATTGCACTATTCTCGGCAACATCTGGACACTGTGCTTCCTATGGCGGTCAATGTGCACCTTTAATAAAATGGGGTACAAACACTCATTTTTAGCAAAACATGGCCTTATTTCCCCATGAAAGTCCAAGATACTTACAAATATTTTTGGGACACCAAAGAAAAGTATAGAAACTTTTTCCAAAAAACACAAAGTTGTGGAGTACAATCACTGCACAATGTATAAAGTTCAACAGAACAGTGGCTGTGCCAACCTGCCTGATGGCGGGGTCATAGCGATCAGAGGTCCTTCAAGAACCATCAATGACCCCACTATCTGACAGTCTAAGAGTACCTCCTCCACAGCTGCTTATAGGTGCCAATTCACTTGATGCTGACACTCTGACTGGCCTATGATGGCTTCCACCTGCCATCAGTCAGGCTGGCACAGCCACTATTCTGTTGAACTTTATAGTGATTGTCTGCAACTTGCAAAAAAAAGACATGTGTTTTTTGGAAAAGTTTCTGTCCTTTTTTTGGTGTCCCAAAAATATTTGTATCTTGGACTTTCATGGGCCTTGTTTTGCTAAAAAACGAGTGTTTGTACCCCATGTTATTAAAGGTGCACATTGACCGCCATAGCTTCCATATCCATCGAACTTGCAACATTCTTGCAACAGTGGGACTGTTGGCTGATCTCGGCTGTCCTCTGCGAACTATGAAGACGAAGTACGAAACACCAAAGCACGATTGTCAAACAATGTTCACAGAGCATGTAATATTCGGTGAAAAAAAAAAGCTTTTATAAATTTCCTCTGGAAGTTTATCAAAATCCGTGAAGCTACAGCAAGATGATCCTCACCGTAATCAGACAGAAGACTGTTGGTTGATTCCAGAACTGACAGTTCATGCTCGCGGTTGTTGTGCTCTACTATGTTAGTGAGATTATGATGGAAAGCACTCGAAGGAAGGGAACACACTAGGTATCATGGAGTGGGTCTTTTGAATGCAGACTCGACAGCGCTGGACCAACACCCATTTGGTCTGCGCCAATATTCAAGAACCCAGAACCAGCCACCATGATAGGTATGATAGCACAAGACTCAAGGACACTGGAGGGCAGGACAGGATTTTTTGGGTGAAGGGAATCTGGGATACTGCCAGTGAGCTCCGGTTCTGCCAGTGAGGTCCAGAATAGGTTGCAATTCATAGAAGTGTCTGACATCCGAGGGAGGTGAGTTGATGAAGTAGATGAAGAGACTGCAAAAAAGGAGAAAGAGAGGTGGAGGAAACCGAACAGCAGTCGGACAGGGGCAATTAATTTAGTTGTTTAATTTTCCACAAAAATTTAACCCAGAAGCGCTGAAATACTCTGCCAGAAAACTTTGATTAGATATTTATTTATTTAATTTATGATTTCAATGGATGATCGATGCTGATCGGCGGTTTTACATTTCGTGTTTGAGACCTGGTTCCTAAGTCGGTACCAGGAATGACAATTTATATGAATCATGGCATGCCCACTGCAAAAATACTGGATTTATATGTATGGGCACTCAAGTACAGTGTTTGACATCGTGGATAGAATGGTAAACATCAAAGAATTACGGGCAGAACAAGAAACACACAGCGAGCGTTCTCAGCTTGCGCACCGAGACTGCTGGCTGTCCAGAACCGATTATCGACAAGGAGAAGGCACCTACGAGAGAAGAAAAACAAGATCGGCTGATGCGGTAATAAATGTGGGAGCAAACGGACCTCAGATATAATTATTTCCCTTAGGCCCGACATGGATATGCAGACCATCTTCCGCAAGTTGCCTCAGCGACGCAATAGTGCTGCCATCGAGAGCGAGGACTTCTTTATCAATGGGAAAGAGGATCCGGAAAGATTGAAGTTGAGCATGGCCAGTGAATGCGCGTCGAGCTGTGAGCACCCTAACAATCAGATTCTTGTATTCTGAATGGGCCCCCAAAAAGCTGCCAATGATAGTGAGACTGCGCAGGTTTGGAAGACAATCCGCGGCCAAACATGAGAGGGCGGCTTCCTCGTTCGTAAGGTTCCAGGACCAGAATTCAAGGTGGAGCTCCGTGAGGCTGGGGATAAGTCGGAAAATTCTGTCTATGGGATCGTGTGTCGTTAGGTGCAGACATTTCAATGGAGGGGAGGATCGGGTCAAGAAGGAAATGAACTCGGTGGAAGGGATGTCCAAGGCCGAAACGAGGAGCCCTTCGAGTGCGGGCAGGGTAAGATGTCGCAAAATGCCTGCGCTACTATCACTGCCCTCTGCTCCGAGTCGGAGTAGTCGCAGAGATGGATGCAATAGGGACTCCGCGATAGTGTCACCCACATCATCCCTAGGCATCCCTCGAAGTTCGCACTCCACAAGGGAAGGAGCGCCGCGGAATATCTCTATAAATCCGTGGATGTAGTAGTTGGCCTGAGTCCCCAAATCATCGTAATGCGGGGTGAGCTCAATCGTCAATTTTCTCAAGTAAGAAAAGGGGGCCTTTATATCGTCCAACTCTCCAGACCGAAAGATCAAGCCGAGGTTTTGGACGTGGTGGGCATGCTGTTTCACCAGAGGCATGACACGGTGGAGATCTCCGCACAGGGAGAGCGAAAGCGGGAGGCTTCCGGCCCGATTGAGCCAGATCTCGAAAAGTGTGTCGAAATTCTTGGCGTCACCATCTTTGGTGTGGATGGTGGTCCATAAAGAGGGAGTGGCAAGCGCGATATCGCTCCACAAATGGCATACCCTGAGGGATAACATAGGGAAATTTCCGGGATCAAGTCGAGGAGAGTCGGGAAGACACCGTATGAAGATATCAGATGAGATTTCGAGCGGCACCCGCGCCATTGGGTCACAAATAGCATTAGGGTCGCGTCGAACGTTGTTCCTGCTAAGTTCTTCAATACGCGTTCGCAATGTCGCGGTTGCGGAGGACATGATGGCAAGAAAGAAGCCTTGTGGTGGCAGTGCTTCGAGTCCAGGCGCTTAACCGGTTCAGTTAGGCGCTACGAGCCAGCGCCAAACATTGATTTATTTCGAACGTTACTGTCTGGCGATAAACTTTGGCGAGAAAAGTCGGATCGGGTTTGTATTCGCCATGTGCGATGCTCCAAAATTGACACCCTTTATCTCTCTCGTGTGGCGTGTCTCGGACTCGACGATAGAATTGAATGCAGCCTCAGCGTCGGAACTAACGGCACTGAGGGATAACTGGGTAATTTAATTTATCGCTAAGCGGATATTATATACAGAGCGAGAAAATGAAGGGAAAGGTTTTTAAGCTTGGGAGGAAATTTGCAGTGGTAGAAATTGTTCGAGTAGTTTAGTAAGGTATAATCTTTCAATGTTACTGTAGTCCATATGTAATGCCTGCGACAGACGTGATTTATTCGGATGGCAAGACCTACATGATAGTGAGATACCGCAAGAATTTTGTGACGTGCAACTTACGGAATTCAAATGAAGTTCTGATTCTCGGGTCCAACATGGATGTTCATCCCTTCCTCCACAAGCTGCTGCAGGGCTACGATAACATCGTCATCCGGTGCGTCGTCATCATCCGCCTCATTATAGTCGGAGAAGATGAGGGAGAAAGATTCAGGTCCTGCGCAACCTGACGCGCGCCGGGCCGTGAGCGCGCCAATCAGCGTGTCGTAGTCCTCAGGTTCGAAAATGTACCCTCGAAGTGTGAGCTCGCTGAGGTTCGGCAGATAATTCCGCGCAGACCCCAACATCTCCAGGAAGGGAAGAAAAAGATTCCCGTCATCGGTCGCATGTGTAATCCGATCAGGCGACGGGCAGAACAACTCCAGCTTTGTAAGGCTTGGAATGAGCCGCAGATATTCGGGTAGATCGGGGTGGAGTGGCATAAGCACATCCGGCATGACCAGGCGAAATGATTGCAATGGTGGGGAGGAGCGAGTGAGGAAGGAAATGAAGTTTTCGCTGGAGATGTCCAAATAAGAAATATCCAGTTTTTTGAGAGCGGGTAGCGTGAGATATCGGAGAATGTCGGCGGTGTTGATATTATTCTCGTTCCGGGCGCAATCCTGGGGCTTCCCGAGACGCAGCGCCTGCAAGCACGCGTGAGTCCATGGTTCCAGATTGGAATCTAATTCTCCGAAAATTATCTCGTCGAATTCGCATTCCAAAAGCTCTGGAGCCGAACGCAATATCTCCACAAATATTTCTGCATTGGGAAAGTCGGCTTGTGGCCAGTTGTCAGCGCTGACTGTCAAGGTTTTCAACGAAGGAAATGACACTGGTAGTATCTGTCGGAGGTCCTCCGGGCCCAGGATGAAGAGCTTCAAGTCCCGAAGCCGGTGCGCATACTGTCCCATCAATCTCTGGCCACGTAATTCCAGAGAACCATCAAACTCGAATGAGAGAGGGAGCGCCCTTGCCCGATTAATATAAATATCGCATAGTCTAGCGAATCTCTGCCCATCCGGGAAATGGCGGTCGAAGTAGATGTCGGCCCACAAAGACGGCGTCGAAAGTGCGATGTTGCCCCACAAACGGCATATACGAAGGAAGAGAACCGGCGACGAATTGTAATGCGGTCGGCAAGCGCCGGATCCTACGCAGAGCTTGAAGATATCCGATGAGATTTCGAGTGGCAACCGCGCCATTGGGTCGAGGATAGAGTTAAGCTCGGATTGAGCCTGGCTCTTGCTGGTTTCCAGGTCTCTGAGCACCTGCGTCTGGGCATTTACAGCAGATGAGAGCTCGTCAATACGTCTACGCAGCTCCGGTGCGGACTGCATCGGCAAAAATTTGGTGCAGAAGAATTTGGGAAGAATGATAAAGACGTCGTGGCAGTGCGCAAGCCTCTTTATCAGGCGTCGGGGATTAGGCCGCGTTTGGAACAATGCATGGGGTACAAAGAAGGCTTCCTCGGGATCGGAAGAAGGGATTCCAGCGTGTTCTGTTTTCGAGTAGACCGAGGTCGCTGAGAGCCAACCTGGAGGGTTTGCGTTTTGAGGGCAGCGGACGGCAGTTACAGCGCTGCGAAAGTAAATATATAAATCTAAAGCTGTAACGGAGAACGAGAATTCTGGGAGAAATAGAAAATAACTCTGCAACCGCCGGTAGAGACTGGGTTCCTTGAAGCCGAGGAACAATCCGAGACCGAATCGCACTGGCAGCGAAGATTGATCCTTCAAGTTCACTACCGTATTTCCACCATTAATATTAAACCTAGGAGGAAAATAGATTCAAAATGGGCCAGTGGGCGACGAGACAGAGTTCGTTTGGAGTTTGTGACATTTTGGAAATCCCAAAGGCGGTGCAAAAGTTTGGCCTTGTTGATGAGTCACGTGCACACCTTCCATGACTTTGAAGTCCAAGCAAAGTCCAAGTTGCGCTCAACTCTGAACTCAAAATCGCTAGTTGAACTTCGTAGAACACGCTCCCGACCGCTACGCATCTATCATCACTTCCTCTGTCAAAAGTAAGCACATCCTGCTGCTCGCGAGCACGAAAGGTACGACTGCTGGCATAGTTGGCAACTCCGCTTTGGCGGTCCTAAATTGCCCTCACAGACAACGTCCGACACCTTTCTTCTCTTCCCACTTGATTTATTGCGGTCGAGCCCAGCCGTCTGTGACGATCAAACCCGCCCTGAGACCATCGTCTGCTGAACTTGGTCTGAACGTTACACGCATCACTCTGAGGCTGCGGTGCATCGCGGCTTGCATGATACGAACGTGATGAATGTGCGTGCCTTAGGGCAATCTGCTTCGCTTGAAGTGGCCAGCGGTGTGCTTTCAGCACCATCATCAAATGCTGGCCGCCTCACAACAATCAGAATCATAACTGCAAGGAGTACTTATCACGCCGGACGACCACAAGTTTTGTTGTGGGGAAGCATGCGCACGTTGGATAGCAGGTAACAGTCTCGTTCCTCGGCCGAAACAATCCACCCTAATTCTTTTCTTAGATCGTGAGCGAGCGAGAGCCTCAGGTTTCGTCCTTTGGCAGCCACCATGCGTATGACATTCGTTCTCGGCTTTCTGGGTGCCCGGGACCGACCGAGACCCGCCTCACATCAGGCTAAATCGGGCTACTTGGTTACCCCGCAAGGTACCCACATATGTCGTTCTCGTGCACCATTGATGTGGTCGTATGCAACGCCATGTGTTCCGTTCTGGAGTGTATGGATGAACGCGATACAGTCTGGTGCAGCGTCCCCCGCATAGCACCAAGGCAAAATCTATAAAGGCGGCAGTCCTCTGCATTATATTCCCTATCTCAACACTGCGAGACTCCGGCATCATGTCCGCTACATCCCTCTTCTTGGTTTCGATCCTCTCTCTTGCTGCTGCCGGCCCCGCTGCTTTCCAGACTTTTGTTGTCCAGGAAAGCCTTGCCAGCGCGCCCCAAGGGTTTGCCAAGGTCGGCCTCGCCGCCGACACCACTACGATCAATCTCCGGATCGCCCTTGCCTCCTCCGACATCCCTGGGCTGGAGAAGACTCTCCTCGATGTCAGCACCCCGTCGAGCTCTAACTACGGAAACCACCTCAGCAAGGCCGAGGTTAGCAATTCGGTCACGGTGCTTGTCATTTTAATCAGATTCGTTTATTTTCCAGGTCAACGCCTTCCTTGCGCCGACTGCTGAGGCCGTCACCGCTGTCCAAGCATGGCTCGCCTTGCACGATCTCGTTGCGAACGTCTCGTCGTCTGCTGGCGACTGGCTCTCGCTGACCGTCCCTGTTTCCAAGGCCAACGAAATGCTGGCTGCCAAGTACGAGACCTTCCAGCACACCGCTTCGGGCAAAACCTACGCTCGGACCCTCTCCTTTTCCCTGCCCGTTGAGGTTGCAGACCACGTCGCCGCTGTCCATCCGGCATCTACCTTCAATAACCCCATCTCCCTTTCGCCGGTCCTTTCTGCCCCTAAACCCTCTTCTGGTATATCATCCGACGCCACCGCGGCCTCGTGCGCCACCACCATCACTCCCGGTATGTGCTTCTCCCTTTCGCCATTCGGGCCTTATTCTGACGCCCCTCTGCAGCATGCCTGCAATCCCTCTACAAGATCCCCACCACCGCCGCCACCGAGCCGAAGTCTAAGAACAGCATCGCTGTCGCAGGCTTCATCGATCAATTCGCCCGCCGCGCCGACCTGAAGAGCTTCCTCCAGCAGTTCCGCACCGCCATGGACGACACCACCACCTTCACCACACAGGAGCTCGACGGCGGCAAGAACTCCCAGGGTGCCAGCCAGGCCGGTATCGAGGCTGTGCGTTTTCTTCTCTCTTCCCCCGCATGATCTCGCGCTGACCACGAACGCCACACAGAACCTCGATATCCAGTACACCATCGGCGTCGCCACCGGTGTCCCGGTGTACTTTGTCTCCGTGGGCGATAGCTTCCAGGATGGCGACCTCGAGGGCTTCCTCGATATCGTCAACTTCCTTTCGGACGAGGACAGTGTTCCCCCGGTCATGACCACCTCGTACGGCGAGAACGAGACCGACATGTCCAAGGCCCTTGCCTTGTAAGCGTCTCTCTTCCTGCATCACCTTCTTTCCAGTGCTCAATGAGCTATTATAGCAAACTCTGCGAGGCATACATGGCCTTCGGTGCGCGTGGCACCTCGGTGCTCTTCGCCAGCGGCGACGGTGGTGTCGAGGGCGGCCAGGCTCAGAGCTGCACCAAGTACCAGGCTGCGTTCCCCGCCGGCTGCCCCTACCTCACCGCCGTCGGCTCCGTGCACGGCACCGCCCCCGAGACCGCGTCGACCTTCTCCAGCGGCGGCTTCTCCAACTACTGGGGCGCGCCGGACTACCAGGCCGATGCCGTCGCGGCCTTCCTGAAGGCGCAGGGCACGACCAACAAGGGCCTCTTCAACGCGTCCGGCCGCGGGTACCCCGACGTGTCGGCGCAGGGTGAGAACGTACAGATTGTCTCGGGCGGCACGACGGAGGGCGTCGACGGCACGTCGTGCTCGTCCCCCATCTTCGCAAGCGTCATTGGCCTGCTCAACGACCAGCTCATCGCTGCCGGAAACTCGCCCCTCGGTAACTATCTTATAAACCCATGCTACGACTGCTCTCGCTCATCATACCTACTCTTAGGCTTCCTTAACCCCTGGCTCTACGCGAACCCCGACATGCTCAACGACGTGACGACTGGGAGCAACCCCGGGTGCGGCGCGAAAGGCTTCTCCGCGAAGGCGGGCTGGGACCCGGTCACTGTGAGTTCTTCTCTCCCTCGGCTTTCGGTGCGAATGAGCTGACGGTGTTTCCGCTTTCTTTCAGGGTCTTGGCACACCGAACTTCACCAAAATGAAGGCCGCTGCTGGTCTGTAGAGCGTCGGGTTTATAAATTCGACTGGAGCATCGTTCATACCTAGCATTGGCATCTGTATTCTTACACAACATCCGCATTATCTATTCCTTTTTTCATCGGAATTTACTTGGCTCTACTGTAGCTCTCACAATCGCATGAGATACCTGTGAATAGCGAGCGAATGAGTGGGTTGCAGACACAGATCAGAATCTGTCGTTTGTTGGATTTAAATTTCTACCACCCCGACATGTCTTGTGCAAAAAGAAATAGGCTCATTATTTCGGACAGATGTCAGAGACTCCTAAGAAAGAGTTCAGGCGACATATGACGCACCACTTATTATAAGTAATCCTGTCCAGCGGGATTCCGCTGTCTCAAGCAGGGTATTGAGTAGATTTACAAGGCAAGACTCCTGAACTCTGCCAGTGGGTCTCGGATTTTTTAAATTTATGTAAAACCAAGTAAAACGGTATCCGCCAAGCCTGAGGTGAAGCTCGTGGAAGCCTTTCAAAGAATCTACTCCGTCTCTAGAGCCCCGTGAAGTCTGTGGTCTCAAGACTTCAATTTGGACTGAAGAGAGAAGCAAAGGGCACTGACAAACAACAGACGCACTACTACCACTCCCGATTCGGACGATATATTACGAAACACGCATCAACCGCCAACACTTCCCGTGCCGCACCATTTTTCAAGCAAAGAATCAGCCGTGACATCAATTACTTGGAGTTCCGAAAGCAATCTGAGTCGAATAGATTTATCCTCCAGATAGCACTGCAAATGGTCCCGTATCTCGGCACGGGAATTATGTTTCATGGCAACCCCCGGTTTCCCGGCACTTTAGCACGGTTACCAAGCAGATCTCAGATGGGTTGAGCTGGATAGGCTACCAAAGCATCATTCCCGCTGGACGGCAGTGAACGGCCCCATGTATCTCCTGATTGAAACCAACGTCGTTACCCATATAGATGCTTCCTAAGTGGAGCAAATATTTGATGCTAAGTTATATCGACTACCTGCCACTGCCCCTATCAAACCTCACTACGTGTTCGGTTCAAAGATTTTTTTACAATCGCGGTTCCAGTTACATAAACCATCCTGGTTTCTTGGCACAACTCCGTCTTCCGAGTTTTTTTATCGCCATTTTGATGTGTCCGCCCTGTAGCCTTGAGTGGTTTTTCTCTTGCTTATAAGTATTCAAGCTGGATATTGCGCTAAACCAAGCACTAAACTGGAAAAAAAGAAACCATTGTATCTGCTCGTAGAACTAGAGCTACCAAAGTTCTAGATCTAAGACAGAAGGTTGAATGTAAAATTCGCATTATCAGCTCTTTTTCTCCAAAGCTTATTAGCCTAGCATAAGTAACTAGTGTGCTCAGAAAAGGCCCTCGATGGCCTTCTTGGCGGAATCCACGTCGCCAGAGATGCCGAGCTTGGCGGGGCAACCGGCGCAAGCCTTCGGCTGGAAGGTATGTTAGCGTGGAAGAGTAGGAGGCCAAATGGAATGACGCCGACCAATTTCGAGGCGGTGGCGGCAGCCGCGGTGATGCACGCAATATCGGAGATGGGATCTAAATAAAAGTATGAATGGAATTTGGTCTGCGGGGAAGACGAGTACTCACCAACTCCCTCTTGGGCAGCAGCGGATGCGCATGCGGCGACTATACTGGTGTTAGTATTACAAGAGGTGGATAATTCTGTAGATGTACCGGTCGGGCCGAGTTTGACGACACAAGCTGTAGAGTCATCAACGAAGTTCATCGAAACTGAAGGTTGAAAACTGACTCTTGAGATCACACGTTTCCTTCTTGGCTGGAGCCTTCTTGGCCGGAGCAGCAGAGACGACGGTGAGAACAATTGCTAAAAAGGCAACGAGGGAGAACTGCATGATGCAAATTTTATGAAAGGTCGTTGGAGAAAAGAGTGGTGTGAAGGACGTCGAGTCCTTGGTAAAAAGGGTCAAGGGTGAAAAAAAAGCAGTGGCTCAGCCAGACGAAAGATTGAGAGACGGTGGGATGTTCCGTCGTACTTATATGTGAAAAGTGCTTTGTGGACTGCACAGCACAGCCAGGTCCGATCAGCAACGCCCTCTGCGGCATGCTGAAAGTACGGGGGGAGCAGAGCGGTGATCAGTCCAGGGTAAATTACCCAGGGTCATCATAGGATCTGTTTCGAGCAGGAAACCTGGTATCCTATCCTATAGAAATTTGGATATGGTCGTCTATGACAAATCGTTTCAACCTAGCACATATTCAAATTTTATAAAGTTCCTTAAATTGTACGCCATCAAGATCCTTACGGAAATGACCTTCAGCGTCTCCGAGTCGATGTCCGAGTGGGCGGACAGTAATTTGAGGACAATCGTCTACATTCAGTTGTCATACCGTGGAGGCCCGTCGCCGAACTGTTTAAAGAGACCGTTCACGGTCCATTCGTCGCGATTCCATGTTCCTTTATGCGAATGGCTTGGGCCAGCCCATTTGAATCTCTCGAGTCCAAAATTGACGTCGAACTGGCACGGGCCGTCAGTGACTCCGACCGCAGCGAATACGTCTGCTTCTTGCCCGATCGCCTGGGGTTCGAATATGCCGTGGAACGCGATAGGGAGCAGCTCCCCGTTATACGTGAAAAAGAGATGGCCGACGCCGCCATCCACCTTGAATTCATACCCGCAACCGATGGTGTCGCCGTCCTTGATTTCGGGAATGTTGTGTTGCTGGATGGACCTCCCAGAACGTTTATCGTAGACGTCCCGCATGTAATCTTGACCACCCAGGGAATCCTGGAAGAATAGGCGACGATCATCGAAATGTAGGGCCGCACTCTTCCTGTGCCACCCGGGAAGCCGGTTCAAAGGATACGGAAGGCATTGCATTCCTATCGAGCCGATTAAAACATACAAAAGGTTTGGTCTAAAAAAATTGTGCGAACCTAGCGCGATAGTCCCCTTCCCCTTCATCTGGTGAACCGTTATTTCGAAGTAGACCCCTCGCTTGTCGGTAGTGTTGTAGTGCCCTGCACTTATGGGCAAGTTACTTGTGAAGCATGTATCTCCGCGATTCTTGAAGTCCCCTGTACGCATATCGGCATTGCGATTAACAAGTACTAGTCGGTGGTCTGGCCCTCGAGACCAGGTGCTGGGTTTGTCGAACTCGACGCAGATTGAAGTCATTCCTGGATCCGTTGTGGCGACTGTCAATGGATCCTTCCTCTGAACCAGCCCCCATTTATCCACTCCAAAATCTTTGTGATCCGGCGGAAAGATCGTGGCGGATACCTCAGGATGCCTCTTGCAAAAGAGATCTGCGGTCTCAAAGTCTCCTAAGGTAGCATTGCTCTCAGACTCTTCGTGCTGAGTTTAGATCAGTAATGGTCCACACTGGCGTAAGAAGTCACACCGATTGCCCAGCGGCTGGCGCATATACAGGGAGATATGGATCCGAGGATGGCGGTGGTCCGGGTGGAGGAGCGTACGAGGATGGAGGCGGTCCTGGCGGAGTAGCATACGACGATGGGGGAGGTCCTGGGGGAGCAGCATACGACGATGGGGGAGGTCCTGGGGGAGGAGCATACGAGGCAGGAGGTGGTCCCGGTGGAGGAGCGTAACGCTCAGAGCTGGGCTTCGTATGAAATCGAGAGAACATGTTGTGGTGTAACGAGAGAAATGTCAAACAAACCGGGCCGCGCTCCGTGATGTTGAAGCTGTGGCACTGCCTTGTGGACTTTCCACTTCGGTTCAGCTGCTATAAAATGAGAACTCTATGTTTCATACAGTCCTTTTATTTTACGCGTTCTCCGGTAGACCTCCACTAATCAAAGGAAAGAAGGATAATCCCCAAATATTGCATTGACGTTGAAAATATTTTTTATTTCCGTTACCTTCAACGAGGCGTTAAAATTCCATCCACGTACAGTTCACGAAGGGCAGGGCACAACGCACAGTCGTCCCGCAGCATCGACAGCAGCGGCTCTGGATTGACGTCGACCAGAACCAGTGTTTCCAGTGCGGGGAGGGCATGGCAAAAATCAGGCGTGACATTGGAAAGTGTGAGCGCCGTAAATTTCGCGGAGCGCAGCGCAGGGTAGACCGCAGGAGGAGCCAACGCACAGACGAACTGTGACGAGAACCGGAATTTCTGATCCAGATTGGCGAGTTCGATGTGGCGGAGCTGCGGCATATGGCAGGACAACAAAAATTCCAACAGCTCGTCGGGATAACCCAACGAAGTGATGCCGTCAAGCGTGAGCGATGTAAGCGCTATGTGTGGGAGAGGGTCGGCACGGTTGAAAAAGGGAAGTGGGGAGCGCATGATGGTTAAATCATGGAGCCCGTGCATGACTGGCACAGGGATATCCACGAACCGCAAGTGAATAAATCGCATGGATCGCAGGCTCGCACTCGTGTTCCGGAAATCCGAGCTGTACGAGATGCGTTCCAAGTGGAAAACCGCCAAAGCCGGGGCGTTTTCAAAATCCACGGCCACCGGCGCGAGGTTGTCGGACTGCACAATGTGGAGATGAACTAGCAGAGGGAATATCTGGCGGCCCAGTGCGCGGTTGAACTCGTATATGCCCGGCGTAGGCAATATCGCGTATAGCGCGCGGAATCGACTGCAGTATTCCTTCATTTTCTTGAACAACGGCCAGAAGTCGACCATCCGCCCCGCCCAACCGGGTTGCGGATGAGAAAATACCGCCGTTAAGGGGCGGGTGCCAGATCTAGCGAGGAGCTCCTCGAGCAATGAAGTATTGCGTCTGTAGGCACCGTAAGGAAACCGGACATCGTCCCAGAGTGCGGGGGAATCTAGGGCAATTTGTCTCCAATCTCGGGACACCTGCGAAATTGGGAATGCAACCGCGGTTCCACCGAGTTCCGATGGCCCATCCCCAACTGCGTAGTGGAAGATTTTGAGGAGTACTTCGGTAGGATAGTCGGCTATCGACATGGTGGTTCGCATTAGGTGACGCGCTGGAGGCTGGCACGTGGCAAGTCACCCAAATAGATGGACCGCGGCCCGGAACATCTATTCTTTTGGCACTAAAAAAGATTCAACAGCTTCCGGCAATTCTTAGAAACGTCAGATAAGGAAGGCATATAAACCGGCCCGGGCTCATGGGGGGAATGTTCGTTCGAAAGGTAGGATCCCACAAGGAGGGAATCAGAATTTAGAATGAACGGTCAAACTGAAGATGAGCGCAGGAAAAGCAGTGGACCGAACAATAGTTCAACAACTGACAACAAAAAACCCGCGTCGCATATGGCACTATTGAACGCTCAATTTGCACATATTCCGCAACGATTTTGCTTCGAAAGGAGTGACTATGATCTGTATGCAACACCCTAATATTTGAGGTGGAATCAAGGCAGCACAAAAAAATTGATCAAAATCCGATTATGGATTTTTTTTTTTTTTTTTTTTTGGAGCGTTTGGAATAACAAAGTCAAAGTCTGCAGAAGCATTCTATGTTTGTCCGCTTGTGTTGCTGGTTTTGGGCCAGTCATGCCGGTGAGTTTTGTCCAGGAGGAAATGCCATTACGCACAATATTTTAACCAGTGTGGGACTCTGGCCTGTATGAGTTATCCTATACCATTCATTTGCCATATACCCACTAAAACCCCCTCTGTGAGTGTCCAATCATCCGGTAATGAGTCCTCATCCCTAAGCAGCCCGCTCCATGTGTTTAGTACCATTTGCTTTCTCAACGCGAATGGGCCAAATTTAATTTTGTCCGTTAAGATACGGTCACGTTGCAAGGCTGAATTCACTGATTTCAGCCAGTGGTTGTGGATGTTAGCCACGGTAAGTGTTGTACCAGGATTTGTAATAACTCGGTTCACCCGCAGGTCCCAGATACAATGCCATCCGACTGAGACCAATATTGCAAACAGTCTCCCTTGCTCGGGTCTGACTCCATTTGCTGTTTTAAATCGTACAAGGTTACAGCCCAAGATCAACCCCAGTTGAGTTTTGGCCAAGAGGAATATTTCCTTGACCACAGTTGTCTCGTGAGAGACCATATAATCTTTTGCTCTGGAGAATAACATTCCAAAGCAATGTGCTCTAAAGATTCAGTCACATTACAGACATGACATCTGCCATTTATCTCCAGAGTCTCCATATGGGACCAGAAATCACCTACTCTGAAGGTGTTGTGAATGCATTTCCATAAGAACTCTCGTGAACGCCGTTGTATTGTAGACGACCGAATGGATGTCCAAATCATCGCATCAGATGGTTTGTACCCAGAAATTTCCTCGATGGAGCAGCGAATGCGGTCTAGATTTACAAAAGTCGTTTTTCGGTGGGGTATTGGACGCAGTGAGCGTATAATCTTGGTGAATACTCTCTGGGAGCCCTGTGATAAAAGCATTCCTGGAGACAGGAACATAATGTCGGGCTCTGTGTCTAATTCAACTGTCTGAGTCGGTTCATCGCCATTGAATTTAGCAGGGTTCTGTTCAACGTTCTTGAACTGTGTTCGGCCCACCCTCTCGTTCAACATGGCGACCACAGCCTTGAGCAGGCGGAAGTTTGGATCTAACAAGTCATTTTCATATTTCTTTCTATCTTTGACCAAAGCTCGTAGTAGGAAGTCGGAGGAGGCACAGATTAGGAGTGGAACATCTTGTTGAGTATTTTGCAGTATTAATAACAATGCTCCTAATAGTGCAGATGAGAAAGTCATTGGTATATCAGCCCTATCAAAAGTCATGGATAGGGCCATACTATCCTGTACAGAGTCAATTACTCGCGTGAAACTAAGTTTGATTTCCGGCTCAAACTCGCCGGCATGTGAAATCTGTGGGTGCAGGAAGTATGTGATCGGGCGCAGTGCTTCTCCATGAATATGTCTCTTGGCTGAGATCTCGTTAAGTGATTCCTCAGAGGCAAAGATGCGGAATCCCGTTTCAATTTTAGCCAGAGTAAAATCTGGATCGAAAACCATGGCTTGATCTGTCTGTATTGCCATTTCGTTTGCTTCTAGCTCCGCATTTGTCAGAGCGAGGTCTTCACATAGGTCACCGTTTGCAATGGTTGGGTTCCATTTCTGCGTAAGACAGTCTATAAACATTTTGGCCGTTTCAATGCATTTCCCAGGATGTTCACAGTTGAATTCATTTCGATCTCGTTGGCACAAGGGGCATCCACAGTTCTTGCGCCCGATTCCTGAGGGATTTACTGTGTGAGGCTTTCTTGATACAGTGGTTCTCCGCGTTGCAATTATAAGTGCTTCATGGACCGTTTGAACTTTATGGTTGAGGCGTAAGCATTTCGCAGAATCACGTCGATGAGCACTCTTGTACTGGATCACATTCACCGCTGGATGTTTCCAGATCGGCATTTCCAACTTCACCGAATTGCTAATTGACAATGCCGTGAATTTTAGGTTGTATTTTCGGGCAGTCAGAATCATCCGTTTGATCTCATCTGGCAGTGGTGTTTCGTTGGATACAGGGATATGGATGTCTTGCAAGAAAACATTCAAGACTTGGCCAGGTCGGATATTGAGGTAGCTATTCTCCAAGAATTTGGTCAGCATATAGTCCATGAAATAACACCAAGTAGCACGTTCATGACCTTGTACCAGGTATGTTTGTAAATTCCACAAATCAATTGCCTCATTTCTCGCTGGGATATCCAGGATTTGCTTCCCGCCGTTGGCAATATCTAGAATCATCGTCTCATGTGCTACTCTGGCCCGTTTTCCATCCCAAAGGAAGATATGTTCGGCTTTTATCAAAATATCGAGCTCAAATCACTCCAGACTGCCCTGAAACTTTTCCAGGACATTGTCGGGTCGTATGGCAATATAATATCTTTTCACAAGGCAGTTACAGTCGAATTGAAGTCGCCAGCTGAAATCTTTACATGTCGCATGTTCAGTTCACCCTCTGATGATGTCCTTCCCATGCCTTCAAGTCCCCGCCCCTTCTTATTTCCCCCATGGAATTTACGGACGGATTGCTACATATCCTGGCTATAACTGTGAATAATGTCGGGAATTTAAGGGCCAGTTCTCGAGAGCGATGAGCACGCCGGTGGTATTATTCGTTTGTTCAGATTCAGAATGTCTGGCCACATTCTTTGCGTGAAAGACACGGACAAGAATGCGAGACTGTAATAGTCGAGGGTTGTCATTCCATTCCATCCCAACTACTTACAAATGACACATAGCCTTTACAGAAGAAAAAAGTTTCCAATCCCCGCTCTCAGACTCGATTACAACTACTCCTAAATATTACATAAATTCACGCATAGTCTTGAACGCGCAAGCAGACCGATATTACTTTATCGTAGCTATTATTTCTCTGAGCAGCACCCTCTATGTCACCGCCAGCGGTTTGCAGCCGCTGGATAACGCGAGACTCAACGACTTTTCCTTGGTTTGCGAGGGCAACCACTGGATCCTGCCCGAAATCATCGACGGACAGAATACCAGACAGCCCTCCTGAACGCACACGGGACTCGGAGGACATCTGAAATTCCATCGCTGTCGAAACAGGCGTGATCTCGCTGTCTTGCTCATAGGCGGCTGCTTCATGTTCCCGCAGATACAGAAGAAAACGAGCCGTAAGGATGCAAGAAAGACTGTAGCGATATTTTGAATTTGGATCAGGATAACTGCGACTGGACTCACGGCAGCGTGAAGGCATCGGGAAGGCGCTGGAAAAAGCCGGGCTGACATAACATGCTGTTAAGGAACCATCTTCGTCTCAAGACCATTGTTCTCACCGGAGCGTACTGGGGACCTTGAGTCCTTTATGCCCGAGATCAGATGAGACACACTCACGTAGTTGAGGATCACTCCAGAGGTAGTGAATATCGAAATTATACTGTTTGAAAATGAGAATGACCATTACAGCTGAGCAGAGTGGAGTGCTCACCAAAAATACACAATGCCTGTCAGGAAGGGGCGTGTTAGGAATAATCAGCGAAAGACATATCTAATTTGACCTTGTTCAAAGATGATGAACATGACGCCGTGGCGTCGCTGAGCAAGACCACCGCTAGCGCGGAAAGCGATTAAACATCGCACAACAGTCAAGATTGCCGAGAACGACTCGAATAACACCACCACAATGGACAACATTTTCGAGACTAAGGTTAAAGTCTGATTTTGTTGCCTGCATGACTATCCGGGATACATACCGCTGTATAGTTATCCTATCAGCGCGATACAGTTCGAGGATGCTTTGACATACATTGGTAGTGCTGATGATCCAACGCAGCGTGAGCCGGGTACGTGCGCCTAGATAAAGCAGCAGGTAAGTTGTAGACAAGGACTTTTTTTCATGAATGCGTACGATATCCACAACGATACAAATCACCCCAAGGATGCTCATGCATGCGAGGACCCATCTGTTATTTCCCCAGACAGCATTCGTCCTAATACAGAATACGGCTACTCGATGGTGACCGGTGAGCTTTATGGAAATGACACAGGGAAGGCCAACGGACCCGTGACAGCGGTGCGGCCGAGAACACTCAGAGCGCATATTAACTTGTACCAAAGGTCGCATCTGTGCGTTCGGGGAGTTTGATTTAAGTAGCGGCTTGAAGTGATAATTGAACGTACTGTGCCTGGATGAGGAACAGTATTGGAATGATTACAAGCGAACACACCGTGGAGCCCAACTTCTCCGCAACTGCGAGCAAATACAATACGTTCGCCACCAGCGCATATCGGCAGCAGATATACAGAGCCGTCGAGAGGCGGAACCTTTGTTTCCACACATAACGCACCTCCTTCGGGAGCGTCAGCGCATAGTCGTAGTAGAGCAATGCTGGCCATATGTTTGGTCTCAATTGTCTCCGACCCGGGGCTGGTACGGTACGTACCGAGACTGGAGTATTGGAGATGGAACTCGATGAAACTGCACATCAGATATTGTTAGTAGTTGGCCATCGTGAGGCGAGGAACATACTGGGCGGAAACTTGTTGAGCCGCCGCAACTTGAGCGGTAGTGTCCACGGTGGACATTGTGGGGGGAGGGTGAGAGAGAGGTACCTGGCGACGTCTATATCAGTAGGCTAAGCTTTGACTTATGTACCGGGATATGTTATGACAGCTATATGTTGAACAAGAGAGATGGATGAATATGCTCGCAGATAAAACGCCCATCGGTGTCAATCATTGGAGAGGATCGCTCGTTATAGCTAACACAGAGGTGCTTACCCGCTGGAGTAATGGCTGTTGTACGTCGAGATGCTTGGATTTAAGACTGGGCGGAACTTTTAAATGCTGGCCTTGCTCTTCAGCTCGAGGGGGAGATCGGGATAGGATTTAGACACAAGGCTGTGAACTCTCGTAAATCCAGGGGTTGATAGTAGAGCGCACGTTCGCAGGGTGACATCTTGGCTAGCGCTTAGCGGGCGTTGATGTCCGTGGGATGGAGAATGCAGGGTAAGCGCCGAAGTATATCCAAGAGGTATGGCGCCAAGCGACAGTGAGGGTCATCTCGAGAATACGAGAAGTTGAGCACTTGGATCCCAGTTTCGCCTTAATATTACAAGGAATCAATATAAATACATGACTCGGCAGCCGGAAAACACCGATATATAACTGTATGCGGGCATAAAGGAAGAGTATCAATCGTGTAATTTTTCCTAAGGAGGCAAAATGCCCAGCGAAAAAGCAGTGTGATTTGTCTGGCAAACTTTGTCTATCTCATCCCGATTTTTTCTCTACATGATGATGCATAAGAGGAACGATGTGGCGATGTTTCCGTTATTACAGAAGGAGCGGCGAGAAGCGTCTTCAATCGCTTGGTGCTTGTTGCGGGAATCCCCAGTAATAGGTCGCCGATTCTGGAGATGAGATAAACCAATTTCTGCGCCGGTAGCCGATATTGTCAAAGAGAACGCGATTTGAATGGTAGCCGCAGCTTTCGCATCTGGACTAGATCCGGCCGGGATACATCGTAGGTCCGTTGTCGCTTTGGTGGCCAGACCAGAGGCGTTCCAAGTCGACAATTCTTCAAGTTTGTTCAACGCCACATCATGCATTCCAAGCCGCACAGGGCTTGCTTGGAAATTCCTTGTTGGTTAGCTAGGGTCAGATTTCCTCTCCAAGCTCGTGGATGGAGGACACATCCACAACCTCAGAGCCCAAGGTGCGAAAAAATTCGCCTCCTTCAATTTACCCGCGACGCACGGATCCAGCCCCGCGACCTGCAGCCACTTGGTGAGAACTGCGATCCGGGGGTTTGGGTCCTGCGCGCACGGAACAGATTTTGGGTGCCACGGTCAGACATGCGGATAAAGACCAGAACAGACGCCACAGCCAAAGACAACTTGAGGACGCCGCGGCCTGCGCACGGTGTCGGACTCTCAGCGTAGACTGCCTAGTCGTATCGTACATTTATCATCATAAATGATAATGGAAGACTGGGGTGGGAGGTCTGCCGTTTTGGGGTCGAACTTGTGGGTAGGAGAGGGTGCAGTGTTGACTCAATTGAGGTTCTGCCAAGCTCGAGGCTGTGACAGATCACGGATCATACGGTCCGAGTATTCCCTTTTCAGATCGCCCTGGATCGCCTGTTTCTTCCGATCATCATCTCAACTGCTGGCAACTGCTGCACTAAACGTTCTCGGATTACTCATATGCTTCATCTTTTTGTTTGCCAAGTTCGTAGGTCTGCGATGGTTTCAGCCTTCTTTGCCACTCTGTGCTTTGTTTCCTGAGGTTGGACCTGCGATTGGATCTTGAAACCTCCTTTGCTCGATGCCTCGTCTCTTGGAGGCAGGACCTGGCACTTTTCGGATTCTTAGACACGGATTAACACTGTCGCTGTCGCTTCCTTCTATACAACTGCCAATTTCAAGCCTTAATGTGTTTAAGCCTGCAATGTTTATCCGCATCTTGCAATGCAATTTGGCGTCAACTTGAAGACGGTACATAAGGGTTTCGACCACACCAACCTCTTTTCAGGCGGCTCTGGGTGTTTCCAAGCAACCCTTTAGGTAGACAACTGGGTTGACCATTTCGACCTGACCGTTGAATGATACATCAGGATGCTGCTGACGGACGTTTTTCTGACCCCGGTCAACTAATTATCCAGGTTGCATTCGGCTCCGAGTCGTACTCGTTCACACGGACGTCGGAAACTTGCTCGGATTACAATGATGCCAAGACACAAAGAGCGGTCATCGCCCCAGTGATTTCGTAACTTCTGACAGATCCCACTTCAGTTTTCTGGCAGTTTTGTGTTGGTTTAGCGTCTCACGAACGGTACACTGAAATTACCAAATATCATGATACAACTGTCCAACTAGCCCTGCAACCCATCGCTAAAAAGCGCGAGGTAATGCGGCAAGCTCAACAGATCATCCAGATGGCAAGATGCCATTCAATCGTCCATCCCGCACGATGACTTTTCCCCGTACGTGTCGACCCGCGACTGCTTAAATAGCGAGCTCGACGAAGGGTGATATACTCATATCCATCTCCCTTTCCTTTCAGTATGTTTCTTCGTAACTTCGCTTCTCTTCTTTCGGTTACAGCGTGTGCTGTGTCTCTGCATGCCAACGCTCAGCTGTAGGTTGATCTCAACTTGAACTTCGATCTCATGGCTCATTTTTATTTTATTTTTTAGAGCCGGCCAAACTGTCAAGTTTCAATCAATACTCTCAGCCGGTGAGAAAGGCTCCATTGATCACAAATGAACGGTTGATCCAACAGCTGGGCTGCCGCTCATGCCAGGCAGCTGCCTAACCGCGACGAGCAATGCGGACGGCGCCCCGGTGGTAATCAAAAACTGCGGAACGAACGCTACGTCCCTCAACTCGTGGGTCGTTCCGAAAGGCTCGGGTGCGGTCGGCATGCTCCAGATCTTTGGGGACAAGGTACGTTTACTCCAGATCACTTCTTTGCTGTGCAAATCTTGACGCCGCCCCTCCCTCTCCAGTGCTTGGACGTAACCGGCGGCACGAACACCGATGGCACGAAGCTGCAGATTTGGACTTGTGCTGCTGGGAACACCAGTAAGTGACGGTTGCACCTTCATTATGCATCTCCTTCTCAGATGGTTGATCCAAAATATTCCCGAAGATCAGGTGTGGATTCCCGCCTTAGGGTCCCTGACCTGGTCTGGAAAAAACAAGGTGTGTTGTAGAAATCCATTGCGGGGAGGTTTCATGGATGCCTGTAGTGCATCGACGTGACCAATGGAAACGCCACGGACGGCAACCAGGTGCGTCCATGAATCATCATCCATGTTCAGTCTTCCAACCCGCTCCTCAAAAAAAAATTAGATTCAAATCTGGGACTGCGACTCATCAAACCGCAACCAGATATGGAACAACATCGCCGTTACAACTCCTAAATCGTATGTTCCTCATCCCTCCCTCCCATCCAACCTTCGTTGTTCGTCGCTGTTTGTAATACAATTTAATAAAATATCCCGCAGGTTTACTATCTCGCCCAAGAAGAACCCTGCGCTCTGCGTCGCCGCGTCCGCTAGCGCCGCCAACGCCACCGTCGTAACCGAGCCGTGCAGCCCCGGCTCCGCTCTGCAGACCTGGTCCGACCCCACAGGCCGCGGCAACGTCATGCTCGGCGACAACCTCTGCATGAGTCCCGCGGGCTCCATCTCCCCTGGGACCAAACTCGTCCTCTCGCCCTGCGTTGGCAACAATCTGGCGCAGCAATGGGGACATGAGACGGGCGTGATTGATAACCGCGCCGTGACGGACTTCGCATTCGTGCGTCGAGTCCGTGCTCGGATATGACATGATACTAATTGCTACTGGCAGGTCCTCGACCTCACCGATGGAAATGAGACTCCGGGCAACCAGGTCAGTGGTGTCAAATCATCATACTTGTTGATATCCTCACCTGCCCGCGCCTTCCCTCTTCTCTTCTTTTCAACGTCGCGCTCAACTTAAGCTCCAAATCTGGTCCGGCCCGATCTTCAATGGCACGACGAACAACATCAACCAAAACTGGATTGTCACCGATAGCTTCTGAAAGGCGTGCCGTATCCCCGAATTCAACTTCCTCCGAAACCAACTGCTGCACTCATTGACCAGTTTATTATACCACTTATTGTCGCTGTAGCGATACCACGCTCATTTATATTAATGCAACCTCTGAGTCCAGAAACGGGTCTCAAAGAGCACAAGCGACGCTCACTCCACCTGCTCGCAGAATTTTACCTCGACTCTGTGGCAATTGAAACCGAATTCTCGTGGTCCAATCAGTAATATCCAACCTTGGACCATGACGGACTACTACTCTGTGTTGAATTTCGAACCCTTCCGAACTTCTTTTTGTCTGGCACTTCTTCTGAATCTGAGTAAATGGAAGGACTCTAGCCCTCTTTAGGTACTTCGCTGCGCTCTAATCTTCACTGTGGAATTGGGAACATAATTTTTTCTGGCAATGATTAAGCCCCGAGCTTCCGTTTCAGCTTTTGGTGGTGTAACGGCGCCCTACGAAGGACATCAATTAATATACTTGGACTCGTCCAAATGTGAATCGACTGGGATATGAGTGCTACTATTCTCGATGTCCGAGAAACTAGGATCGCCCGCATATTCTTCATCACGCGAGCTATAAAAGGAGGACTTCAGACTCGCCGGGATTTAATGCTTTTGCGATACTTGGCTTTGTCAATAGGTACCAATATTTTGCCCATGATGTCCACTTCTTGCAGTGCAGCCCGATTTGAATCCAAACGATGCCGCCGCCTCGATGGGCAAAGACCAGATTAATATTGCAGCCCGGCCGAAAAACCTCCGCGAATTCGGCGAGATACACTGGAATATTAATCTCAGCAGATCCTCGACCTCAATGATGAAAATTAAACTCTGTTTACCCAGGTCAGTAGGGGCAGGGTGAAAGTGACGCTTTGACGTTGCACTGACGTTTGACTGACGTTGTGACGTTTGCCGATTGACGCAGATCGGCGGTTGATTGACGCATACTGTCACACTGCCGCAGTGTCACGCTCAACTAGTCATATTATGGGATTCCTTATTGACGCTGATTGACGCACACACATCCAGCCCTGCTCCCAGCTGCAAAGATATGTTTCAACTTCACCACAATCAGGTATGTTCTCATGCCCTGTACACTCCTAGACACCATCCACGCCGCAGCACATGGTGAATCTTGCTCCTCGCCAATTCAACATTTCAACCACGTCCTCTGAATTTCGCCTACGACCACTCGCCACCGGGCTCAAACAAGACAACAACTCATCTTCCAGCACTATGGAACCACGGATGATTGTTCTGTAAGTGGATATTTCCCCCAGTCAAGGTTCTGTTCAAGCCGAAATCAAGTACACAACAAATGTAATATGGCCTACTCTCTTGTCACCTCCTTCAGGCAGACGTCATATTCTGAATTCGTGGCGGGACAATCTTTTTGAATGCCAATGGAGAGATCTAGCACGGCATTAATTCATGACATGGGGACGTGGTTGAACCACCATCGGTCGGCCTCCTTATTCTTTATTGGCACGGGATTTGCCTCTCACACATTCTATTGAAACAAACACTGATGCATATGCATTGACGCCGCGGAAGCACGACATGGATTTGAACATTCTGCCACAGTCAAGTCTAACACAAAAAATGTAAACTACAAATCGCTCGAACGCAGTCGCTGCAAGTTACGCTTCAGTGGTGTCTTCGATTCCACCTTCACGCCTTGGCCTTTGTTCCCGCCTTGAGATATGGCTGGGTCGGTTTCGCAGCAAGGCAGACTATGTCGTGGATTATCCCGGAATTTCTTGCAGATAAAGTGAGGTTGTGGAGCCGTGGACCTTTGTGTGCTGTTCAGATAACAGATTGTTGGAAGTGTAATGGACAACCGTTACGTCCGCGGTTTCCTCTTGTATCAGTCGCTGGATATTCTACCAGGCCCATGGCTGACGCTCTTTGCCGGTGTGGGTTAATTTTGCGGTCCATGTGCTTGAGACATTAATGTTTGGCCATATGGAATATGCTGGTAAGTGTAGACATCCGCGTTGCGGTGACTACTGAACATTCCGCAGTCATTTCAAACACGCAACAATGCATCGCAAATATATGTCGACATTTTACAGCAACCACTGCTCGCAGTCTCCGAGCCAATGCCGCACTGCCAGGGGGACATGCTGCTTATCATCAATGCCTCCGTTCAACTTCAACTTTTGTCTAGCATGTACTCAGTCCGTCTCTCACATTGCTCTCACAAGTTGTTTTTTTATTCTTAATTCCATATCTCTAACTCTGAACTTTAGGCAATCTCTGTTTGTTCAGGTATCAACAACTCGTTCAGCACTGGCGACGCGGGGATGTGCTGTACCTCATTTCACAGATTCCACAAAGGCTGATACAATGCGTCTGCACTGAACTATTTTCTTAACCCACCTCAGGCTCCACTCAGTTCTTCAACCTAATATACATTCACTGCCAACAACCTTGACTTGCTGTGTATCTGACGCGAATTGCAGGCCAAGTGCGATAATATCTGACACTAATCGACCTGTTCATACCTCAGATTGGACTTGATAGTATGTATGAAACATCAGTCATAGCCAAGTCAAACAAATATGCTCCTCTCGCCTTGATCTTCGGTGTAGGTCGCTTCACTGCAATTATTTATGACGTCCACGTACCCGCAAGTGTTCCCGAACTGAAGACTATTCTGTAAATAACTCGGGGCACGTTTAAAATAACAGGCTCTCCATTCTATCATACCCCACAGGCAATACTGCAGTAATTTTCCTCGCTGATTCAGAAAACCATCTGCGGATGCGTAGTTCGACGCAGAGTGGCTGTGCACTGACGCAGAGCGACGCACCATTGACGCTGGCCGGCGTACGCATCGGTGAAGCATGGATTCAGCTGCCACTTGAGTCCTGAGGAGACTAGAATTTGATTTGGGTGAATTGAATCAAAGAAGATACTTGTTGCGGAGGAGCTGTGACAGTGTGGAGGTTGAACCGTAGAAGGTTTTTTTGGTTGTCCAGCCAAAGATTGTTAAAAATGTAAGGGATGACCCTAAGGTTCAAGTTCCCTCTCGTATTGATTGCAGGATGCTACTGTGAGCCCCTAATTGACGCTGCTCGACACATCGGGGGAATCTTGCAGCTTCTGCAATCAAGCAACTATTTCTGGCCCGATGATTATTTCCTGAATAACTTGGTTAGCGTGCAAGTTCCCATGCTGCGGCGGCTACCAGGCATTATTGTAGCTCTATTATAGTTGTTCAGTAAATTAGTCTCGAAAGTCGTCTCCGGATGCTTCAGTCAACGTCGATGTACAACGGACGCATGGTGGCTGTGCATTGACGCAGAGCGGCGCATGTACTGACGCAGATCGGCGCAAGTGTGAATGATCACTACTTGAGTTGACTTGCCACTCATGCTAAATTTATTCAAGTGGTGGAAGACCTGAGAGCCTCAAAGAGTAACATTGGTGGAAGGTTGAACTGGCGTTGAAACCGATCTCTATAATTCACTGGTAATACAGCGTCAACACGGAATGACAGCGGCGCAAATCGTCACGTACTTGAATGGCATGTTATCAGATACTAGGGCGGCAGCACAGTTTGAAATAAAATGGACTCATAGGAGACTGGTTGAAATTTTGACAACCTAGAAATTTGCCATGGCCCTTGACGGCGGAAAACATCGAGAGTGACTATAAGTGTTTAATAGATGGGCAGCCAAAGTGGTGAGAGAAAGGGTTGGGAATAATTATGAGACGAAAAATGCTATACAATGATGGCGCAGAGGCTGGACAGGGTGATGCTGAGCGGTGCAACGTCGGCGCATTGACGGGGCATACAAAGTTGACGTTTTGGTGGCTGCCGGACAGAAATCTAAATGATTTCTTGAAGCTTGAAACTTTCTCTTGTATTAATTGGGGGTGGTACGGACAACCCATGATCAACGCTGCCTGATGGTCTGAGGTAAATTTGCGGTGTATTCGGTCGAGACATTATTTCCGACTAAATGACTATTTCCGGAATATCTTGGTTAGGGTGGATGTAGCCCGGTTGCGGTGGTTACCAGGCATTACTAGAGAACCGTTAGACTTGTTCACAATGTTAGTCTCAGATTTTATTTCTGATGTGTCAGGCAACGTCAATGGACATTGACGCAGGGTGGCTGTGCATTGACGCAGAGCGGCGCACGGACTGACGCAGAGCAGCGCAAACAGTTGTAAAGTGTGCATTCTCACTCTTGAAGCTAGCTTTGACTCATAAGGAAAGTACTTGAGTGGTTTGAGCCCTGAGAAGTTCACAAAAAAAACATTCATGGAAGGCTGGTGCATGTCGCAACGCCGGTTCAACCTCTAGAAGCATTATTAAAACAGTGTCAACATGCAAGTGATAGAGGCACAAAATTTTCCGACGTACTTTGGATGGAATTCCTATCAGATACCAGTAGTGCAGTACAGTTTTGAAACAAAACAGCAGGGAACGATCACATTGAACGCAATGTTGACAGCCTAGAAAGTGCGTGGCTGTTGGCAGCTAAACACATTGAGTGAGAGATAGAGGGGTAAGAGATCATAGATTGACACAATTGAGTCTGAATATTAGAGAGAAATCTTGCATCGTGATGTTGCAGAGGCTAGACAGTGTGACGTTGAGCGACGCAACATCGGCGCATACAAAGTTACAATTGACGTTGAGGTGACGCGGACCGGTCACACTGACGTTGTGTCACGGCGCAAGACCGGCGCAGACTGACGCATATTGACGCTAGCTAAAGATGCAAGTGACGCTGCGAGGCGCAGATTTGACGCTGCGAGGCGCAGGATTGACGTTGAAAATCGGCGCAGTGACGTTTGTGACGCTGTCACATTGACGTTTACTGACGTTGTTTGACGTTGCACAGAATCTAGTCAAAGGTTTTTGGCCACCTCAACCACGACTATCTGTATGTTTTCTTGCTGTAAATGATGTACTAAGGACCCTACTAGATGCCCCCGGAATATCAGGCCTCAGGGATGGCGGCAAATGTAAGTTCAAACATTGACGCAAATTCAACTGACGCAGACTGACGTTGCATGCGTCAAAACGTCAGTGCTGCGTCAAAATCTCCTTGCCCGGTCAGTAGTAGCAATATCAATATCTAATACATTATCCGTGCGCTTTTTGATGTCGCATTCAACTCCAGCATCAAATCTGGATCGGCTCGGTTTTCGCTGGGATTCCAGACAACCAAAACTGGATTGTCTCAGCAAAGTCGAAGGGCTGGAGGAAGGGAGGGGGCTCCGAGGATGGGGAGCTTGACCAGGCGACAGGTCACAGAAGTGCCCCTAATTGCCCTTCGTCGGCTAGTCTGCGGCAATGATTCGCGCCATTACGCGCCATGAGAGAATCCGAAACTTGAACCACATTTGAGCTGCGACTCGAGAAGAAATTAACTCGTCTCGGAAGCATTCGGATCAAAGGCAGTCAGGCAAGCGACTTTTCGCATAACTCAAACAGACTCATTGCCAATGTCGGAAATACAACCCGTGGATACTCAGTAAAATATTTTGTTCACCATTTGCTGTTGTATTCGATGCATCTTCATGGGGGGTCCTTTGTTTATACCAAGTATTGATATAAGTAGAACTCTTTCCACTGTCTGCGGAGACCGCAATGATTCGGTACTCAATAGGGGTCCCTACAAATGGAAGGCAACATTTCTGCCATATCAGTCTAACACTTTTTCTTGAAGAATAAAACCGAATTCAAAGCCACGGCGGCACATATATAAGTTAGCCGTACATAGTACGTCCCATCGATATTTGATCGGGATATCACGTGATCTGGAGTCCGCGCCATTCTCGTCACTTCGTTACTTCGCTTAGGTTCGCGAAACCTCGTAACTTTGATGGGAATTCGCGAAAGTTCGTGATTCTGATAGATTTCTATGAAAGCTTTGTGAGTTCACATCCTAGGCTTGTTCAGCGGCGACTATTCGGCACATCACGGAGTGATGGGCATCGACAGCGTGCCGCGAGTGGCCGGTTAGGTTCGGGTTAGGTGGTTAGAGGTTAGCAGTTAGTGGTTTGGGTTTGCTGGTTTGGGTTAGTGGTTAGTGGTTGTGGTTAGGGGTTAGAGGTTAGAGGTTAGAGGTTAGTGTTAGTGTTAGGCCAAGGTATCTACATGAAAAAAAATGGGGGAGGAAGAAGTGATGGCCGAATTGATGCTTTTGATTTGCGTGAATTGCGCAACTCACGAACTTTCCTGAAAGCTGACCAAAGTGACGAAGTTTCATAGCTTTCCATCAAAGTCACGAAACTTCGCAAGATTAAGTGAAGTAACGAAGTGATGAAGGTCACTACTACTCCGTGATCTGACACGCTAATTCTCTTTTCACGCCGTTGTTCAAGCCGGTGTAGTTGAACGTTTATTTTCTGGTTAAATACGCGTATTTATAATATTTATGATTGTTAGAGCCAATTTTCTCTGCCTCTCACCCCTCCTGCTGCCTCCCACTGACTCAGCCATACGTAGACATTCCATATTACTTACGGCCACGCTCCGTGCGCTCCACCTGTAGTGGGTACGCGGACAGTGCGTTCTTTAGATTCTCCTACTGTCATACTATTGACCGGAGTCTGAGGCAGCGGTATAAATTGACGAGAGCCGTCCACTGGAACCCCGTCAATGCTGCACGCCGCAGCGTGCCTTGGCATGGTCCGAGTAGTATAAGTTCGCCGTCACAAATAGGTAGGGGTATCCAACTCTACGGCCACGTTTCATTTGCGCGTGTCTGTAAATTTTTGCAAATTTTGCGTACACCGCTGCATGGAATCTGCCACGATGTAAACAAAGGTGCGTGTTATCAATTTGCTTCTGGGTGACCGCCGCTTCTTTGCTTGCGCCGGCCTTCTCCTCGTTGCTGACCATTATTCTATAGAAACCATTCGCTTGATCTCGCTGCGGCGCGGTCCATGTATGTTTTGGGAGGCACCATTTCTGCGAGGTCGGAAACTAGCATGATATTCCACACTGGCGGTGCCAAAAGAATTCCCGAAAAATAGTACAGCTTTCTTTGCTCTTCCTTTCATTGACCAGAACGACTTGAGAACAAGATGCGCGGAGTCAGATCTTGCGCCACTGGTCGGAGATTAGTACAGCGTGAGATCCAACGCCGCGGTGCCAAGGAAGGCAAGGACCGCGAATTATATTCCGAATACTAGCGGCCACCCCAGGTGACCTCGGATGCAACTTTTGCGGCATTACAAATACCTCATAGATGTTCTGAGCGTTCTAAATGCAGTCGAGAATCCATTCATGGAGAAGATGAACACCGTGTATGTGTCGGCAAGCGAAATAGATCGCTTCTTGCATTCTGCGGATTCTTTTACAAAATTCTGAACGCAATTACAAACACCTCATTGTTCTGAGCGTTCCAAATGCACTCGAGAATCTATTCAGAATTCAACACGTGTACTCGATAATTTAGTATAAAGGGTTGCCCTTGTCGACGGTATGCCCTCAAGCTACTCGTTTGTCGAAATGGCCAAAATCACCTTTGCCCTCTTTACCTTCGTCCTTGCTGGGCTCGCGTAGTGTGGGGGGCAGAATTGTTTTGGGCTTGAACTGCCAGGAAGAATGGCACAATGGCAGGGCAGAATGATGGCAGAATATAGCAAAATATGGCAGAAGTCTTAGTGATGATATCAAGTATTTTTTGACCAAAATTTCAATTTCTAGATGACTTTCATACCTGTGAGTATTGCCAGTGTCACATGGACTGTGAATTTGATGTTTTTTTGGTCCATTACACTGTCCAGGACCAATTTTGCCTCCTTAATTTGTCCATTATGCTACTGATGAAGCGCGGGGATTGGGAGCGCGTGTGAAAGTAGAAATCCAACCACCAACACCACACAAATTATTTACGAAGGACGGGATGCACATTCACGTCGGGCCCGAAGATTGTAACTTCATATGAATCCGTGAGATGCCAGTCAGCGTTCTTTTCGAGTCTTACCATCTTGCAGGTCTTCGATAAACCGTTTGAACTGAGTGGAAGAATGGAAAATCACTGGTTAACTTTTATGATCCTTGCCGAGATACACATTGGCTTATGCCATTAATATGCGCCGTTGTATCTCGCAGCAAAGCACTGTATGCCGGATCTACGTGTGTCATTTTGCCGTGGGGCTGCATTTTAACCTCCTTCAATTTCTCATAGGTCGTGGATAGTGTTGCCGTGACTCGGAAAGTCGAGTCGCAACTTGGTAAAATGACTCCATTCCAAGTTTGACTCGACTCGACTCGACTTGGCCCACCTCAAGTCACTCGAAGTTGCTCCAGTCGACTTGAGTCGGCTTGAAGTCGGACAATATTTTTGAATTTGGCTAAAACTACCACCTCGTCAAATAGGAGTACTCTAGGTAGGTATATATGTTGAACTTGACTGGTGTTTACATGGGATCAATAAAAGATCATTTATTTCATCGCCATTCCAGGTTCCCATCTCTATTATGGGGGTTTGATGCATACTATGTATCCATTTATATAGCAAAAAAACAATTTTAACGATTTTTTCGGGGCCCAATGATGTGCAGAAACTGGATAGAAACACAAAATACCGCATCCGTGACATGAACGGCACAAACGTAACGTTGCATCACACATGTCACAATCACCCCCAAAAAAATGGAAATTGCGTCCAATCGTGGTTATCCATGAAAAGGAACATTTCCTAAAATACCCCCGACTCAAGTCACTCAAGTTGACTTGAGTCAACTTCCACTGACTTCGAAGTCGTGGCTAGTGATGTTGAGGGCTCGGCCCAGGCCCGCAAGCCGAGCCAAGCCGGGCCCGGGCTTGGTCAAGCCGAGCCGAGCCCGACACAGGGCTTTGGAGGGCCCAGGGCTTGGGCTTGAGGAATGCCAGGCCTGCCAGGCCCGGCAAGCCCGGGCCTAGATCTATATATATATCTTCCGGGCGCACTTGCCCTCAAGGCCCCTTCTCAGGCGTATGTGGGGATATGATACATCAAAGGATTGGTGATTAGCGTAGTGTCGTGATATATCAGACTGGTGGTTGAGCACAGTGCATGATATATCACTGCACCTTCCTTTGGCCCAGGTGTCGCTGGCGCACGCGCGATTCGCAGCTTTGCTGGCGCGCGCGTGCTCCCCGCATTTCCAGGTCCGTGCGCAAGCGCTCCGCCTTCCCCAAAATGGACATTTGTTTACACTTGTTAGCATCGCATTCTCTCTCATTACGCTCCACCCCCCGCCCTCCGCTGCTCCTCCCTTCCACCCCCTGCGTCCCTCGCTGTAGCAGCTCATACTAGCTCGTAGTGAACACCTCCTGGCGCAGCTCCGATCCTCCTCTTTGCTCCCTGTCGATCGCCCCGCCACTCACATTATCGCCCATTATTGCAGCACTTTGGCTCATAAAAGCTGGATCCGCCTAGCGGCCAGCGTGCTTTTCTGCAGTTACCCTCCTTACGGACCACCTATCTCCCTGCGCCTCTCCGCATCCCCCCACTCGCCTTCCTTGGCTCGCAATCGAATCTGCGGCATCACCCGCTTCTTCCCGCCGCCCCGCCGCGCTTGCTCCCTGGCGCAAGCTCTGTCACCCGAGCATCCCAATACGTTTCCGGCCCTTCTCCCTGCATTCATTGGCGCCCGACTTCGCTGTGGCGGCTTCGGGGTTTCTGGTGCGCCCCATTTGCCTTGCACCCTTTGCTTTGCTGACGAGCGTCCAGCCTCTTAGTCCTGTTCTTTCCCCCCACCCCACTTTGCCCCTGCGCCTAGCGGGGAGCGCGCTCGTCTCTCACATCACTCCCGCCCCCCGCCTCTCGCACCTACTGCGCCCCACTTCTACCCTCCCCGCCGCCGCAGGTGCTATCGGTCCCCCTCAGCGTCTCTCATTGCTCCGCGTCACCTTGTTGTCGTCGACGATTTTTTTTTCTTCTTTATTTACGCCATGTCTACACCCTACATATCCCTTCAGATACGCTAGTTGTCAAGGTCCTGTTTAGTCTACTATTGTTGCCCTCTTCGTCTCTCCAAATGAGATCAAGTAATGTCGCGTGCGTTCGATTCCCTTAGCTGTCTTTTTACAAAACATCAAAATTTTTTGACACCGAGTTCAAAAACTTTCCAAGTCGACAATTCCAAACTTTCCAAATTGAAGTCCGTTTATTTTCAAGGACAAGAAAACACGTATAGCACATATATTTCATGACAATCTACTCCATAGCCTAGCTAACTGCTGGTTGAACAGCCTTGTAAGTTGTATGCATAATCCACCTGCACCGTTGAGGGCGCGAATACAAAGAATAATGAGTATATCAAATGAGAGTTAAGCGGAAACAGGGCATTCTGGCTGGTTGAGCAGCAATGCAAAGGTGTCGCTCATGCGCCGTTGAGGCGTTCCCCATTCACCCCTACGCATTTTTGGGCCTGGAAGGAAATGTAAGCTCAGATAGCAGACTCGCGTTGACGCCTACTTACTTTTTTCCCTTGCATTGGGTGGTTCCTGCGGGCGGAGCTTTCCTCTTCTTCAATGCCGCTGAGCGTGCGAGGAGGGTGGCCTCTGTCGCGGAAAGGGCCACGGCGCGGGGTCGCGTCTTCTTCACGGGCATGACGGGGGCGCTACCGTCGGCGAATGTCTTCGACTTGCGCACGCGGGTGGTGATCACCAAGGGGCATCCGCCGGCAGGGTTGGGTGCGGTAATCCAGCCTCTCTCCACCTGCTCCGCCAGCGCCTGCGCGTCCTCCTTTTCCTGTTGCGCCGCTCGCGCCGCTACCTCCTTCGCGGGCCGCTGGTCCACCGCGCGATTGAAATCCCGGGTCTCATGACCCAAGGTGGAGACGAAGGCGGGCGGCGCGTTTGCTGCGGTACAGGAGACCAAGGGCGGTGGCACAGCCGGCGCGTTCGTCACGTCTGCGAGCTGCACCGCTCCCCCGCTGCTCTCACCCCCGCCCGCCTCCTTCCTCGGTCTGCCTCTGCCCCTCTTCACCAGCTCTGCGGTTTTCTGGGCCGACGCAGCAGCTGCCTCCTTCTTTCCCACCTTAGCCACCGTCGCCTTCTTCCCCGCCGCCGCCTTCTTCCCACCCTTAGCAGCTGGAGCCTTTCTCGCAGTGGGCGCCGTTTTCTCCTTTGGCGGTCTCATTGCCGGGCGCGAGTCTGGCAGCACCACAGCGCGAGGTGCGTCATTGTCGGTGGACTGGGTGATGGAGAGTGCCGTGGGATTTGGTGGGCTTGCATTGGGGTTGGCGGCAATCGAGGGCAGGGAGAATCTCTTCATGCCCGTAATAGGCCCCATGGTAGAGGGGAGTGCGATGGGCCGGGACGCGCCAAAGATGGAGGGCCCAGGCGAGGGTGCACCGATTATGCCTGCCAGTACCTCCGCGCTTTTAGTTGTAGATGCCGCCCGTGCGCCCGTAGAATATGTCGGCGTGCGGATAGGGGTATGGATGGGAGTCCGCGCCAAGGGTACCTCGCTTCCCCTACTAGACCCGCGAAACGCCTCAAACAGGACCGACGGCTTGTACGATCCCACGGTAGGTATGGTCATTTCGGTGGGGAAATTGAAGCCCCTGATATTGGTGGTCGAAGGGGGGTCTACTGTGTCCAAGGTGTTCGGCTTGCCGAATATAGAGCCGGCGTAGGTGGGGCGAGGGACGGGGCGCCGAGGCGGCATGGGAGTCGGTGCCAATGGAGACGGTGAAGGAGGGGACGATAAGACGCCCAACAGCCGCGGGTCGATCGCCATGGTGGCTCCTCCGGGCATACCCCCCCGCTCCCGCATCGCCTGCGCAGCCGCTGTACCGGGGCTCGAGGGTGCTCCCATTCCTGCAGGCCAGAGTCCAAAGTCCAAGCTAGGGGGCGCCCTGACGTCCGAAACAGGAGCGAGATCACCACCTGAGAGGTATGTATCCCCGTCGTCTTCCCCGAGCGGATTGGAGTCGTCGGCGTCATACGCCAGACCATCGTTGGCGTAGTCACAGACCTTGGACAGAATGTTGCCGCTATCGCCAGACTCAGACTCAGACACCGCCGGAGACACCGGGAGAGAGCTTGTAGGCGGGGGTGGGGCGGGGCTCGAAGCGACGCTAGCTGTAGCCTCCGTTGGGGTTGCCGCTGGCGCTACCGGTGTTGGCGCAGCTGCGCTCGCCGTTTTCTTCTTTGCTTTGACCATGCGCTTGGGCTTCTTTGCCTTGGGAGGAGGTGCGTCGTTTGCTACGTCCCCACCATGCTCGCGAGGCAGGCGAGGTTCATCCGTGTCGTCGTCTGGTTTCGGCAGCGCCCGCGCCTGCCGTTCTGCGACCGCTGAGACAAAAAAAAGAAGGGTCAGCTCGCGTCTCTCAATCTCCAGCTCGCTTTACTCACAGAAACGAGCCCTCAGAAAAGCCTCAAACGGCTCCGCCACATTCTTGTCGAAGTTGTCGCAATAGTCTTCAAAGTCGTGTCCAGCAGGAGTTACACCGAAGGAGACGCTATTGACGTTGTGAGCTAACAGGCACACACAATCCAAAAAGGGAAGACTTACATCTTGTAGCTCAGCCCGCCATTCAACCTGGGATTCGGTCCCCCGGTAATCGTGAGGCCTACCCACCCTGCTTCGTCCTTGATAGCCTTGTGAGCCTCGCCCAAGAAAGGTTCCAGAACGTCAATGCCACTGAGTAAGTAAAGTATTTGAGTGAGCCTATATTCGCGCGACAAACTGCACGACGGCTTACTCTTGGTATTGTCTCGGAGTGCGCTCATCTGGGTTCTCCTCGGCCTGACGCTCGGCGGCGAGCTCTTCCTCCCGGATCTCCTCCTTCTCCCTCTCCACCTCGGCCTCCACAGCAGCGCGTTCCTCGGTCGACGCCTCAGCCCACAACGCCTGCACCACGCGCGTACGGACGCGCATGCGCTCAGCTTTCGTGCACTTCTTGCGTGCCGCCGCAGTGCTCTCGGCCTCGTTCTCCCAGTCGTCCACGTCGTCGGCCATTTTTTCTTTGTTCAGCTCGTTGTAGCCCTCCTCGGCCAATTTCTCCCTGATCGTGTCGGTGTTGCGCTTCTGGAAGATTTGATGGGCTGGTGGGCACGACAACGCTTCTTAACGCGACCCTTGAACATAGCCCTCATCCCGTGGGTGAAATTGCGCACAGGCGCGGTCGGGGTGCATTGCCGATCTTCTTACTGTGATAACGAAAATAATTGTCCAGCCTCTGCCAAAAACAAATTTGATCAACCTCACGCGTCGGAACAGGATACGTCACATACCGCCTTCTTAGCTTGAATTGCGGCGGCCAGGTTGGCCAACTCGTCCTGGGTTAATGCGCGGCCATCCCGAGCATTGGGCAGAGGTAGGCCAAGTGCACGATGCTCGGGGTGTTCTTTGAACCACGCCTCATAAAGCTGGGGGCCGAAGAGGTGGATCTTGCCCTCGGCCTTCAGGGTGAGGTACACCGGCATCCAAGGTTCGAGGAAGGCGCGCTCCGCCGGGGTCGTCCAGAAAGGCGGAGACATTGGTAGGTTAGTGTGTGAAGTGGAAAGAGATTTGCTGGCCCAGAGTATAAGCGTGTTTCAAGTTATGTTTCGTTCACTCACTCATAAATGTCACAGTAAAAACGGTCAGCGTCACAGTTGCCTGGAATCCCAAAGCGGCTAAGTAAGTCTTCCTTTATTTCCCCTGATTTCTTCCGAATCTTCCATCAGGCGCTCATGTGCTTGTAACCACCCTCAATCCGGATCTGCCTCGAGCCACCAGGGTTTATCTGCAGATCAATCACTGGAGTTTGGTATGCACACCCACTTGCAATCTTCCTCCATGACCGACACTTCCCCCAAGCGACCACTGCCGCCACCCCCGAGGAGGAGTTGGCGGCGTTGCTCGGAGAGTGGCAGATTTGTCTCGCCTCTCCGTGTCCATCACCCAGCATTGTTTCCAATTGCAAGGTACGCGCTTGGTATACGATTCCTCTCTGTTCTGACTTCCTACCCAAAACAGAGAGGATTCCAGCTGTTGTGCGGCCCATGTTGCAGCTCTCAGTCGTCAGTGTTTTAATTTCATCCTTCAGTTCCACTCACAATATCTTACCCAGCTCGTGCTCCCGAATTCGAAGTCGGTGTCGCCATCACTCCCGAGGCTTTGGAGCGCCGTTTCCCACCCGGAGTCGGGGATTTAGCGACGTGGTACGTTGTGGCTGTCGGACGAGAGCCCGGCCTCTTCATCAGCAGGTTAATTCCTCTTCATCTTCCTATCTCTGTTACTCACCTTGTTTGTTAGCGACGAGGCCGAGGACCAAGTCAAGGGTGTCCCCAACTTCTGCCGCGAGAAGAAGAAAAGCCGCCGAGAGGCACTCGACTTTTATCGCCACAAGTACGAGCACCGCGAGGTCATGAAGCTCACGGAGGTCGTCGAGGATGTGCCATCGGATTCCCAGCCACGCCCATCTGCCTCCCAGACCGTGGCCCCGCCGCCGTCCCAGTCGTGCCACTAGTCTGTATGTTTCTTTCATGGTCGTTGCGCGCTCCGCTCACTTTTTTTCTTAGCTCCGCTGTTAAGATCACTGTTACCGTTGGTTAGATACACTATTTTGTTTGTGCGCTCAATAAGTTGTTTATCGTTGCCTTCTCCATTGTCCCCCAAGAGTCCTCCCTCCCCTTTTTTTCACTCTCTGTTTTTCTCTTGTCGGCCGGAGCCACGGGGCTTTCGGAGAAATCAGCTTGTAAAGATGACATCAAAGAAAACCACGAAGATCTAACATATATTTACTGTAACCCCATATGCTACAACGCCGCGATGTGATACTGATATAGTGGACCTACGACGGCAACGCAAATCCATCAAATACCCAAGAGTCAATCTTCACGATGCAGCGATGCTGCTGAATCAATTAGTTGGGGGAGGAGTGCCTACCAGACGTCGGGCGCGCAACGGCGCCAGTATGACGCGCAAGGTCTGCCATGGCAGTCGTGCATCCTCGTGACAGGGAGGCTAATATATCCCGTCAGTTTTTATCTCTTAGAATCAGCTGCATACACACCTGAGATCGTTGTTGATCGCACGGTTCCAGATCAGCTGTGCTCCCCGGTCCCACGCGTTGCCATCCGATGTCGTATCTACAGCCACTTTGGCAGTCCATGTCGCGATGTGCACCCAGCGCACCACCGACAGCTGCTGCGACGGGGGCAAGTCCCATGCTCGCCTGGACAGGCCCCACCGCCAGGCCTCTGCAGGAGTCGGGCCAGCCAGTGGAACAGCATTGAGCTCGGCTACCAACATCTGTGCGGTCTGCGCCCATGTGAAAGGCCCAAAAACACCCGGTAGATCTTGCCAGAGACCGGTGCGGCGCTCGGTCCGACCTCCAGTCTGAATGTTCAGCCGACATTCATTTAAACAATATTAAGAAATAAGCAAATGGTGACGCACCCGATCAAGCTCTGATGCGCACTGGCCGGCGCATCACCTGCGGCCTCCCGCCCCATAGCCATCTCGGTTAAAACGAGGGTCGTGAGGCGCTCCGCAGAGGTGCGCGAACATGCGCTGGCCGCCGTTCGCATCGGAACGTCCGATCTTTCCATCGTGTGCTGTGATTCCTTGCGGGTAGCGCCTGAGACATGACTTCATCAGTCTCATCGGGTTCACTGGGATCCCGAGGCGCGGGTGTTGTGGGAAGGCATTCCGCAGAGCTCTGCGAACATGCCCGAGCCGCCGTTTGCATTGGAACGTCCGATTCGGCGGCCATGTGCTGTGATCCGTTCCAGGTAGGCGCCTGAGACACAACTTTGTCAGTCTCATCAGGTTCACTGGGAACGCGAGGCTCGGGTGTTGCGAGGCGTTTTGTCTTCCTGGGAGGATCGTGCAGACGTCGCTTCGCTTTTATAGTAGCCCTGGTCCCTTGTAGATAGATGATTGCAATGAAGGTTGATGTCGTACATACCTTTTGTTGGCCATGTCAATGCGCCTCTTTTCGCGGATTTCAGGGTGTCTAAGGTGAGGGGCAGATTAGTTAGTTGTACCATGGGTTTCAGCTTCAAGGTTAGCATCTCACTTGGCGTAGTATTTAACCCAGGATTGACGGTTCCTCTGTTTCTTCGCTGCTTCCTCTTTGGCTGATCTTTTGCCTTTATCAGGCCTAACTCTGTGTTATGGTGGGTCTATTTAGGCAGTTTGCAACACCACTCACTGTTCTTGACTCGGTTCATAGCATTCGTCGTCCTTCGGCTTGCGTTTGCGGGGCGGCATGGTGGTTAAGAACAAGCAGTGATGCGATCACCTGACGCTGTTAGTTTCTACTCTACGTTGACTCTACACCGGTCGTCTGTGGCATATTTGCATTCAAAGCAATGTATACGATGTATGTATCTAAATATTCAAATATTGACCCCCCTCGACTCCAACCGCCATCAGTTTAACGTCCAATGTACGTGACCGGACAACAACCCTCTTCGACTTTTTCCTCCACCCTAGTAGATCGCTTGGCAGCGGGGTGGAATAAACTACTATCATGAGTTCTATTATGCATAAAGAACATAGGAAAATTAGAATGGGTGATCCAGAACAATGTCTTTATTGAGTCCTTCGGATGACTAAGGTTTGTACTGCACTTGACAATCTATCCAGGCCATATCGAAGTCCACTTTTCCATACGTTCTTGACACCGCTGTTTTTTTTTTTTTTTTGTCGCTTGGAAACGTCTGGGGACCTTGTAGATCATGAAAGCAACACAGTTTCTACATTCATCCCCCTGCCGTGCACCGTTCTTATGGTTCCAATACTGCTGCTCAAATTTCGTTTTTCGAGATATTTTCTGGACAACATGGGACGCAAGTTATAAGAACATTTGTCGACTCGCTTTTTTATTTAGTGGCTCTAGGACCGAGAACGACAACAAACTTTCAGTTCCAATACCCAAACGGGACGCATATCACAATGTGTGACATGTGTTACAGCAAGTGATTTCCACGAATCAATGGCTAGTTAGCAACCGCATGGTCGCTTGATCCCAGAACGTCCTTCTCAACCACCTCGAAGCTCCTCCATGTCCAGTCCGGCGAAGACAGCAGCGCTGACTGACGCGCAAGACAAAGCCTTCAAAGAAGGTGAGTTCCATCTGAGGGAGAACATCGTGCTTTCTCATATTGGTTTTCAGAGGCTATGCGCCTCGACGGACGTGCACCGGGCCCCACACTCCAGGCATGGATCGACGGCTACGTCTGGGCGCTGCCCGCGAAACCCCCGGGTCATCAAACCTACTACGAACGCCGTCGGGCAGAGCTCGCCGCCAAGAAGGCGCGTGTTGAAGTGTTGATGGATATGTGAGCACGCGCATTGAAGTCCGCCAGCCGCCGCTGGCCGCGGCCCCGATGCCTCTCCAAGGACCACGAAAGGGAGAACCAAAAACGTCGGATGGAGGAGGAAGCAGCGCGCGAGGCAGCGAAGGCCGACAAAGCAGCGCACGAGGCGAAGGAGGAGCGCGCCGTCGCCGCGCACGTGGCGGCTCTCATGCAGATGCGCGCCGCCTGGGAGGCAAGCCACCGCAAAAAACTGTTTTAGTTTCTGAATAAGTTGTCATACTGCTATTATTCCCCTTTCCTAAAGCGCGCTGCCCGCCTGACGCTCCAAATATTATTTCTCTTTGCTAGAAAACAATTGTAGATTCAAGGGAACTGTTATTTTATTTTTCATCTTTGCTAAGCTGAGCGATCTGTCCGATTTGGACGTAGTTCCGAAGATCTTGATTCTTTTGATGTGGCTCTGCTGAACATTGTTGGTGTTTACCGGCTTCTACTTACGACTCTCACAACAATTCGAATGTCCTCACTCTTGCTCCTGAACTGTGTCTGCCATGGGCCGTGGTGCTCTCCCACCCGACCTTTGCTGGGAAATCGCGCTGATCAGCTCCGCCCAAACTCGCGCCTCACTACTCCTCATTTCCCGGGTCGTTTATTCTACAATTTTCCCATTGCTGTACGGGGACATATCCGTCGGTCGCGGCGCGGATCAACTTGTGCGCATCTTGGCTTCGCGCCTGGAGCTCCCCCCTCTGGTAACACGAACCCCACTGCCCGCAGTAAACCAGTACTAATCTTACCAGGTGAGATCTCTGGAATTTCGCGAGACTTTCTACGCGCAAATTGATTCTCTGGAGTGGGCGCGCGTCTTGCCGCAGCTGAAGAACCTGCGTAAATTATCCACCGCTCATCACGTTCCCCTGAAGGAGGAGGTTATCCCCAACATCACCTTCCGTCTCCACTCCTTCACTTCTTTCTCCGCCGTCATTGGCCCTTGGGTTACTTTCATCGCTATGCAGATGGAGCTTCAAGAGCTCATCTTGCACTCGGACTTTCTCGTGTCTGCGCCGGCGCCTGCCTGCCTTCCCATGCTGCGCAGACTCAAGGCGCATTACGATGATATCGCACGGTTTTCAGAATACGGCGCGCTCACCGACATCTGGGTCTGGCTTGGTCGTCCTAATCCCGGACCCCCTTTCCCCACGTGTGCGATCGCGAAGTTGGCGACATGTTCTGCACGCCTGACCAGCCTGCGAGTCAATGGCCCGCAGCTAAAGATGCTATTGCATATGACGCCAGCGTTATTGCATGGTCTTCAGCATTTGGTGCTGGACGAGGACCGGCTCTTGTGTGGTTTCAATCAAAATGTGAGTGCCTTCTTCACGGCGGGGTTCCGGGCTAACAGGCAGGGGAGCTAGTCAGGCGTACTCAGTGTGGCAGCGGCGCTCGATCATCGAACCCCGCATTTACAGACTTTCAGGATGGTATGCTCCCATGACCCGTTCTTTCCGCGTTCTGGAATCAAGGCCCAGCCGGTGCCCGTCAGTATGGGTACATATTTTGCCCGCGAAATGGTCGCCATTCATCAAGTGCCGTCTCTCACCACTTTGCACTTTTGCGCGGTCGACGGATGTGCGACGTGGTGGAATTGGGGTAGGCCGGACGAGTTGGTATGTGTGACGCCCCCACTGGAGCACGCACCATGGGCTTTCAATCGAGAATATTAATTTTCCCAATATGGCCAATGAATGCATTTTTTTTGTATTTAACTCAAAGAACGCGCCTCAACAGGCCCCTCCTCCTTTCCTTACAAACAACGACCTGGTGAGCCGGATTTTGGCCTGCCGACGGAGCGAACTGACATTTCACATGCCAGATGGCAGAACCAAACGCCCCAATCGGATTCGTTGACCCGATGGTCGCCACGTTGGTAAGTCTTCTATGTGCTGATTGACTTGGCACAAACTTGGCAACGCATTTCAGATCATCGAAATTGGGATTCTGATGCAGCAGCGAGCCCACTTAGTCCGCCAACGAAGCAGGCTGGCCCGAGGCTGGAATGAGAATGCACGCTACAACCACCAAATCCGCGACCTCGAGCGCCGGCTGAGATACAGTGTACAATTACTGCGCCTTACCATTTACCGATGATCCCTGCTGACAATCATTCAAATAAATTCTTTTGCGGATACCGAATGCGGACAGCGAAGATCGTGAGTTTCAGATAAGTAGTTCTTATGATGTGAGAATTCATCCCAACTGATCTGCAAAACGACGATGTCCATTCCTCCTGCGCAGGACAACAGCCAATGGGTGCGTCTACGAAAACTAGTCTGAAGAAAGCCCACTAACAAGCAAATAGTCAACTGAAGATCCCGCCCCTCCTCTGGGTCCGCCTGCACTTTGCGCGTGCCGGAGCGCACCAGCCGAATATCATTGTCATGTGTGTGATGAAGTCAAGTGCGGGGCGTGCATCGCCATGAGCCATGCGGAATTTCTGTTGCATCAGATACGGGTGAGCCCTTTTTTTGGCTTGATACATGACGATCTGACTCTTCTTGTAGCGGTGGACCGGCTCTTATTTCGAGCCCGGCAGCCATCTGAAGGCTTTGGGCGTGTGTATGCAGTTGGGGCACGGTGAAGGAGAGGACTGTCTAAGCCCATCGGCCCAAGAGGACTATCGCATTATCACCAGCCGCGCTTTGCACGAGGTGACGGTCGTTTTTTGTAATTGCGCTGAAGCCGCACCACACGATCACCAACTAATCGAGGCGGACTTATTCCCTGTTCTGGCCATCGGGCCCCGCGTTGCATTGATGATAGATGCAGCTGGACGTCTAATTACCCCGGAATAATAGATCAGTTTTATCAGATGAATGAACCGTCGTCAGAATTTTAGTCTTGTCCCCTAGCCATGAAGATGGCTCGCAAGCGCCCGTTGTTCTCGACGGACACGAAGATCGAGGATGACACCAGTACGCCCCTTGTTTCCCTCCCTTACTTTTATCAACCAGTGATGACTGATAGCATCTGAAGGTACTCTCCAACGCACTACAACATCACCTCATCCCCATCGTCGAAGCCTCTCAGTGCCGCTCCCAGAGACACACCAAAATCGGCAGATCTGCGAAAATGCGTTGCCGGAGGTTGAATGGCAGACTGCCATGGACGACTTGTTAGTCTGGGCTCAGGACTCATCCAATTGGGTGTGAGTTTTTCCTTGCGTGGTGGTAACGAGCCCTTCATATGCCGCAGAAACCCAGAGACCTCTTTGCAAGAGGGTACGGATCAAACTGAGGCCGCTGCGCCCAACAAGGAGTCCACAACAGAGCGAAAGGAACGAGAGCGGCGTGAAAAGCAGTGGGAGACTGTGATGCGCCTCATTATGGACGGGATGCGAGAGCCTGATCGACGCCGCATGCTCACGGTGTCACACATGGAAAATGTTTTGCTTGAAGTGAAAATAACGCCCACCTAAATTCAAATTAAAAGATTCACATAAAGTGTGACACAAGTCACACTTGTCACGCAACGTGACCGGACCACGGAAGGAACGAAAGGCCCGGAAGGTTCCGACTCAAGTCATAAAGAACAAGAGTCATCCGTTTCCTCAGTCATAAAGAGTCATTTTTGAGAGGAGTCAAACATACATGAGTCACGGTAGAATAGTATATAAGGAGCCAGTTTTAGCTGAAGTCCAGGAGATCCCCCTTGTACTCTAGGGTAGTCTAAAATAAATTTCTTACGACTTTTAACCCGAGCGCTTGAGTTTCTGAGTTTGATTAGATCAGCCTATTACGTTCTATCTGACGTGACACAACTGATCTTCAAACCAGTTATACAAGCCACTGTGACCATCTCCGAAAACTGCTGACTAAGCAAAGTTCCCGATTCAGACAAGTACTACTCCGAGATCCTTAAAAAGGAAGTTTGTTGGAACAAACACGAACACTTGGTTATCTTTCGAATAAAGTCATTTCCAAAGTAACCAAGGGAAACAATATTTCCACCGCACAACGGAGTACGCTGTCGAGGAGAATTGGGCACGGGGCAATCCCTTGCCGCTTTCGGTCTGGGGTATGGGGCCTGGAGGTCGACGGGACATCTTCGCGGATGGGTGGGTGGATTGGACGGCCAGACGTTCGGCACCGTTGGAATACATCGACTAGATATTACTTTAGATTTGAATTATGTTCTCAATTTTTTCTTTTCGCTGACTGAATTTACGCAAGAGAACATCAAGTCAAAGATTTTATAGAGTAGAGCAGAGGTGGTTAAAGAAATTAAAGTTTAGCTCGCAGCCGAACGCAGCATTTGCAGCAACGACAGCGCAGGTCGTCCTCATAAGGCACCAATTTGGGTATTTTATCGTCATCCTCGGCTTCCGTAGCAGCAGTTCCATCCCCGAGGCTAAGGACGAAGCTGCCATCCATGCTAAAAAGGAACTGAAAATCAAGTCGTGTTGGAAGAAGGCCCAGTAGCATGTACGCAAAAAAGTACATGGCATCGAAGGAAATATGAGATTCTCCCCTCTGAAGGTCCCCTATCGGAAGGTCTGGGTAGGTTTCTAGGTTAGGGTGAATCAGCCAGGAATTATTAGTATAATGCGAATAATGGGCGTACCAGGAGACATTCAACTGGAAAGTGTTATGCGGAAGAGAAAGGACAGTTTATGTCAATCAAATTGTCATCAGCTATGCTGTAATTCGGCGTTGCTGTGCAACCTGAGTCGTTCATGATGGGCACATGAACCCTCTGGTTTCACGGCGCGTCCACCTGGCAACACCATGCTGGGGTTTAACCCCCGGCATGGTGTACGCATCTTTCCTCCCAAACTCCGTTTCTCAGTTGCATCTCTCCGCCTGTGTATGCATCTTTCTTCCCAAACTCCGTCTCTCAGCTGCATCTCTCCGCCTGTCATGGGAAAGCGTTCCCGCCACGTCGATTTGGGTCCAGATCCCGACCCCGTTGGCGCTGGCAGCACCCAGGCACCTGCTGCGACGGGCCGAATTATGCGGGAGAAAACGAAGATTCAAGAGGACGGGACTGTCTACCAAGAGAGATCAATGTTGACGGTCGCCGCAAGTGACGAGGTGCCCGAATTACCAACGGCTCGGAGAATTCGGATCCATGACGAACCTGTCTACGACACATTCAGTGCAGGCGACGACGATGACGGGGACAGTGATTCTGAAGTTCACGTCCATCGAGAGATGCGTGACTCGGTATGTACTTCGGCTTTTTTTTCCAAGGAGAAATTACTGACTAAGATTACCAGGACGACCCAAATCGGCAGTGGGCCGAGGACCATTTGGATATGTATTTGGCGGAGGTGTTGCGCTTGGAAGGCCGTGGTGACCACATTGAGTTTAATGCCTGCGCACGCTGCAATATGGGCAATGCAGACCATCGCTGTGTCGACTGTCTTGGCAGCGGTGAGCTGCTGTGCTCGAGCTGCATTCTGGAGGGTCACCACCAACTACCCTTCCACCGGATCCAGGTCAGTACTTGCTACGTGTAGATAATATGAAGATATCTGACTTTTTGTCGAAGCGATGGACCGCCCTATCGTTTGAGCACGTAACCCTGAAAACACTAGGACTCCGCATCCAGCTGGGGCACTGGAGAAGGAACGACAGCTGTCCTGTGCCTACCCCTTGCGCCGGGGATGACTTCGTGATCATCGACAACAACGGCGTTCATGAAGTAGGCTTGGACTTTTGCGGTTGCGGACAGGGGGGCTTACCCACGAGTCAGCTGTTGCGCGCGTCACTGTGGGCGGCAACAACAATGTCCCCCAGAACGGCAGCGACCTTCGCGGTCCTGCGCCGCTTTCAGCTGCTTTCGTTTGAGTCAAAATGCGGTGCCTACGAATTTTATCAGAGTCTGGCACGCGAGGCAGATAATGTTCGATACAAAAAGAACAAGGTGTGCGTATCTGTTTGCTATAGCTAATCCAATAAGTTAACGCGTCAATAGAACTGATACGCAGAGTTCCTGAGGATGACCAAGCAGTGGCGGCACATTCGGATGCTCAAACGCTTTGCGCGCGGCCACGACCTGCTGGGTATCGTGAACACGAAAGAGGGAGAGTGTGCACTGCTGTGCCCCGCGTGCCCCCACCCTGGGAAGAATCTACCGCTCGGTTGGGATACCGTGCCAGCAGGGAAACGGCAAGTGTTTCTGGATGATACATCTGTTTGTGTTGCCAACTTGGGCTGATAGGTTCTTATACGCGTTGTTTTTGGGTATAGACGCGAATTTTCGGCTGAAGCGCAAGGACGTATCTTCGGAGGCGAAGGATCCAGGGCTAAATAAGGGGTGGGCTTTTTATTGTGAGGTCGAGAGATACATGAAGCATGTGGCAGCCAATTGGAATCAAAAACAAGAGGTATTTCTTGCGCGCATCAGTTATGTTTGTGTACTGACGATGCGAATAGCGAAGCCACTGTGTTGCTCATGACGTGGTCGATAAACCCGATCGTGAGGCGCGGGGAACAGCGTCGTCCGGAATCGGCACGGTAGACTGTGCCTGCCATAACATGAAGCGACCCAACGGCATCGCGGACCTACAGCTCGGGGAGCGGTACGTGTATTCGTCATATATTTCTTTCGATACTGATCGGACGATCGCGACTTAGGTACTTGAATATGGATTACATATTCTTCAAGAGCATTGCCGGGTCAGACCTAGTGCGATTCTTTGTCTCATACGACATCGCGTGCCAATGGCACATCAACCTATTGCTTCGGATGCTGGAGTACGACAACGTGGAGCTCACCATCGACAGCGAAGGCAAATATCTGACATTCCTGGTGCCCAAATTCCATCTTCCAGCCCACATCGAAGCCTGCAATCTCAAGTATTCCTTCAATCTCACGCGCGACGTCGGCCAGACGGATGGGGAGGCACCGGAGCGTGGGTGGTCCGAGGCGAATCCCCTTGCACGTAGCACGAAGGAGATGGGCCCGGGCTCGAGGTGTGATGCCCTCGACGATCATTTTAACGATGGGAATCATAAGAAGATCGTCGGATTAGGTGAGTCTGCTGTGGACTAGAGCTGCGTACCTACTGACGCTTTCTTATAGGCCACACGATGCGCCGAAAGATGGTGAACGCAGTACCCGAAATGGTGCGGACGCGGCTGGCGCTGTCGGACCAGGAGGAATTGCTGGAAACCGAGACCATGGAGGAATGGACGGCGATGGCGGAGCTGTGGGAAAAGGATGTAGAGGCCAAGAACCCGTTCGAGACACATCGCAAGGACGCACATCTAGCGAATGTGCGGGCTGAGCTGGCGGCGGAGGCGGCCAAGAGGGAGGTAGAGGGGAGAGGGGATGCTGGGGATGTGAAGGACAATATGCACATCACAGAGCTGATCGCGATGGGGCTGCAACTCGAGGAACAGCAGTAAGTGACAATGCACTCGATTCGGAGGCCTATTGACGTCCCACTAGGAGAACACTGGCCTTTGACGCCGCCGCCACGGGTTTACACCCCACGGATGAGCAGCATCGGGCGATGATCGAGCGGACGAGCAAGTTACGCCGCAAGATCTTCTCATGGATAGACGTGCAAACGAAGTTTTTCCCCAGCCTGGCCATCGTGTGGGAGCTGGAGGACGCAGCCCGTGCGCACGCGGCTCAAAGCCAGACGGTACCTGGCATCAAGGTATCCGACATCGCGCTGTGGCTACCGTCCGCCATCGCAGCTTCCCCACCCAGGAGCGACGTAGTCTGCAAGGACGACGTCTTTGATCACGAGTATTGTATGCATGTGGGGCAAGCTCACGAAGCCCTAGATGAAGTACGACGTCTCCTGCTGGTGCGGACTCACCAGTACAAGCTCAAGGATGTTCACGCGCGCGGCGTGAGGGCAAATACACGGTCAAACGAAAAGATAGCCGCACTGAACGACTGCGTGAAACGAGCGGCAGCATCCTATCGAACGGCGCGGAAAGTGCTAGTCGCGCTCGGGTGGCCTCTGAAGAGGAACGAGTGGGAGGTGGAGCTCAGGGAGCTGAAAGAGGACGATGTTAGGGGGCTTTCTGTGGCGAGGTTCAGCGACGCTAACTGGAAGAAGAAGAAGAAGGAGCAGACGAGGCGGGAGGCCAAGAAGGCGAAGCTCAACGCCGAGTGGCCACCCTCCTGGATTTGGATCAACGACGGCATCAGTGGCGATCCTGGGGACACGCAGGCAATGAATGAAGGTGCGTGATACATTCCCGTGCCTTACCCGGGGGGCTGACGCCCATACCTCAGCGGTACGTATCGAGTGAGCAAAGGCCCGTGCACGTCACATGCGCTGGGGAGAAGAGGTCGACTTGCTGGAGGAGGAGATGCGGCGGGTCCTTCAATTCTTACAATGGCGTTCGGATTGGTGGATGGAGCAGGTGGGGCGCAGAGGCCTGGCGGAGGGAGCTCAGCTTGAGGGGGAAACGGCGTATGCGGTCCGACAGGCTGGCGTGCAAATGGAGTTGCACAGGCTGTTCACGAAGGATTGGGAGGGTTTGGCCACGCTGGTGGAGCAGGGGAGGGAGGGCCTACTTGAGGAGGATATAGCGACGCTGGAGGATGGGTCTGCCGAAGACGACGAGGCCGACGTGGGCGGTGAGGAGCTGGAGGCGATTTCCTCTTTGCCTCAACGACCGCTGAGATCGGCCTACGTCGACGAGGTTCTGACTTATATGTAGCCTACTCATGAGACCCGAACTCTCCCATTTTTTTTCGGAATTTTGCGTATTTTTTAAAGAATTTTTCTGCTCATCGTCGCCGATGATGAGCAGTGTGCGTCGACATCGTTGCTAAATTTGGACACCTTGTGATGCAAACAATGGAATACATTTGATCAACGCGAACAGCGAGGACGGTACAATGAGTACGACGTGGACGGGCACTGCTACAAGGGAGGGAGATGGTGTAGTGATATATCAGGGACCGCTCTAAGTTAGCGGTTTTGATATATCACGGTCCTAAGGCCATTAGCGGTCCGTGATACTTCACTCCCCCACGATAAGGTCGCTCGCCACGACAGAAAATCCAGAAAGATAGATGGAAGCTTTTGGAGCTGCCGACGTCACCGCACCAACCATCTTGTATTTATCATATTTGCCAGATTGCCGCTGGCGTTGCACTGGCACGGATCTTGCGCCATGGACCTTGCTTGCATAGACCCCTGGAAATTGAATATTCAATTTGCCTTGAATTAAATATCAGATGTATTTTAGAACGAATGCTCTTGGATGGATAATTTACACTTGACTTACACCTTGAATTAGTAGCTTGAATTTTTTTTGTCTTTGGTAGACGTTCTGCGAGGCTCAGGCTGGTTGTCTCAGTAGCGGGATTTCAGAAGTTCTGACGCACTCCCTCCGAACTGCGTTGATTCTTGCTTGTACACCACCAATCGGGGTTATTGTTTACCAAACGTTCAAGACTAAGGTTATGGAAATATTCCTGAAAACGTTTGAAGCGGGTCATCTGAACGTTCTGAAAACCTTGGAAATGAAATGTTTTGCATATGTTGCCACAACGTCTGGAGAACATCGTCCAAACATTGAATGAGTATAGTGGAAAATGTTTAGATGATATGAACCGACCGAACTGTGCTGTATCTTCAAGTATTCAAATGAACTATGCTCTATTGTATCCGTAAGTATTCTAACGTGTTTTGGGATTCAAGTTGTCGGCCGCGACCAAAAGCAAGCTGGAAGCCTTTCTTTGGGGACTTGTCGCTTGTGGTGAGCATTTGAATTGGTCCAATTTGGATCCAATACTATTGAAACTCAGGGTGTTTGAGGATGAATGCAAAACTTGTGGTGACAGTCGAAAATTTGAATTTCTTTGGTGCGGTCGCCAATTTGGGACTCGAAGGTCCGTGCCCATCAAACCAAACAGATGTCAAGTTGGACGCCCACAAAGCGTCTTTCTTCCCTTCCACTGACACCACCGGATCCTCCATCTTCTATCCTCGTCCTCAACTCTTTGTTACATGCTTCAATCCATTATGCCTCAGTGCCAGGCCCGAGCAGAATGGATCAAGAGTTATAATGCTGAGCAAGTCATTCCAACTGGGCGTCTGCGCGACTTCATGGCGCAGCTGAGCACAGCCAAGGCTTGCAGTGGGAGGCGAAGTCTCTGTGCATGCTGCCTCAACAACCTATGTATGTACTACCTCCATATTCCAATCCTATTCACTGCCGTCACAGCCACAATCCCTCAATGTCCGAGACAAAAGACCATCCCCCACAACCATATGTCCATGGAATCTCTCAAGCAATTTCGAGCCCACCGCCCCAAGCTGCTTTTGTCTTCAAGCCCGGGTCGCATTCCAGCCTCTCCACATCTGCGCTGTACTTCCAAATTGTAGTCTTCCCTCAAAGCTCCTGTTCTTTGCGAATCGTCCATGTCTCAAGCAACGCCAACAATCGACGCTCACGGAGACTCAAGCAAACCCAAGTTACAATACTGCAATCTTCAAAGCTCGTTCTCGCGCGACTGTTTCAAGCTTTCAAACATATTCAAGTCTCAAGACTTCAAATTCTATTCTCCTCGTACTCTCAAGAGTCAAGGCCCTCTTCTTCCATTCCTTGAACTTTACTTGAGCTCCCAATTCACGCAATTGTTACTCGGCATCCACCACCAAGTTTATAACTCCCTTCCTCGATCTCTCGACTACCAATTAGTCTGTGCAGTAGCCACGACGTCCTTTCCCCCCTGATTCGAAAACTCCTCATCTCTGTACACGATGTCCTAGTAGATTTATAATGTCATTTGTTCCATTTAAAACACGGCCGCCGCATTGTTTAACGAAGTTTTTTTGGGGGTTGGAATGGAGATCGATCAAACATCTCAAAAACCTCTGCCAAAGGTTCACCAGAACGTTGGCACAATGTGAGGTTATAGAAGCCTTGTGGGATTCGACATTTTTATTTACACAATGTTTCGGCGACATCGTGGCGACGTTTGGACAACTATTTACAAACATACGCCCGAAACATTCTCTCAACATCTTTCCCAAATGGTGGTGTAGGAGGCTGTAGGCGGCTGGATGTTCCGGTGATCCGTGCCACGCGACTTGGATGGATATCGGTGCAATGTCACGCGTGACTAGTGACATTGCGCTCTCTCACGCCTTCCACGACGACGCGTTCTTTTGCTGGAACTTCGCGATTTTTCTGCTCCTCTCCTAGCCAGCCCTCCTATAGTGTGTGACATAGTTCGAATTTACTCCATTCGGAATTTTGGACCTACTCGAGCTATTCCTTTGCAGTTGGAGACTTCGCGGAGACTTTCAGTCTCGCTTCGCATCCGATTCTCAGCTTGACAGGCTGCTGAGCTGCACGGACCGCGAACCCTCGGCTCCTCCCCCACCACAAATTCTGAGTTTCAACGTACTGTTGAAATTTCACGGTTTGAGTTTTTTCCCCCATGCCTAATCGAGCCTTCGCTTATACAAGAACAGAACTTCAAGTCCGAAGAAAACGCAAGGTACATAGAGTATGATAGCTATAGGTGTGCGGCATGGTTACCACACCTTGGATTTCAACAGTGATCTTCTAACTTAACAGCCGCCAGTGTTCCCGGTCTGGAAAGTTAGTAAGTTGACTGGAGACGATGCCTTTAGAGATAGACAGGTACCGTATTTATTGACCGTTTTACGCTTTTTGCAATGGCCTGACCAGACCACAATTTGAAGCTTGAATTGATTCCGGACGGTGTTTTGATAACTGTCTTTTTGATATCCTTGCAATCCGTAAGTGTTTCAGATCTCCATGTCTGGAAATTCCCACGACCTCCCAAATGATCTTGATGCTCTGGCCCGCAAGGGTTCTCCTTGGTTAATCATTACCGTGGAGAATAGAGGATTGTAACAAGGGGGAATGGTTTTGAAAACCGGCCGACGGAGCGATCCGACAGGCAACCCTTGGCTGGGTGGCAGTGGGTGCTCTACTACCAGGGTATGAAAAGCTTGAAAAAGAGTGGATCCGATGCCCTGGGAATCGAGCCCTAGTGGTTAGTCTGGTGGTTGGTGAACGCCAGGCGAGACAGGTACTGGTACACTTTGCGAATCCGCGCCTATGGCATCAGCGAAGCGGGTGTACTGGAACGGGAAGGGGTGGCGCCTGGGCCGTAGCATGCTGGGATAGTTCCCCAACATGGCTTGAGAGGACAAATATCACCTGTCGGTGGGCTGCATATTAAACAATGCAGTCTGCTTATGTTGTTTCCACGTCAGGGTTCCCACCATGTGAATCGAGCACGAGCTAAGAGCCAAAGAGCCAAAAAGCCGGCCGACCATGAGATTGAGGAATACACTAGAGCCCTCGCAAGAGAAGCTCGAAGACGGGCCGAAAAGCCATCACTCGCCTTTTGCTCAGCGACCACAACCTTAGCGTGGAACGCTTGAGATACCGGACTCGGTATAGGCTGCCAATTCCTCGCGAGGCACAATTGTGCAGGTTTTGTCGGGTGTCCATTGAAGATGAGGTGCACGCTCTCCTTGAATGTGAGATGCACGCTCTGTTGGCAGAAATTCGGGACCGCTTCCTTGACGATGTTTTCAAGCGCGACCCCGCACTGGAAGCAGAGTACATGCGACTCTCTCATCTCGACTTCCTGCGTCGTATGGTGTCGTCAAGGAAGGCAGTACAGCGGTTGGCAAAATATGTGTTTGATGTTCTGTCTCTCTTTGACTCGTTCGAGCGGTATATCCCTGCAGGTTTTAACGTCCCTTAGCATTAGGTCGCCCACTTCCCTACCCGTTTATTTTGTTCGTTTCGTGAGAAGAATGCGGTCATTGGCTGTATCTCTGTCAAACCGAAGGAGCACGTAGACGACTGTAGCATACATGGTAGAGGCTCATGTATGTAGGCACAGTGCCCGCACGCTTCCTCAACTGGACCACCGCGGTTATACATCCTCCTCCTCATCCTCCTCCTATGTACTACTTTTTTTTTATGCAATATGCAATAGGGGCAGTCAGAGTAGGCGATTATGGAGGGATTATGGAAGGATTATGAAAGGATTATCGGATTTAAAAGATCCCGATTAAGGTCGCAGAGTCACAAACGAGACCTTGACATAGCGGAATAATCCATAATCACTCATAATCCTTCGTATAATCGCCTCCAGAGGCGCTTATACATGCGATTATGGATTTAAAGGATTCTCGCATGCCTAAAATAAACCAACAATCCCTCCATAATCCTCTACTCTGACTGCCCGTAATGTTTCCAGTCCATAGGCCGAAGATAAATAGCGGGCTATTTATCGGCCGTACCCGGCCTTTTCGACGGGTCTTGATGCACCCTCAAATCATGCCGTAGATCTTGCACAGACCAGCGTAACTACCAGAGATCAAATATCTTGCCAGCTCCAATTTTCAAAGGGCATAGATTGCAAGTAGCGCGAACTGGGTAAATGGCCCGAGGGAGGGTTTAAACTCATCTAGATTTCGTGGAGAAGCCAGGGGTACATCGTGTGGGCGTGCGAGGGTGCGGGGAGGGCGTGGAACAAGGGCAGATACAGTATTTGCCGAGAGTATCTATCAAGCGGCAAAGATCCGGCATCTATGGCACCATGTGATGTGCTCACCGGAACACCTTTTTTCTGTGCCTGAGCGAGACCCGTCGAAGCCGTCGAACGGCCGGGTACGGGCCCCCCGTCGACGGCTCAACCCGTCCGTACCCGTCCCGGCACAGATAGGCTCCAAGACCCAAAACGTACGGGCCTAAAGCCGTCCGTCCCGGCCGTCGACCCGTCGAAAACGGGGACGGGTTCAAGCCCTAGCAGCGGGCTACATTAGTTATTTGTTAGCCTATGCCCATAAACAAACGCAAACCGATCAGCTCGCAACGCTGAATACCGGCCGGGCCCTCGGCGCAGTTTTGGCGAAGTTTCGTTGCCCCCGCCATTTCAGAGGGTCGGGTCTTAGAAAAAATGAGCTGCCAGAGACCTCAAATGCTCTGAAAAAGTGTAAAAAGTTCCTATACCAAAGTGGAGTAACTTCTGATTCTAAGCAGAATGAGCCCATGAAGTTTTGGCATCTTGAGCTCAATGTCTGCGCACGGACCATTTGACGACGTCGACGACATTATAGAAATCATCGAAAAACAGGTATGGCTCATTCCATAAAGAATCGAAATCTACTCAGTTTTCACATAGGAAGTTAGAGCACTGTTTTCAAAGATATATTATGTACGAGACATCCGCCTGAGTGTAGGGCAGTCCTGCATGATTTTATTAATGGTGCCAGATAGGTGGGTCCGAGTTGATGAAATCCATTTGCTCTATTTCAGGGGGTAAGTTCGAACCCCTGATTATGATTCCGTTGAATTCGCTTACCTTTGCGGAAATCATCCGGGATGACCGTCGTGTTAGCGCCGTTCAACTGGATTACAACCTAACAAGAGGCTCTGTTAAATTCTCCGCTTCAAGTAAAGGTTAGAACTTGCTTTATTGTTTGGCGTAAATTGCGGCCACTCGGGACCTGCGTGGACGCTGTCAATACTTGTTCAATTTTCTCAAGGAATCTTACGTGGAAGTCCCAGACCGTCGTTCGGTGTAAGACTTGTGGCGAAGGAAATCCAGTAATTCGGCAGCAATTGGCTCATGAGTAGGGAGGATGGCGAAGCATCGAGTGGGACCCCGTAAACATATAGCAGCTCGGAGCCATGGTAAACTGCGTGCAGATCAGGTTAAGTTGCCCCACGAATGCAAAGTGGACAGACCACCAAATTGAGGCAACCCGTCGACCAGCGGCTGGGTGAATAAGTACGCAAATGTAGGTACTCCTGCGTGGGCAGCTGTTTCCATCCAAAGCCGGCGTTGCGACTGGACCCATAAATCTCCGACTATCCAGAATCAGCAGTCTTGCCAGTTTCCTGTACACGAAGCAGAGGGTGCTCACTGATCGCTGCGGCGCGCTTGTATTGGCTGCTTAGTCCGAAAGTCGCGTTTCCAGTGTTGAAAGGCGAGCCTTGAAATCAGTAAATGAGCAGGAGCCGTTAGATGCTTCATACCAGTAGGCACCAACCTAGACTCAGAATATCGGGATACAGCTTCAGCAAAGCTAGAATAGACTTGTCGAGCGTCCGCGGCGACGTTGAGGGAGAATATTGCGCCACAAGTGATTCGGAGATCCCTACGCTGGAATTTACAGTGGGATCCGTGAATAATGTGCCTAGGATAGAATTAAAATCTCGAAAGCCCGAAATAAGACTCAACATATCACCTTCATCCAGGTTTGTCCCCGCGATAAATGGCAATCGAGCGAATTGCCCGCGTTTGAATAACACTGAAGGTAGGTCAGGAATGAGTCCCCCAGGCCCATCGATGACAGGTTCCCATGGAAATAGCTCAATCGCCGCTGCCATAGCGGACGAAATGCCTTGGAATATTTCGGTCGTATTAGCGGAACGCAAACATGCAAATGTTGAACCAGAGTTTGCTAGGGATGCACAAGATGGAACACCAGCGACAAATGTCTCCCATCCGGCTTCACGGCGCTCGGGGGCGTACAGAGGCAGGGTCGCCTGAGACCCAGACTCAAAGATCTGAAACCTCGTGTGAGAAGGAGAAGAACAATCGAGTAACGAAATATTTTCGGCGTACAGCGGCTCTGGCCAATGAGGTGATTGGAGAATTCAAAAACAAGATGGAGGTCATTATTGAGCCTGCGCTCTCTCCGAACACGGTGACCTACTGGTGTTAATTCTAGAAAATATAGATGAGACGACGTACCTTGTCTTTGTCGCCGCCGAAAGTTCCGATATGGAGCTGAACCCATTTGAGGGCAGCAAGCTGATCCTTGAGGCCTAAGTTAAGAGCGCCTTGGTTGCGGGCTTCCCGTCCCTGTGGGAATCCTAACGGCCCCAGACGGTAGTTGAAATTGACATAAATCACGGGTGTTCCCTGGTACATTATAAGCTCGAATTTTCGGGCGAATGAATCAGCGTACTCGGGCCACACTTTGAGCGACAAGTGAACTTCCGTTAGTCATCTCTGCAAATCCGATCTCAAATCCACCGCCATAGCTGGACATGCAGTCAGTAGGTTGTATGACGAGATGTACGATTCAGAGGGTCAATCACGTCCAAAACATCTTGTGCACGTCGGTGAATAAGCAGTTCCTCCACGGCTAAATCAAAACTTGCCACTGGGAGTTTTGCATTAGTTGGTGTCCCTGTAGGACGCAAAACATTTATAGTCAAGCAGTCTTCCGACGTCGAGCCTGGCGTAACGCTCTAACATGGTCGATTCTATGAGGGAGCGGCTAAGACGAAATGCCATATGGCGCACCGTTACAATTTCTATTTGCAGACAGGCAGGTCCAAAGGCGCTCGCATTGAATGTACCGGCCGCAAGAGATGTCTTCAGCACCGGTGGCCTGAGGCGTAAATTTCCAAGAGGGGGCTCCGCGAAAGGAATACCTGGAGCAAGTCATGAGCTGGATTCGAGCCAAAATTACTCCACATCACGAACCAGCAAAGAGATCCTGCTGAAACGTAGGCAAATCAAGGCCAACGAGGGTTGTTTTCCCAAGCCGGATCGTGGGTGAAGCAGCAGCGAACTGGACCAGGGACGCGAAAAGGCTGAGCAGCAGCATTATGAGGGATCAGGACGGTTTACGTCTGGACTGGTCTTTAAATGTCACGCCAAGCACCCGATTTGTATTAAGTAGCGTTCTCACAACTGCAGAAGTTCAGCAAGAGGAATCCGAATGGAGCGGCTGTCGCTCGGCGTAGTGGCATATCGCACTTAGGGATTCCTTTCGGTAACCAGAAGGTCATCTTGTACCTGCCGCGACACTAGTCTCGTTCCCAGCCGTACTAGAGGGCAGTGGGCTCGCAGACAGAGTAATCAGTTATCTAGCCGAACCGGAACTCTCGGGACGTCTGGTGCAATTCGTACAAGACGACCTCCGCTTCGCTCCGGTATATAACAAATGAAGCCGCGGATAATATAATAATCATTTCCACATACGGGTAGAAAATCGAAAAATCGTCATTAACCGTTCTTTAACGAAATGCGTATTCTTTGTAAATGTTTGTACTCATCTCCATTTATCTGATATCCTTTCGTCTTGCTCTGGTTTCGTGCTCCGTTTTTAATTTGTTTTTACGGAGCTGCCTCGATCCATCGCCATTGAGATCCTCAGCTGACCTCGAGTTCATGTTAGGCAGACTTTGCCGCAGTAGTCAAGGTCCATGCAAGAAATTTCAACAACAGCACCAACCCACAGTCACCCACTTCGATTGAACAGTTCCCTGCGCAATCAGAAAATTTAAGCCCATAAATGGTGGTCTCGTGGTTCGAAAGCCGTCAGATGAATAGATTTGGGCAGTACAGCTGACATGTCGCAGCAACTGCGGCCTGCGCCCCAGTTATTGTTGGAATACGAGTTGCATGCCAGTGTGCGCGCACTGCCCCGCGGCGCACTCTGTTACCAGGTCCCCGCCCTTCGTTCCTGCATTCTCGTTACTGCTCCTGTGCCCGACACACTTAATTCGTACCTTAATTACTCTTGACTAGTACTTATGTCCTGTAGCCAGCGAAGAATTCCCCACGCGTTTTCAACGGGTTCACTGCTAATACTGGATTGCTCTATCGATTCCAACAGTTATATCCCCGAGCATTTTCCATACATAAATACCACAGATTCCCCGTCCCTCGTGAGCTTAACATTCGCCAATTCTCGCGTCTGCGCCCATTGGTTAATATTGCTGCGCGCCCTCTGGGTTGCATTTTCTGCGACTTTTGCATGCTGGATATAGAGCTCGCTGGTCCTCAAATTCACAACCGTCAAATCCCTGTCTACATTGCTGGCCACATATTCATTTCTCTATCAATATTCGGCCACTGTTCCTCAACTAATCCAGAAGTCCTCGCCAGTGTCGCCAATTGACACCCACCGGTTTGGATTCGAGGCATTATTCATCGCAATCTATCTGTTGATCATGTGGATGTTGTCTCTCAAATATTCAACAAGCTCCAAAGTCAAACAGCCTACCCTCAATCAGTTCATATCACCAGCCACATTCTCCTGAAACCCGGCATACCCTTCGAGCACCAATTTACTAGTTTCCTTTCTGTGATTGGGCCGGCAATCCTTTCGTGCTCAATTTACTTTTTTTTTAGAGCTGGTTTCATTATGACATCTCTAGAATCGTTGGGCTTGGGTTCAAATCCACCCTGCCGTTGTTGTACCTTGAGCTTTGTTCCAATAGCCTAGCAGTTTCAGCGCAATTGAAATTAGATCTTCGTCATCTATGGGTACATGTAGGTTAACTCGATGACTGCCAGAGCGAAGCGGCGGCTTATCTGCAGTGTATCGCACTTGAGGATTCCTTTAGGTAACCAGAAGGTCATCTTGTACCTGCCGCGACACTATACTCGCTGCGCTCGCAGACAGAGTAATCTTATCTACGGAACTCTCGGAAATTGTTCCGAGGCAGAAGTTTTGATGTGCCCTATAACGTCTGGTGCAATTCGTACAAGACGACCTCCACTTCGCTCCGGTATATAACAAATGAAGCCACGGATAATATAATAATCACTTCAACATACGAATAGAAAATCGAAAAATCGTCATGGACGATAAACCTGCGCTGAAGATTCTAGACGCAAGTACTTGAATAACAGTGCATTGCGATGTCTTGCCTTCAAGAATCAAGCACGAGCTGTAGATACCATGGATAAAATCCCCGGGAGTTTCGCGCCGAAAAGCAGAGCAACGGAGCAGTCCAGTCGATCAACCAGCCGTGGACAAAAGACAACAGAGATTGAACGTGAAAGTAGCAACGGCAGCTGGACACCCAGAATATCACCCCTTGAGTTCCTGGGAGTCCGAAGGATTGTGGAATAACCAGAAAGAGGGATACCGCATCAAATGAAATTGATCCACGCTATTATCTCACATGTCATGTCTGGAGATTCCCACGACCCCGACGCTCCGGGCAGATGAATCTCTCAAAATTCCAGTGGCGACCGAGCCATCTGCTCAACAACTACGAGCTCCTCCCCACCGGCTTGCGCCCCGGTAACACCACCCGTGACCACAGCCGGCAGAAGAACCGCCGATGCAGATTTTCCTTGCGGGCGGTGGTGTCCACTGTGGCCGCTGTCGGTGTCCTATGGATTCTTTATGGCCTATGGACACGACACCGACCGCCCCCATACCAGCCCGGCGTCGTTACCACGGACGACGGCCCCGAGCCGCCGACAGACGCGGATATTCCCCAGTCCCCGCCTCAGCCTCCGCCGTTATACGAAGCCTACCACGAACGGGAGCGCAATTTCCCCCAACACAATCTATCTCTTCCATACCCCGACGGCTTGCACGCCAAGTATCTGTGGACAGCAAATCATGGATCCAGTACGAGCCTCTTTTTCGTCATTGTCACCGCATCCTGACCACGACCGACTAGATTTTGGGTGGGGGAACTACATGGAAGAGATGATACTCGATTCCTACCTAGCCTACGCCGCACAACGAGCGTACGTGTCCTTGACTTTTCTCGGTACTCGTCAGCACTCACTTCCTCATAGATACGTGTTCGACAACTACACCTGGGACCGGTACGGCCCAGAAATCAGCTCTTGGAACGGTAAACCCATACCTGCTCGCATTCCACTGTCCGCGTTGATATCAGGTACGCCGTCCTTGCTCGTTCTCGTAGCACCCATTGACAACCCGCAGGCCCGATCATCGGCGGGGTTATGCGCGACAAGGACGTCCCCAGAGCCGTGTCCCGCGAATTCTTTTTCAGCGTCTGCCCCGAGTCCGAGCGGGTCGTGCTCGATACGCGAAAGATACAAGATACCCTACCTGGAGACGCTACAGTCAGCCAAATCGTCGCGAGATGGGTTACAGAGCTGCACTCCATCAAATCTCCGTGTGTCGAGCTCGCCAGGGACAGTCCGCCGTTGTTCGGCTACGAGTGCGTGTCTTCTTCTGTACACTCGCCCGGTTCTGATACATGCCCGCGGCGCCCAGGCTCACGAACACGAAACGTGTCCTCGACGTCTTCCCAGCCCTCTCGCAGTCCCCCATCCTATCCGACTTCGGCTGGTCCCCCCTCATCCTCGAAGGCTTCTACGCCAACCTCCCGTTCTTCACATCCGGCTCCGGCTCAGACTCGGACAATCCCCCCCTCCTCACGGAAACCCCCAGCACCCCCCTGCGCGGGCTTCTCGCGCTGCACGTCCGCCGCGGCGACTTCGAGACGTGGTGCGACAACACCTTCACCTGGACCATGGCCTTCACGGGCTTCAACAGCTTCCCCGCGCTCCCCGACCAGTACGCGCCGTCGCGGAACGACCCCGTGGAGGTCTCGCGCGGGCACTGCCTGCCGAGCATCCCCCAGATCGTGGAGAAGGTGCTCAAGGTCACCGCGGGCGCGCCGCATATCACGCGCGTGTATGTGATGACGAACGCCCCGCGGCCGTGGCTTGCGCAGCTCAAGGCCGCCCTGAGCGCCGCGCACAACTGGGCGGACGGCATCGGGACGAGCCGCGACCTGAAGCTGTCGTGGGAGCAAAAGTTCGTCGCGGAGGCGGTGGACATGTATGTCGGGCAGCGGGCGGAGAAGTTTATTGGCAATGGGGTGAGTGCCTGATTTTCCTTTCCCTTTTGCGTTCCACCGCTCACCAGTCTATAGTTCTCAAGCCTGACGACGAATGTGGTCATGCTGAGGATGCATAATCCTGACCTCCGTCCCGCCGATACGCGGTTTTGGTAGCATTTGGCCCATACTCGCTTCTGGTAGCGTGGGCGTCCGGCTACTTAACGCCACTTCCTACGACGGATGGCGGCACGCTACAGACGGAAATACGCGCTTGCGCACGGATTTCCTATTTGGGACTCGACAGACGTGACTCAGGAATTGACCGCTGTATGCATTCTAAATTACAGTATACCTCTCTTTGCAGCTGCCATTACAATAGACTTCGGGATCCTGTCGCACGATTGTATATTATCACGGACGATCATTTTTTTTCTTTGGTGCAAGTTGCGGTGTGTAATAATTGCTCTCGGGATGGATATTTAGCTTCTTCAAAATCGTCTTACCCTCGGTTTATATTCGCTATCCCATCGAGAGCGTTTTGGGGCATGGATTTTCTTTTTTCTCTACAGTCGAAGTCATGATAACACATAGCCGAGATAATTCCTTCTAACCCATAGATTTTTGGGCCTCACCTTCAATGTTAGTAGTGTACTGAGTACGAAAAACCCATAGCTCTTAAACCCCATACCTGATACCCATGACGAGGGTCAAAACCCATACCTAAAGCCGTTTTCAACCCGTGAATAACGTAGAATGACGCCCAAAGTAGCCCTTTGTTCTCTGCCCATGGCAAAGCTGAAGCTCGACGCTATAAAATGTGGCCTGACGTCGTTTCAAGGGACCCTCAAATCGAAGAAGGATGCACTGTTGAAGAATTGGTGAACATGGCTGAAGAACAGGTTAGCGAGCAGCTCACGGACGAGGAGATAAAAATACCGTTTAAGAAAGGCGTGCTGGAGAGCAGGACACGGAGGTAAATGGGGGCGATGACAACAACTACGTCGACAAGGATCCGTGTCCCACTCGAGGTGAAGTCATCCAAGCCTCCGCGATCCTTCGGCGCTACGTTAGGGAGAGCGGTGATATGTTTGCGCGGCAAATGGAAACCATCCTCGGTCGATTCTCACGTCAAACCCGTTTAGAACAAGTGAATTCTCTTGTAGAGACGTCTATTACTGATTTCTTCTCTTCTGCGACTGTGTAGGTACTAGAAATACACGAAACAATCAAAATCTTGCTTTTTTGACGATTTTCTTCCGAAGTCCTGGGAACCCATACCACCCTAAAACCCATAGCCCCAGGCCGTGACCGACAGCTATGGGTTATCATGACTTCGACTGTATCGCAAAATTTGACGCGTCCAGTCACGAGTGACATCTCGTGTTTGTGACTTCAAGAATCCTCTTTGTTCTCACTTCTTTGTCCGAGGGGCATCGTCCAATCGCCAGACTCACCTTTATGGATCCATAGGACCAAGTAAATGTCTGGCTTTCTCACTGGGATGCTGTCCTATCGATAGAGATATCTAGCAAATCTTGACATAGAAAAATGCACAAAGAGACTTTTCGCGCAACCTCGAGGCGTGTGCCAGTGTGTGTGGGTAAATATGAGCCAAAGAGGATCAGCTTGGCAATTCTTTGTTCGCTCCCTTTGCCACCTTGCCTTGCCTTGCCACTGTTCTTCTTGTCCTCGACCACCACCCACCCAAGCTAGACGCTTAGGCGAATCCAACTGGAGCGACAAATACAATGGCATACCGCGCGCACAATAGGTGGGGGCACCAGCCTGTACCAGGTCACGAATTTCGGGCTATTGACCATCTCCTCATAGGGATAGACCGCCACCCATGCATCCCCCCGCGGCGCGCGTGTGCTTCGGGCTCACCCCTAACGGAGCTTGTACCGCGCGACCCACCGCTGAATTCTGCGCGGCCCACCAGGAGCAGGCGATGTGGCTGCACCCCACCGCAGCGCGCATCTCCGCCGCGGCGCGCCGCGCGCATGCCGAGGACCGCCGCTGCTGCGGGCTGACGAAGAAGTACGCGCTGTGCCGCAACAACCCGGGCGGGAACTTTGAATTTTGCTGGCTCCACGGACGCCAGCGCCCGCTGCCGAACGTGGGGGCTGCGGCTGGGCCGGAGCCACCGCAGACGGCGGTCGTAAGAGAGCGGATGCGCGAGTTTGAGCGGATACGGCGCGAGTCTGAGGCGAGGGAATATGAGGCGAGGGATCGGTGGGCGCGGGAGGAGCAGAGGCGGCGTGAGCAGGAGCGGGCGCGGGCGGAGAGAGAACAAGAAGAGCGCCAGCGCCAGCGAGAGCGGCAATGGCGGCAGTACCAAGAACAGGAGCAGCAGGAGGAACGCGAGAGGCGAGAGCAACAGCAACGGCAGGAGGAATCGCACCGGCAATGGCAGCGGTCGTATCAGCGACAACGTCGATATAGGGCTCGTAACGCGGAGGAGAGCGCGCGACCGAGTGCAGAGGAGCAACGGAGGCGAGACCAGCAGCAAGAGCAGGCCCGTCGAGCGGAGGCCGAGCGCCAGCAGCGCGAGCAAGCACGAAGAGCGACCGAAGATCAGCATCGCGCCAGGATTCTGCAGCACTATCTCGACGCCTCTGCGGAGTTTGACCAAACCATCTTCTCCGCGCAGAACCCAAATCATTTCGCTCGCGTTCCTTGGCCCGTTTTTCCGCGTCCGGATGGCACCGTCCGTCCTGGCGACGTCACTCGCGAGAACGTCCTCCGGTTCTTCGACGCGAGCAGGATGCGACGGTTCACTGGCAAGACGGCTAGAGAGATCGACGTTATCTTGAAGAACACCGCTCGCAGATTTCATCCCGATCGATTCAGTGTTAACCGTGCTGTCGTGGGGAGTATCCGGGACTTGCAAGACCGCAATGCGGTGATTCAGGCTGCGGAGATTGTGATTCAGACGGTGAATGGCCTTCGAGGTGGCTGAGGGCCTCTTTTATGTCGTATTTTCTTGAGCCAATAGAATTATCTTAATAATGAGGTTTGACAGTCCGAATGCGAGGAGTTTTGCAATTAAGTTTGACCGAGAGCCTGAGGGATATATCCGACACGCGTCAATCCACAAAGCGTGTTTGAATCGATGTCAGTTTATTTGGAACTTATAAATTGACACAGTATCGATTCCTTCTGGAGTTTTACTAGATCAAAATCTGTCTCCGGTATACCCTAAAATTTGTACACTCACCGCAGTCGCGGTCACATTTATATACGACGTTGACCCAACTAGGTCAAAGCGGGTGTCTCCACAAACATCTGCGCCATCATGACCTCGGGGTACCTATCTCCATGCGCCGCGTCCGCCTTGTTCGCAACATCCCGCACAGCCTGTACATCCCCCGCCGACAGTGTAAGGGCACCGGCGGCGATATTCTCTTCCAGATACTTCGACCACGATTAGCATTGTGGGATGGATAAACTGAATGTACCAAAGGTACCTTGATCTTCTTCGTGCCGGGAATGGGGATGATGTCGTCCCCCAACGCGAGAAGCCAGGCGAGCGCGATTTGTCCGCCGGTGGCTCCGCCATACTTCGCCCCAAGGGCTTTAAGCCCATCGGCGAGCTTGAGGATGTTGGGGAAATTGGTGGCGTTGTGGCTTGAGAGAATAAGCTTGAGATGAAACGAGCATCAACGAAGTGGAGTTGGACTTACCGGGCAATGTACTTCCTGAAGTCTGTGTCTTCAAAGTCGCCGGTGGATTTCTGCGCGCATCAGGTTATTGCGGGGTCCGAAGCAAAGAAGGGGAAAGACGCACATATTGGCCCGTGAGCAGGCCGCGGCCCAGTGGCGAATACGCAACAATCTTGACGCCGAGCTCGCGCGCTGTGTTTAACAGGTTGATTTTGGGGTCCTCGATGTCAAGCGTGAAGGGTGAGTACTCGACTTGCACTGCAGCGATCGGGTGAACAGCATGTGCACGACGCAACGTCGAGGAGGAGACTTCCGAAAGGCCAAGGTGCTTCACCTTTCCCTCTCTAGGCGTTATAGTTAGAGCTGGATATGGTAGAAGATGACAACGTACTTGACCAGTTCCGCCATGGCGCCGATGGTGTGCTCGATTGGGACCTTCGTGTCGGCTCGCTGGTCCACTATGGTAAACCAGCAGCTCGGTTCGGTCGAGGGAAGACGTACGTGGAGGTAGTAGAGATCGATACTCTCCACGCCCAGCTTTGCGAGCGACGCCACCACAGCCTTGCGCATATACTCGGGGCTGCCGTCAACAGATAAATCCGCCTTGAACCCGAATTTAGTAGCAAGAAAGATATCCTCGCGTTTGCCGGTGCGCTTGAACCTGTCCAGCAATAATATTGAGAAATCCGCAACTGTTTCCAGTTCATTATATACGAACCATTTCCCAAGTAACTCTTCAGAGTCTCCGTACCCGTCAGCCGTGTCCCAGAAGGTGCATCCGGCGGCGTGCGCCGCGTCCAAGACCTGGAGATGTTACTCTATCGCACATTCTAGGCTGATGAATACGGAACTGCGTACCTTGAAACGCTCCTCGTCAGATTCTACTTGACCATAAAACGCGGAGAGCCCCATCGCCCCGAAGCCGATGGCAGAAAAAGTCGAGTTTCCGATGTTGCGAGTGGGGGACATGTTTTGAATGTCTTGGCTCAGGCTGCCGTATCATGGGCCTCTTTTTATACCTCCAGATTCCCATGACGATCATTCACGGTTAAATTCGGATAAAAGGAGAGGTTGTATTGTCTGGAAGAGTATCGGTTAAATTCGGTTAAAAAAGGAGGACTCTTAGGCTAGAGATTGTGAGGAGAAGTTGTCGACAATTCTCACCCGGAACTAATACGCGTCGATTCGTCAAACTTTGGGTCAACGTCAGACGATCGTTTGGATGACGAGTTGAGGGCGAAGGCGAAGGCGAGGCGAAGTTGAGGCGAAGAATTGGCATCAGTGGCGGTGCCCAGAGTTAATCGATGTTGTGTGCCCCTGTTTGATTTAGGCGTCAATGTGCTCCGACCCAGCCGGACCTCGCTTTCTCCCAAAACCGTCAAGACCTCTGGCCAAAGTCTGGCGCGTTAGTGATGCTTTTTTCTCATGCTCGTAGCTCTCCTCTGAAAACCCACCCGCAGTACTGTAATTGAATTATTACACCGGGCCAAGACCGGAAGGAAGCGTGGAGTTCTCTCCCATCGCCCACACTGCCTTGGGATTTGCATCGCCTGCATTTTAGGAGGAACAATTGCAGCGCTTCGCGCAGTCCCGAAACGTAGATAACTGCCTGTGGATACCAGACGGCCCAACTATTTCCCATCCTAGTCCTGCCCACAGTTCGATATAATATGGGTACCACTCATTCTACACAGTCCCAGGCCAACGCTACTCATGAGCAACTAAAACCCGCCTCGGACGCTTCAGAATCAGTCCCGCCCAATATCGGCTTCGCCTCCCCGCACTTCTTGCCTGCACCCAGCAATATTCTCGCCATCGAGTCATACATTTCAATGGGCGGCCCGAGCCTGGGTTACGCGCTCCTCTACAGTCCACACGTCGACAGCGGTGGAATCGCCATCACCTCGTCTGGTCGAATGTGCAACGTCCCCCCGCGCCGGTGGGAGGAGATAGAGAATCTCGTCCGACGGGCGAAGGAAGTGTCCGAACAACTTCGCCAGTCTAGTTGGAGCCGCCCTCAGACCGTGAGTGCCACTGAGTGAGACAGTATTTTTTCATCCCATTCTTATGGCATTCTTCCATTCACAGGGCTCGTGTCCCACCTCTGTCTATTATGATCTTGGGCCGTCCGAGAACGATTCCGAACTATACGGTCTTCACAGGACAGCCCATCAAGTTTCCACTGAGGACCTCATGAATGAGATCATCTCAATGCCATTGCCGGTCCTGAAGCATCCCGAAATTCGCACACGTACAAAGCTCGCCGATGGCTCTTTTGAAGAAACGACGCTGAAGGAAATACCGGAACCGATCAGAGCAGTAAGAAACCATACTTTACTCCGCCACATCCAACTCAATCACCCCAAGCTGGAAATCGGTTTGCATGAATTATTACGCAAGGAGCTTTTTCCGGGTGACTCTGAATCAGGTTTCTCTCTTTCTTCCGGCTCTTGATTTATGCTAAGAATGTCCCGGTAGTGCCCACGGTTGAGGATCCTGAAGCCAAGGCCATGGTTGCAGTGATCAAAAACCTTTGTGGTTCTATCAGGTCTGAGAAACGGCTGAAGGAGATTTGGAGGCAACATATGAGGAAAAAAACAAACGGGTTCAGATGGTGGTAAAACAGTTGAAGTGTCAGAGGCAGCTGGATTGGAACACCTTTAATTTCCTTTTATCCCGTGCGTTCGGAGTTGCTTTGGATCTTACATAGCAGTCCGGCGAATGCTGAACCAGAATTTTGACGTTCAGTATTCCGAATCCTTCTGGGTAAGTCCATGTCTCTCCCTCCTATGCCATTACCGCATTTTCCTTGGATGTGTCAAGCTTTATGGTGAGCAAAGAAAACCGTTTGAAACCGTTTGAACAGTTTTTCAAACGGTTGGAGCCTTAAACGCTCAACGTGATCGTCCTCCTCTGAAAAACCACCCGCATTTCTGTGATTGAATTATGGCACAAAGCCAAGACCGGAAGGAAATGTGGAGTTCCCTCCGTCGCCCACGCTGCGCAAACTATTCACCAGTTGTGTGCAATCCTTGAGACTACGGTATGCCTTGCCGATGAGGTCAGGGAACGCAGTGATATATAAAGACTAATCGAACTACTCGTAACTCTACGGCCTAGCAAAAAACCGACAAAGCCGCGACAACAGATAGAAATAGGGCTCTGGCGCCGTATCCTTCACCGTACCGCACATCACCCGCGTTGGGTTTATCTGAAGTCGAAGCCGGAGCCGCTGATGAACCCGTGCGGGATGGATCAACCGCTGGCCCTGTCCCTGGAACTACCGATGGCGCAGATGTGGATAACGGGCTCTTGTCGGACGTTGGCGTTGAAGAAACTGCGCCAAAGGTCGCTAGGGCTTCGAGTGCGGCGGTTGTGGGGGCAAAGGTGCCGTCAGGCGCCTGACCACACGACGCTTGGCCCCCTCCGATAAAGTTGCACTTCTCCGCTAATACGCCGTCCGCAATAGAACTCAGGCCCAGTAGAGGTGCCCACGTCAGGTTGTAGCCGCCCGATGATTCGATAAGTGTTGCTATATAAATAGGTGAGCCTGAGCGCAAGGTGAGCGGTGGACGGCGGATACTTACCTGTCTCTGCATCTGTTATACCCCCACCCGTGGTTCTAATGAGCTCGTAGGTGGTCACATCGCCCGCAGCTGCAGTGCCAATTGGCACGATGGAGTTGATGCCTGCGAAACCTTCGTATTCCGGAACTACCAGGACGGTGACGGGGGAATCCGGGGATGGGCGCGCTGTCACTGTAGGGAGAGCATCAGACTGAAGAGCTCGAGTGAATATTGGTCCGCGAATATTTGCCTAGCAGGGGGGGAAACAAGAACACGAGTAAAGCGACAGGTTTCATGCTAGACGTCGAGATGTATGAACTGGTGGCATTATTCCCAATTTATAGTCTTTGGCTTTACCCCGGAGTCATCTTGGTGCGTTGTGTTTCCCGAGACCGCCGGCCCTTATCAAACATGAACGGTTATTTTCTCCGCCAGTATGATAGGAAATTGGACCGTGTTGTCCGCATTTAGGGCCAAATTTAAGGCTGACGATCGAGGCTCAACACCGCGGTAAGTGGGGTTTTTTTTCTTTTTCTTTTGGCAGCCATTTGAACCGTTTACAAACAGTTTCCGAACCCACCCACAAACTAAATAAAAACGGTTGAAACCGTTTCAAAACATTTATAAACAGAAATTGCTGGAGCCGTGGTTCTACGCCTTTCTCAGCGTTATTTCTGGCAGATAATAACGGCCTCCGTCGCGGGTTTCTACTTGGTAGTAGTGGCGTTACGCCGCCGAGCGACGGAGAGACTCCAAAGGCCGAGAACTTGAAGGCTGTGATCCCAACTAATACCTAGCTTCCTCATTCATTAGATAATTGAGTCCGAGCATTCAAACAAGTTCAAGAAAGCTCTCAGAATTTAAGAGAATCTCGTCAGTTAGTTTGAACAGCACAGCCATCCGGTGAGATAAGATGAGATAAGAACCGCAAATCATGACGTCTGTGGCGACCGTGACAGTGTCATGCTAGGCCTTGATCCCGCACCACCACCTCGTGCAGAGCCTCCAGCAACAACGCTCCTCTATATCCTTGGGAAGCAATCTAGACCCTCTTTTCTTTTCAAGTATAATCAAATCTTTGGCCCGCCGCTCTGGTTCGGAACGGCGGAGCTTGGAGCAAACATAAACAAGTAACTGGATGTTAAAAGTTTCAGACGTTTCAGAACAAGTCAAGAGTATACCAATGGCGAATATGGGTCGACCGTTGGACGGTGATATCGCTTTAAACCGCTAAAAAATTATTCTGATCTCGTAATACTCGCAGGGCGTATTGGGCCCGTTGGCATCGAGCATTTGTATCGCGACCCCGACTTGCCACTGCCCGTGGAACTCCTCGTAAATCGGGCATACCCCGAGCAGCGCGGTCAGCACTGGGCTATCTCGTGGACCGTCGGGAGCCTACCGCCCCGGCACAAGGTCCAGCGGATCTTGCACATCGTGACCGAGATCGGTTGCAAGCACTTTACCAACTGGGGTCCCTTAACGCGCACATTTGACCCTCTGGAGTTGGCGGCGGTCCCGATTGCGGAGCTAACGCGCGCGCAGCGCGTCGCGCTGGAGGAGATCGCCGCGCGGACGGAAGTGTGCGTGCCGAACGGAGAGTGGAACTGCCAGGACTGGGTTATTGAAGTCCTCGCGAGTGCGGTCGAAGATGACTTGATTTCTCCGGCGGACAGAGATGCGGCGCTAACTGCCGCGAGGGCTGAGGCATGTGTAGGAATGTAGGTTCGTCAAGGATGTCAATGAAGATGTGGGATAATAATCTGCCAAGCTATCGAGCGACTCCATCTCTGCATTTTTGGATGGGTATCGGATGTCAACGAAGACCTTTTTTGCGTTTCCGGCCAGACAGATTGGCAGACCATATGTTGTTGGGACCCGAGGACGTATGTCGTCCGAAATATGACGCGTGTTGGCACGCTACTAATACTCCCACGGCTTTCCTTGTACCCGGTGCGTGGTTCATCCTGAGATTGAATATTAGAGACAATTCCGCGACCACGCAATATCTACCATCAGGTCAGGGACTCTAAATATATTTGGTGAGAAAACACAGTCTTGGCAATCACGCTCAATTCAATCCTCCCGTGCCCTCTCACGGACATGGGAACACCTCGTTAGGCCTGTCAGCCTGCTCAATACGGCGAATTTCCGAGCTCTGGCTGCCGAGAACCGCGTTCCCGCCGTGAATCGCCTGTGGTCCCATTGGGCGCGAATTCGCGCAAGCTGTTTCTCCCACGCCGCACATACGACCACGCGTATTTTAAACCGCACCCATGGATCGCTCTTTAATAGACCGCGGCCAAATAGCTGGTGCCTGTTGTCTCGGTCGCCGTCTGTCCAGAAAATATGCTCACACTCCGCCGTCTCTTTGCCCTCGCCCTCGTCTCGGTCGCTTGGGCGGCGAACACGAACGTCGCCATCAACACGATCGTCGACAGGGTCGATGAGACCATGCATCACGCCGGGCCCACCATCCGTGAGTACTTACGCGCCGTGCAGACGTTGAAAACGTCGTGGTACTGAACTGGCGGTAGTGCAGTTGCAGGCGAACCATACGATGACTACGACGACCCTCGGTAGACAAATCACTAATATCGAGATGGCGTTCAAGAACATGACCACGCAACTCGCGGCGACCCCCGTGAGCAGCGGCTCGACGACCGTCTCGCCTACGAACGATGAAGTTAGCATCACGCTTTCGGATGCCATGCAGTGAGTTTTTTCGTGTCGTAGCGGCATTCACCGCGGATTGAATGAACGACGCGCAGGTTGGTTGCAACGAGTCTGTCAGGCGTGATGGCCACTGGCGCCGTCCCGGGCTTCCCGACAATGGTGGCGACCATGGACACGATCGTGTCACAGGCCCTGGCTCAGTATAACACCACCCTGCCCGGCGGCCTCGCACTTGTGCATACTATGTATGTATTTTTCGGAGTCTGCCAAATGAATACTGTATTGACCTCGCGTCGTAGGATGCTCGACGCTAGCCAGTTCCTCCGCGCCGAGGGATTTACCAAGACGTTGACGACACTTGGATTCTGACGGCGCTGTCTGTCAGGGATTTTTGAGGTTGCGAAGTACTTCGTCGCGCCGCATATGTTTCTGTTGTTGAAATACGAGTTTATTGCCTTGTGTCTTATTTAAATGATCTTCCCCTCGTCCTAAGAGGGCCGGTCTGTGAACACTTGGTGAACGTAAGAAATTTCTCCCGGTTAAGGTTGGACATTGAGTTCTGCAAGCGTCGTTTGAACCACGGAGGAAATTATCCTCTATTTTTTTGTTGTTGTCGGAAACTTTCATCAATAAATTCCCCATTACACTCTAGCCTCCAGTCTAGCTTCGGCAGTGAAAAGACTCGTATCTGATATGGAGAACGAGGGCAGAGTTCGTGAGGATCGTTGATACCGTGGAACTGCAATTCCCGGTTGTGCTTTTGTTGGTTAGGTGGTCTCAGCGGCGGGGAACGTCACATATTCCCTGAATTTCCACTCGCAACCGAACCTATGAATTATTGAAGATTCGCTTTGACCTGTCCGCGTGGTCCGCGGCGTGGACATCTGTAGGACTGGTGGCGATGTCACAGCCATGTGGGTCGAGGTTGCTTAAGCTTGGAAGCGCACTGAGTCAGCGCATACGAATCATATTTATGCAAATTGTGCGCGAGAGATTCTCAACAGTGGTAAAGAACTGGCTAAACACCTATTCCAAGTTCTTCTGCCGGATCTGCCAAAAGGGCGGGCAGAATCCGGGACGTTCGAGTCGTATGGAACAGTGATGGATATAACTGTCATGGGGAAGTACTCGAAACATTTCTCGCGAGGAGCTCCAGCGAAATCGAATAATCAACGAATAATCTTGTTCGGGATTTTCAACTGGTTTCGTCGGCACGATCCGTCGGCCAGTTGCTTGGCATCTTGATGTCCCATCACGGAAATTACGTCTTGGTTCTGCTCAATCACGTCCGGGGCATTCAAAACTGTCCCGTTAGCCGTGGCCGCGGAACCCACGTATATTTATCGAATTCCCACTTACTCCAATATTACTTATTCTCGCAAAACAACGCCGCCACGAGCGCGCGGCTCGGGAAACACGCTAAACCACGGTTCTGGATTGGCCTCGTCGTGGATGCAAATCGTCATCAAGACAGAAATGCCTCACATTCTCTCCCATTCCCTTGCGTATAAAGGGCGTATACACGGTCACGAACTTCAGGGCTCTCGTTCTGTGCACCACAATGTTGGCCTCCTCCCTTCGGTTCGCGGCGTTGTCGCTGCTCCCAACCGTCTTCGGTACGTCTGAGATCTTCCGAACGGCCAACCTCGACTTATGCCACACTCGCAGCGGCGCAGAAAGTATTCAATCTCGATATCGTGAACGCCCAGCTGTCCCCAGATGGCTTTGTCAGAGATACAGTCTCGCCCAACGGGACATTCCCTGGTCCTACCTTCGCCCTGAACAAGGGCGATTCCGTTGTCATCCATACACACAACAAGCTGACAGATCCCGACATGCGTCGGAGTACCTCCATCGTATGATTTTCTTTGTCTCATGCCTCAACATAATTATCAATTCCTCCCTCCCTAGCATTGGCACGGTTTCTTCCAGGCGCGAACATCTGGAATGGACGGCCCTTCGTACGCGTTTCCTTCAATCTTTCATCCTAAATCTGATTGTTTCCAGCTTCGTCAATCAGGTACGATCACCACCGGAATATCAGATGCGTAATCGCCGTTGACCTTCATGAAACTAGTGTCCGATCGCTCCCGGCACTACATTCGACTATGTCTTCGACACTGCTGGCCAGACCGGAAAGTCAGCTTGTTCCCTCTTCTACTCTCCCGAATGCATATTCAACGTGGGCTTAGCTACTGGTATCACTCGCATTTGTCAACACAATATTGTGATGGATTGCGAGGTGCGTGCGCTGACGACTCTTCATGCCCTTTCCCCTGATTTCCACCCAGGGGCGTTTGTTGTCTACGGTCAGAAGCTATTTCCCTAGCACTCTGGCGGTTAATTAACAGGCCCTAAGATCCCAATGACCCGCTGGCGCATCTCTAGTACGGCTACATTTTTTTTGTGGTTCGCAGTCCAACTAATGAGGATTTTCCGTCCAGCGATGTCGACGATGATAAGTCCCGCATCTGGATCGACCATGTGCACCAATTTATATTTATTTCTTGTTCCCACAGTCGACCATTATCACTTTGGCAGAGTGGTACCGTATGTCCTTCACCGCGATACGCATTGAAATCCCCTGATAACACTCCCACCAGACGTTCTCGCCCCCGCCGGCCAGAACAGCTTCTTCAAGACCGGTATTGTGCCGTGAGTGTCCGATGAACCGCGTCATGCTCCTCCCATTGACTTCGTATCCCAGCGTCCAAGACTCCGGTATGTCCCCACATATACACTGCTTTGGTCCCAAATTTAACAAGAATTCCCAGGCCTGATCAACGGGAAAGGGTTAGTACCTGAGCTCTTTATTTAGACCTGCCGCTGAATGTAAATTTAGACGTTATGTCGGCGGACCTCTCGGTACACCCACCAGCCCGTTCACCTGAAGGACATTCTAACATCCCACAAGTTCCGTATGCAGTGATCACGGTCAAGCAGGGCCTGCGCTACAGGTGTGTTTCAATCGTAATTGTCGGCTGAGCTCCCACTGACAGGATGTAGATTCCGTATTTTCGCGCTTTCTTGCCGTCCGTTCATGACAATCTCGTTTGACAACCACACCTTCGGTTCGTTTTGATCTAAGCAAGAAGGATTTTTCGTTGTTGATTTTTGCTTGGTTCTAGACGCTATGGAGCTCGATGGTGTTGAGCATGACCCGGTGGCGTTCCAGAACGCTGATGTCTATGCCGGTAATTAATCTGCACAATGCCACCACTCCCACATTTTCAACGTCCTTCCCCAGCTCAGCGGATTTCGATCATCCTGAACGCCAACCAGTCGGTTGACAATTACTGGGTAGGTTTTCGCTCACTGTGTTAACCCCAGTTCCAATAACATATCTTGGTTTCCCCACACAGATCCGCGCACCGTAAATGTGATCGCATTGTGCACGAGCCATACTGACAAACCCCCATTTCACAGGCCCACCGGAGGAAGCGCGGCCAACAACCCGAACTGCACGTTACCCTTTGTGTTGACTTTGCATCGTTTTGATTGTATTCCCAGTCGACCCCACCCTCACTCGCGCCATTCTGCGCTACGAGGGTGCCCCGGACGTCGAGCCCACCACCGTTGAAGTACCTGGACTCAAGATGGACGACAGCCTCATGCATGTGCGTGTTTCCGTAAAAGAGATACAACCTCAATGACTGAACCCGCCTGCCGCCAGCCCATCGCCTCCGAGGGGCCCGGAAACCTCGGGTCTGCCCCTGCTGACTTTGCGGTGACGCTGAACATTGCGCAGCCCAATGCGCCGTTCTTTGACATCAACGGAGTCGTACGTGAAAATATCATGACGAGCCATATTTTCATTGACGAATTGGCGTCTCTAGTCGTACCTGTCCCCCTCCCTGCCGGTGCTCCTGCAGCTGCTCAGCGGTGCGGCCAAGGTAAGTTACGGTGCTCGGAATCGCTCGTATAGATCGGAGGCTAAGCGAGCCAAATAGCCCACGGATCTCCTGCCCTCCGAACAAGTGTAAGCAGTCATTCATAGTTATTCCCATAGTAGTTCCCTAACGTCTCTCCAGGATTATACTGCCGTCCAACAAGATCATCGAGATTAGTATTCCGGGCACAGGAGGTTCGTTTCCAGTTTCCCGGTTATAATATGTTGGATGCTAACGAGTCTATTCTAGCGCACCCATTCCACTGTATGCGGAATTTCTTCCTCCGAATGATGCCTGTTCTGATTAGGACTTTAAGTGCACGGCCACAACTTCGATGTTGTCCTCGAGTCCAACGCCGTTACTCCCAACTTCGTGAATCCGCCCAGGCGTGATGTGACACCTAGTGCGTACATCCAACTCCGTTGCACGGGTTGAGCGAGCGAGCACTGACTGCCAACGCGACAGTTAACGGTGGGAACACGACGTTCCGGTTCTTCAGCGGTAATCCCGGCGCTTGGTTCCTCCATTGGTATGTTACCGCCCTTATCTACATTCTAATACCGAATATTATTTTGTGCAGCCACATCGATTGGCATTTGGAGGCGGGGCTGGCGGTCGTGTTCGGCGAGTCGCCTGCGGCGAATATCGCGGGACCGCAGTCGCAGATCCAACAGCCAGATTGGAAGCAGCTCTGCCCGACGTATGACGCGCTCGCGCCGGAGTTCCAGTGAGGGGGCGGGCATTTGGAAAGGGCAGCTGCCGAAAACTCTCAGTCCATTAATCGGTAGTTGTCTGTGTAAGTATGCAAAAGTCGTTGCCAGAATTTTTACTCCTTGTCTCTTATTACACGAGAATGATAACAAGGCTGAGCGGTATATGGAGCGACGCAGTTGTGAAGCTGGTGTGGGTATTTGTTGAGTATGAAAGTACTAGATTTCTTTGGTCCACTATTGGTTGAACTCCCATCGTATTGAAACGTTGCGGAAAAAACCACTTCCATTTTTTTTTTTGGAACAAAAACATATACAGTACATACATATTCCATGAGACACGCAGACCTGAATGCAGCCATACCACATACACCGCGGGTTCAGATCCCTCCTCGTATATGTCCATGGCTAGGTCCGTAGATAGCTGCCTTGTATTGAACATTCGCTCTGTCAGTCGCTACCCTCTGCGCCTCTTCCTCCGTCCGTTTCTTCTGCTCCTGAATGATGAAGGCTGCGATGATCTGCACCCGGAACTTTTCCGTTCCCGGCTGGAGAACGAGCGCCAACGGGAGGGGCGTCGCCGGAGTCGGACGCTGGAGATGGGCGACTGGACTTTCCGTGTCGTACTCGGTAAATAACTTACGGGTCCGATTAATTAATGTGCCGGAGGAATACACAGAATGATCAACTGCTTACCGCCAATCGCAGAAGTCGGTATTTCCTAAGAATACACTTTCCGACCTCCGTCTCGATGACGGCCGCTTGTCTACAGGCATGCTAAGAGGGGAATTACAAGCCAGAAATGCGATACGATGCGTACGAGCCATCGGGGAGCTTGATGCTTTTGAGCCATTTGCTCAGCCGCATATCTTTGCCTGCGTTGAGATCGGGGAATTTTATCGTGTCGGGAAGGAGTCCCTTCCGCAGGATTCGCGCCAACACCTCGTTTGTGCCGGCAGCGCGGATTTCCGTAATCGCGCCCGGGGAGTCGGTCGAGATGATGTACATGGGGACGGAATTCAATGATAATGTCGCGTTTGTCATGCTGTTTGTGTCGAATTCTAGGAAGATGGGTGGAGAAGGGTCGACGAGGGTCAGTTGCGAGTCCATGGTGGTAGCTGCCAGCCAGCGACCGTGGAGGCGTCGACAGCTCTTGGCCGGCAATCAAACAGGTGAGGTTCCGAGTCCAAATATAACGCTTTACTGCCCTCTGCATCGCGTCGGGAACTGGGATCCGACTCCTTTACTTTGATAGGTCGCTATATATGTCTTCCCAGTGGTCGCGAGAAACCATCCTGTATGATTTACTTTGATTCGTTTCCAGTAAGTAAGTAAAACCTTACTCACGTTCAATCCTTGTATCAGAGAAATCAAGCACCGCTGTCATGACTCGTTTCCTGTGATTGATAGTTGCTCTCCGAATAGCCTGCCAAGTACCTAATACTCACGGCCAAAATCCCTATTTTGTGTTTCGGCGCAAAATAGAAGTTTAAGCGCTGACTTGAAAAATATGGATGGCCCTGTTCATGAGTCGGAAGGAATCAGTGTAAAATGATTGGATGAAGGAGAGTCGAGGCCCAACTGGAGGAGAAACAGGAGGAGACACTTTGGGAGAAACTCGTCCGATGAAAGTGGCAATATACACAGCATTCGTGATGCCATCATCGTGTCACCCGCGATGACTAATTCACTGCTTTCTTGCGCGTCCACCATGTCGTCCAACGAGGAAGACTCATACGAGAGCGAGCCCGTATCCAAGCAAAAACGTGTACAGCGCGCATGTGACATGTGCAGGCGAAAAAAACGTGGGCTCTTTGCTCATCCAAGATGCACTGACTGATGTCAAAAACTCGTAAATGTAGGGCGATGTAAGAATTTTTCACAGTATCAGAGCAGCTGGCTAAGGATTTCTCGAGGTGATGGTGGGGAAAAATGCAGTCATTGCGAAAAACATAACTTTATTTGCACGTACATCGACCCTAAGGTAAATCATCTGACCTCACTTTGTTTCGTTTTGATGATAAGACGGGACACAGAATCGGCCAGTTCCACAGGCCAATCCAGGGTCAGACCTGCAAAGCTCCTCAAACACCCAGGGCCCGAGCAGGAGCTATGTCGAAGCCTTGGAATCTCGACTCAAGACTGTCGAGGCGCTTTTGGAAAAGACGAAATCAGAAAAGAGTCCGGGAGTGCAACTCATTAGCAATGCAATTCATCGACTGAATAATCCGTTCCCGGCGCCGCATTTGGATGATTTGACCTTTGCAGATATCGACGAGAGTTTCCGGGCTCTCTCCATTGACGACACCGCTGTGCAGGGATTTCAAGGCAAATCCAGCGGTGCGATGCTCGTTAAAGCGGCCGTGGATCTTAGGAAGGCCAACAAGAATGGGCAGGATTCAACTCCATTCCAAATTCCTCCATCCATTCCCAGCCCAATCAAAGAGGTGTGATTTTTCACGACTCCCGCATGAGAGTCACTTACGATCTATATCAGTGGGAGGTCCCTGCGTCTGTTCCACCCCCCAACTACGTGTTCCCCGAGGATGATCTTTGACTTCTCTCATCTCACTCTACTTCGAGAACGTTAATAGATTTTTACCGCTCTTGCACCGCCCGACCTTCGAAGCCAGCGTTGGCCAACATTTCCATCTCACTCACGCGGTTTTGCGAAAACAGTGCTCTTGGTGTCTGCTGTCGGCGCCCGATATTCCATAGATCCACGGGTCTCGATCCCTGATACTCCGCCTGCCGAAACAGCAGGCTGGAAATGGTATGACCAAGTGAAACTATCTGGCCATCGGTGCGGACGCACCCGACACTCTACGATCTGCAGTCCTACTGTGTAAGTCCGATGCATCGTATGTTCGGATCTGCCTGCCCACATCCTTGGTTTCCCTAGCTCGCCGCGGAATTTCTGGACTGCACATCCAGTCCACGGACTTGCTGGACGCTCGTCGGGTTTGGCATGCGTCTCAGCCAAGATATAGGCGCCCATCGGTTTAAGAAACGCGGAAAAATTGTCACATACGAACAGGAACTGGAGAAGCGCGCATCCTGGTGTGTTTGTTATCCTGCCATTGCGGTCCATTCGTCTTAACGTTGTCCAGGGTGCTTTTCTTGTTGATGCCCAAATCAGCACGGCCCTCGGCCGGTGTATTGCGCTTCAGTCCCATGAGTGAGTCTTGCTCAGATTGTGTCTGGTCGGGGCTCATTTGTGTACTGTTCAGTTTCGATATCGAGATGCCCCTCATTTGTGACGACGAATATTGGGGCACTCCGGATGGCTCGACTCCAATGTTCTGCCAGCCCGCTGGAAAGCCATCGGAGATCGCGTTCTTCGGCTCTATGCTCCAGTTGAATCGGATCTTGTCCTTCAGCTGCAAGATCCTTGTGCGCATTGTATTCTGTTCTCCGGCAATATCCATTGATTTATTTCTCCTTCTAGTACTCGACGAATCGCAGCAAGTATGATTGGGTGGGAGACGACAAGTGGGAAGAACAAGTCGTTGTTGACTTGGACTCAGCACTGAATACTTGGTTCGAGACGATCCCCGCCCACCGTGCGTTTACGTTCATCCTCTTTCAACAAAACAACATTAAATGTATAATTCACGTTGACTGTTGCAGTCCGCTGGGATCCGGACAACCTCATCCAAGACGATGTATTCTTCGACCAAGCAGCGGTTCTTTATTGCACGTACTACCACACGCGCATTATCATACACCGGCCCTTCATTCCCGCCATGCGGCGCACCGCCAACCCCACGGTGAGCACTGCCCGATTTTTTTCTGTTCGTGTCTGAGGGCGTGTGCACTGTATCAGCACCTTCCATCCCTGGCGATCTGCAACACCGCCGCGCGCGCGTGCAGCCATGTTGCCGAAGTACAGCAGCAGCGCCGGCCGAATAACCCACTGTGTTCAGCCAGGTATGGCGTCGTTCATTGTCTGTCGCTGCTCATAGCTGAATCTGTGATGGAAGACCCCCCTGTTCACGTCTGGCATCGTGCTCCTCCTCAATATCTGGGGGGCTCTGGCAGTAGTGCTGGCAGGATCAATGCGGCTGAGAGGGATCTCGCGGATGTTCACCGCTGTATGGCGGTGCTGAGTGCGCAGCGACAACAGTACGGTTATTAACTGACTCTTACTGATGCCACTTATGTTTCCCCGCGACAGGTGGCCTTCGGCCGGTGCATTACTGTGGGTCTCAGTCTTTCTCGTCCCGATCATCTCCCGTTGTTGATTATTACCCTCAGAGACACGCTCCGCCAGCTCGTCGCGGTAGATCATCCCCTCGGGAGCACCCACCCAAGCCAGGGATCGGACACGGCTCCACCGGGGATCCCGAACGTTGCCCTTCTCCCGCCAACGCCACGCCTTCCTGTCCGCTCGCGCCGCCGATGTACGACCCGCGCTCGAGACGGCGCCGCCCGACCTTCTCGCCGGCGAGTCAGGCACGGCGCTTCTGGTCTGGCGAGGTCAAGCGCATGCGCAGGATTTCAGTGGCACGGCAGTTCCTGGACGACCCATGTCCGTAGGCTACACTCCTGCAGACTAGGGAGCTTCGCGGATTCGAGCCGACATCTATGGCTTTGGCTTTACGGGAGCGAGGACTTCAACATGGAGCTGGACACGCAAACGATCGCGTTGTGGTCCCAGGCCCCGACGAGTTTCGAGTGAGTTATATAAAGTCATGGTTGATCTTGAGGTGCTTTGCTTATATGTTTGTGAAACTAGGGTTTCAGACTGGGATATGTACCTTGGACAATTTGTGGACGACGCGCAGCCTCAGACGTATCCACACTACTGAGTAGATTTAACTTTTCCCGTCTGAAATCTTACTTTTGAAGACACACGTGACCATTTATTGCGACGCGACTCGTTGGGACAAACAGCACCAAATGTCAAGACCCCCAGAAAACCTTCAATTTTAAATTTTATAACTCAACCGAAACCGGGACCTTAATTGCCCATATCTGCATTCATCCACACATCTGTCTTGCTCGACCGCTCACCACAAAGCTAGCTCTTGACATCATTCGCAGAGTCTCGAGAGTGAACACTGTTCGCCTTTTGGTCGATCTGCCTTCTGCGCGGCCATGATGAGTGAGATTTCGAGCTTTTACTTTATTATTTGTAACAAGATAATCTACGTTCTCTAACTACGGCGTGCTTTGTGTATCATCATGTCGCTTTCACGTCGCGTTACCAGAAGTGCGTGTCGGAAGGACGGAGGTCAGGGTTATGCATCCTCAGCAGAACGACGTTCGATGTCAAGCTGGAAACTGCAGGTGGGTGAGAGGCGGACACACTTGAAACCATATTCAGCACTCACGCCGTTCCCGATGAATATATCAGCGCGCTGACCGACATGCATGTCAACGGCTTGTACCACAAATTTCTGCTCCCATGAGAGCTGCAGGTCACGACTCGTCTCAATGCCGTCCTCCCAATTGTGCGCCGCGCTCAGGGCTGCCCGGAGCTCCGCAAGCCACGGTCGCTGCGCATTCGTCATTATGTACACGTGCGTTATGTGCGGTGCGGTGACGGCGAGGACTTTTTCCACGATTTCTGGGATGGACGGCAGGCAGTGCTTCCGTGCAATCTCAGAATTCTTCTTCCAGCCATTTGGCTTCGGTGGGAGTATTTGTCTGGGAGCTCTGGAAAGCTGTTGAAGCCTGTGAAAGACATAGCATTGCGGTAGGCGTCGTTGCACCACGTCTCATAGTCCCCGCGTCGGACATGGAGGGCGATCAGGCCTCTCAGTGGGTGATTAATGTTTCCGTCGGTAAGGGCAAGTCGTCGACGTCCGACGGAGACTCAAAATACTTGAGGTTGTTGTAGAATCCTTCGAGGATAAGAGGTGACCAGCCGAAGTCAGATAGGATAGGCGACTGGGACAGGGCAGGGAACACGTCGAGGACGCGAATTGTATTCGTGATCCTGCGCCCGCATCAGTACTTGGTGAGTTTACAGAAGACACGCACCCATAACTGAACAATGCTGGGCTATTCCTCGCAAGCTCGACGCATGGAGATTGGATTGAATTCAGCTCTGTAACCCATCTCTCGACGATTTGGCTGACTGTGGCATCCGCAGCTAGGGTGTTTTGTATCTTTTGTGTATCGATAACGACCCTTTCCGACTCGGGGCATACGCTGAAAAAGTATTCTCGCGACACTGCTCTGGGTACGTCCTTGTCGCGCATATCTCCCCCGATGATCGGGCCTGCGAATCGTCAAAAGGTGCTACGAGAACGAGAAAGGACAGCGTACCCGATATTAACGCGGACAGCGGAATTCTGGCAGGTATGGGTTTACCGTTCCAAGAGCTGATTTCTGGCCGTCACGATCCCAGGTGTAGTTATCGAACACGTATCTATGGGCAAGTGAGTACTGACGATGAACCAGAACAATTAAGGAAACGCACGCTCGTTGTGCGGCGTAGGCGAGGTACGCGTTGAGTATCATCTCCTGCATGTAGTTCCCCCACCCAAAATCTAATCGTTCGCGGTCAATATGTCGTGAAAGTGAGACAAGCAGAAGTTCGTACACGATCCATGATTTGCTGCCCACAAAAACTTCGCATGGGAGCCGTCCGGGTAAGGTAGGGAGAGATTGTGTTGGGGGAAATTGCGCTCCTGTTCGCGATACTCTTCGTATAACGGTGGGGGCTGAGGCGGGACTGAGGAATATCTGTGTCCGAGCTCGAGGTAGGCGCTCGGGCCCATCGTCCGTGCTGGTAATGCCAGATGGAGGCAGCGAGCTGTGTCGTGTCCATAGCCCGTAAAGAATCCAGAGGATCACACCAGCGGCCAGGGTGGCGGCGATGGACCGCAAGGAAAGTCTACATGGCGCTTCTTTCTGACGACTGTGGTCAGCTGCGTTGGCGCTGGTGTCCCCGGAATGTGATTTCGGAGGAGTTCATAGTTGTTGACGGGATGGCCCGCCCGCCACTGGAAAAGTTTGAGAGGATCATGCTAGCGTGTTTTCAAAGGCATCTAGCAGGTCAAGAGCGGCGAGCGTGGAGGGAATACGGCATTAAGCCAGGGAAAAACAGAACAAATAGGGTACGGGAATCAACGCGGGATTGTATCATTGTGGAATGAATTGAAGCTGCGGGTAGTTACAGCCGTTTTGGAAACTATAGAGGGGTTTCGTAAATCGTTGATGCTCAATTTTTGCTTACCATTGTTGTGGCCGCGTCCTCGGCTAGCTTCGGCTCCACACCTCCCGGTGACTTCCACGACTCCACCATGAGTTGTCGGCTTGCTCGCTGGGGTGATTGCAGAATAAATGGACCAGTTTTTTTCTTTCTCGTGTCGGAATGCATTTATAGATGGTCATGGTGGTTGCAGAAGACGAACACGGGCAAAATGCGAGGCTCAGCTGTGTGGAGCCGAAGACGCCGTAACAAACAACGGTAAGCAAAAATCGAGCATCAACAATTTACGAAACCCCTCTATAGTTTCCAAAACGGCTGTATGCCATGCCGTACACTACCATATAGCTCATCAATAGTTGTGGACATTCATTAAGTAGGTTCTGTCCTGTTCTGTCTTCATTGGGCAGCGAACAACTGAGGTCGTCAGACTCCTAGATGCCTTGCTGCATCCCTACGATTTCCGATGAGGCTCCGCAACTTGAACTGCGAGGTATTGGGATCGAGGTAAGGAGTCTCGTGACACGCGGCAGAAAAAAATGTGCGGCAGGCAAACACGTTTATCAGGCTACAGGACCGCTCACTATAAAAAGCCTCGAGGGCCAGCATTCAATCCACCGCGGTCGCTGATTGATTCCCGATCCCCGCAGCAGATTCTCCCGAATCTTGCCAGGCCTTAATTGCCCGCCTTCGTGTCGTGCTGGCGGAACTTGAAACACGCACCATGATATCGGTGTATCGAGCTCAGCCAGTAAATCAGCAAGAAAATCGCACATACGAAAATTCAACATCAACATAACGAACTTCGATCTCGGCTTGATCTCGGCTCTAATTGCCGATATCGACACCGCTTCGTTGGTAGACTTACCTTGATTTCTTGGGGACAAAAGTTTAAGATGCCGATATTGCATGGAATATGGATATTGAACAAAATTCAAAATATAGGAGTCGCTCGGCACTCCTCACTGAAAAATTCAACTACCGTGATGGTCGCGCTTCAACGGACCGTCGGAGGGTCAAATGGTGCTGTTCGTTGACCTCGACCACAAGTTTCTGACGAGATATTGCGCGGAACCGCGGGTGCCATCGAACCTGCAACGGTAAACAAGCGTTTCAACAAATTTCCGAAGGACAAAGTTCGTGTATCACCGCCACTGCCAAGCCACCGTCGGCTAATTGATCGCTTGATGACAGCTGCAATTTTTGTCTCCACTGTCATGTTCTTCGCAAAAGACTGGAATCCGGATGGTCTGGTGGGTCCCTTGCTTCTCTCGAAGTGTCGTTTAAGCTTGGTGCTCATTTTACAGCATTGTTATATCACCGGCGGAAGCACAGGGCTGGGCTTTGAGCTCGCGCGACTTCTAACACAAAAGGGCGCACACGTATCCATTGTCGCGAGAAATCAAGACCGCCTGGACAACGCTCTGTCCCAGCTTGAGGTCAATTCGTCCAAATATTTTTATACCAGGTTGTCATTCAACGAATAGACATAGGCGGTGCGCAAATACCCTGGCCAGAAGCTGCGTGCGTATTCCTTCTCCTTGTACACTGCAGCCGAATCCGCTGCAGCTCTCGATGCTGCATGCGCACCCCACGACGGGAATGCACCTGACGCGGTTTTCACTTGTGCCGGGGCCGCACGTCCGATGTATTTCGTGGAGATGACGGAGGAGGACATGCGGCGCGGGATGGACGACGCGTATTGGATACAGGCGTGGACCATTTTTGTGTGTTCTGTTTCGTGGTACCTGTCAAGGCTGCTTGACTAACGTATGACCAGGCTGCAGTTAAGCAGATGGTGAAACAGAAACGACCTGGGCGACTCGCGCTCGTCTCATCCACCGTGGGCTACATGTCCTTCCTTGGTTGGGCATCGTACGCACCGGGGAAACAGGCGCTCCGAGGTACTTGGGACGTTCCCACTGCCGGTCGGCGCCACTGACGGTATTATTGCAGGCCTCGCGGATACCCTCCAGTCAGAGCTCATGCTCTACCCAGGCATCTCCGTGCACATATATTTCCCAGGTTCGATCCTGACCCCCGGCTTCGAGGAAGAGCAAAAGAACAAGCCCCAGATCACGAAGGAAATTGACGGTGCGCGGCCAAAATTTGTATCTACACATCATAGTGGGCTCTGATCATACCGCGTTCATAGACCCGGAGAGCGCAATCACCCCCGACGTCGCAGCGCGTGCATTTTTCCGAGGTGAATTTGTCCATTTTAGCCACATATCTTCGTCTCGCCGAACACCTCGCTACTTTCCTTTTGGCAGGCGTCCAACAGGGACACGCACACATCACCTCGGACTTCATCACCGACCTTTTCCGCACATCTACCCGCGGCGTAACACCTAAACAAAATTGGTTGAAGGACGCGCTGTTAGACATGGTTGCCTACGTGCGTTGAGTTTCCTTCTCAATATAAAACCCTGGCGCCATAACCTTTCAACTCAATTTGCTCTCCTAGTTCGTTGCGCCTATCTGGCGCTCAGGCGTGGACCGACGAGTGCGCAATGCAGGCCCGGAACACATGGCTCATCTTCAAAAGCAGGGGTTTTTCGATTAGTGCTGATATGTGAGTATTCAGTTGGAACCCAATCCAAGTATGGTTGTTCGTTTGGCAATAGCTTACCTTGTATGCATCGAACCACACCCATTAATTAAACGATTAGGGAAGCCCATTTGACGTCAGGCTTGGTCCACTTCGGTCACAACCAAATAAAAAATAAAAATAAACTCGTCGTCGGAGACGCGTGTTCGTGTTCTAAGGTGACAAGTAGAATCCTCCATCTTCCACCATCCAGTAAGTGGGACTTTGCTGCTGCCGCATATATCGGCAGTCATTTTTTGTGGCACATTTGGGAAAGGCCTCCAGCGCAATGCATGTTTTATTTTTCTCGGCAAAAGAAATGAATAAACTAACATAATAGGGAGATTTATGCCCCGTCGCCGGAATCCCAGCTCCAACAACCTGTACCGCGTTAATGTAAAGTGCCAGGCACTATGATGGCTCCGTTGTGAAAAAGAAAGGCAACCAAAATTTAACATGGCGTACATGTATCCATGTTCGAACATCTTCCACGCCGCTAAAGCCCCCGGTTGTCGCTCCAGAGTGACCGCAATACGTGTGTGTAGGTCGCCGATCTCATTCACCATTCACCATTCACCATTTCAACTAGCACCCTTTTGGGGTCTCGCCGCCCAGTTCTTCTTTATAATACCTAGAGATGGAACTTGAATAAGAATAGAATGCGGATCAAGACGAGTTATAGGACGAACGAGAGCATGTCGTTTATATACGCTTCGAAGTCAGCAATATCGGCAGTCAGCAATATCGGCGATGGCCTGAATGTACGTCGAGATATCGGGATGCGCGTGCTTCGGAAAGAGGGCGCACACAGCCGCTGGACCAATTCCAGTGTTGGCGCGGAGGTATTTTGGCCAGCTGAGGGCTGAAGGGTGGATGTGCATCGCGCTGACTTGTGGCCTGCTCTCCAGAATGGTGCCGCTCATCGATTCCAAGGCTCCACACACCATCGTGTTTGCGCAAACCGGATCCCAATGGTCGTATAATCTACCAAGGATCCCCCGGAAGTGCGCCAATACTAGGTCCGTGGACATTCCAATAGCAGGCCCCGCTGATACTCTTCAAGAGATTGTTTACTAGCGATGTCGTCGGCGTAAAAGAAGAACCTGGATACAGAATCAGTCTCGAAATTCAAGCAAGAACTGGGGAATTACATACCACGCATACAAAGCGATGGCAAGTTTAACCTCGAAGGGATGTCCAGGATAGCAAAAATACAGTGTGTCGGAAAAATCGAAATTGTATAATCAGAGGTGATATGGTCATATCATGTTGAGTCAGGCCATCAGGTTTTTGTATGTCTGATTAGGGTCGAAAAATGCATTATAATATTGTATCAGATCTGACCGTCTGATCGGCCTGATAATGGCTGATCAGACAAAATCAGACGAAATTCCAAAAGTACTACCCTCCTTTCGGAGGTTCTTACTCTATTTTAAGTAGTCAGTACTATGAGGTTCAAACCACTTAGTTATTCTCACATTTACTAAATTTCTAACTTGACTATCTCACTAACTTACTGAGCACACGCTCTGAAATGAGAGATGCACCACCAAAGGACATCATCTGAGTTATGTACCTTGGTCGGGCCACCGGGTGTGCTCAGAAATTTGATTATTTGAGTGCATTCAACAGCCTCTGTCTAATTATTTCAACACATTTCCAAACTACGGGACATTCTCTATGTGTTTGCTATCCTTTACAAAAGTTTTTTCATCCTCTGGGAAGGGGGAACCTGACAGAATCTGACACGAACCTGATACAACCTGATATGCCTCCCAGCCAAACCTGATCAGCCATCGTAAGTCCTGATCAGTCCGTCAGGCGCGGTCAGGACCTGATCAGACAAATTCGATTTTTCCGACATGCAAGCCGTAAGTGTGAGTGCAGTTCAGTGAGCACGATCCGTACGAGGGATTTCTTCGTCATGGATGCAAACAGTGTGCCGCCGTGTCCGTCATCTACATTCCAGGATATGATTTCCGCATTGACCGCTTTTTCCAGGGCATCGGTGGAACTTTTGATAGTTTGTGGGCTATTCGATAGTGTGAAGGAGACAACGTCCAGTACGGGTGCAATGATGGCCTTGAGATCCAAAGCATCCTCGCCCTGGATGGCGACCTAGTACAATCAACAGAACGGTTTCGAAGGTACCTGTGGAGCGCCCGGCCTACTGGAAGCAGCGCACATCTAAATTACTCAACTTGAAAATGGAGGCAGAACTGGAAGCTGTGGCTTGAGATTGATATCGGAAGCAAATCTCAGCTTTTCCGGCCGAGTCCGACAATAACCCTCACTGGGTTTTGCGGAGTCAGACTTGATGAGGAGTTAAATTTACCAAGACGTTTAACGGCCGCCTCGATTGTTACAGCGCCTGACGCAAGGCATCTTCGCCGCATTTGACAGTGATTGTTGCGGCACCGCCGACAATCGCCCAGTATTTTTGCCTTTGGCCGTGTCCAACGGGCGTATCAGCTTAAAACGCCGGTCTGCTGCGTTGAACCCTCCTGCGGCCGCCTCCGCAAAGGGACACAAGCAAATGACACAAGGAATTTAGCTTTGATGGTTAGATCGCGGCACCGATGGCACAAACCTAAGTACTCAAACCTTGAGCTTGACGTATTGGTGATAATAGCCGGAGCATGAACCGGCCAGGTAGGTGACCGAACGCAAGATTATCCTTGGAACGGGAATGTCGGTGCTTGTACATGCTCACAGTTTTGCCTTGGACCGAATATATCGGAGATGAGAGCCAGTCTGGCAATGACAATCCGGCATTTCCACTCTGAAAGGATCAAATTATGAGGAAGAATGTGTTTAATAAGGGAGCCGGTGGCTGAGACTCGAAGAAAAATCCCTCTTACGCGTCCTGAGTCCTCCTTTCTCGAAGAGCTTTGCACGATAAACGGCCATGTCGGTAACTCACACCTTCAACACAATTATTTTGGACATCGGGGACGTTCGATTCACGGAGTTGAGCAATACGGAGACCAGCATATCCCCCAAAACGCTTCGACGAATCCGTACCTGCTCAACCTGGTTCGATTATGAGAGAGGCAAACTCTGTGAGACGGACTGTTACGACAAGCTCAGCTCAGAGTTTTCGCTTTCTCCAGACGAAATACGCGGTGCATTCATCGCGGCCCGCAAATCGTTCCATATTGACGACGACCTCATTCTCCTGGTCCGCAAACTCAAAGAAGAATCCGACGGCACGCTGAGCGTTTTGGCTATGGTCAACATATCTGTTACGGATTTCGATGCCCTCCGGAAGCAGAAATTTGACTGGGATATCTTTGATCGAATTTTTATATCGGGAGAAGCAGGCGAGCGTACGTTGCTTTTTGCTATTAGTCGATGATTAGACTAACAAAATGAAAGGGAAACCTCACCTTGGATTTTACAAGCATGTAATTAAAGAAGCGAAGATAGATCCCCATCGAGCGATCTTCATAGATAATGAGGCAGAGAACGTACTCTCCGCCCGTTCGCTCGGCTTTGATGGAATCGTTTTATCGAGACACAAGTCGGCAGAAGTAAAGCGCGCTCTTCGAAACTTGCTCAGCGATCCCGTGATGCGCGCCAGAAATTATTTGCAGCGGAATGCACGGCGTCTTCAGTCAATCAGCGAGACGGGGGTCATTCTCCAAGAGAACTTTGCGCAACTTTTGATTCTAGAGTTGACCGGCGACAAGTGCAGTTGCATATTGCCCGAAGAAAGCTGGCTGACTTTGATTACAGAGATTTGGTCGACATCGTTGAGTATCCTCGCGCCTGGAACTTCTTCCACGGTATTGAAAGAAATTCGATCTGCCGTGCTGATTCTGACATTTCTTGGGGAGGAAAAGGAGTGCTTACCACAGCATCCTATCCATGCGATTTCGACACTACTGCTATTGCCCTGACTGTCCTGCAGCGTGATGAGGAAGTGACGAAATCCGTGATGGACGAAATGCTCCAATACGTTGATTCGGATGGGATTGCTCTGGCAAGTACAAGTCCCCTCCTGCCGGGTTTAGCTGCCATCTAAGCAGACGTTGCAGACTTACTTCGATCACAACCGGCCGAGAATTGATCCTGTCGTCTGCGTCAATGTGCTCCACCTCTTCTACAGGTTCCACCGCCAGTCAGAAATGCAGCCCACATTGGAGTGGATTACGGAGGTGCTGCGAAATCGGGCTTACTTGGAGGGTACCCGCTATTACGAAACGGCGGAGTGCTTTCTGTACTTTCTTGCCCGGCTGCTGCGCTCGTCAGATGACGCGGCACTACACGAGGCTTTGGTAGATCTGCTGAAGGAACGACTACAGGAGCGCACCGGGGTCCCGGGAGATGCACTACAACTCGCAATGCGCATCATCGCGTGCGCTTCAGTTGGTCTGCGAGACGACGTCGACCTACGCGCTCTCTTGGCGTTGCAGTGCGAAGACGGTGGCTTTGAGATCGGCTGGATGTACAAATACGCTTCTTCAGGGTAAGTCCTAAATATATCCCAAGCAGATGGCACTGACGATGTGGTCTAGGATTAGAATTGGCAGCCGTGGATTGACGACTACACTTGCAATGAAAGCAATTGAGAGCGTGAACCTGTAGGATCATCGCCGTAGTGTAAATACTGCGCTGATGAAAGAGGCCTATCCATCTCAGCGCCGTCGAAGTCGATCCGTGAAGGCCTTTACTATAAATCTGGTGCATAATTAGAAGGCAGTCCGAAGATACCACTTTGAAGTCATCAATTCGCCCGTCGACCGCGTAAATCTCACAGAACAAATGAGCCGCAAGACTCATGAATGAATCCGCGGCTCAATACGTACCTCACAGCGACCGGCGCACGAGCCACTGGAACAGCGGGATCGTCACCTTGTCGGATATTCCGTGAAAGACTCTCCTGAGAGGTGGGAAAGACAGCACACGTCATTCCGCGAAATGAAAGGGAAGAGGCTTGGGAAGTCCGGACAAGAAACGCGGCCACGTGGAGGCCGATTAAGTAGTGGCAGTGTAGCTACGCGTTAAGGGAAAAATAACCAAATATATTAATAAAATCCATTCAGTTCATATATGTCCTCGAAAATTCCTACGTTTCGATCCTCTTTAAACAAGTGCCGCAACTGTACAATTTCCTCGTGGGCGTAACGGCGTCGCATTAATATTGTCGTTGTGCGCCCCTGTCTTCGGAATCATTTTCCAGCTGGGTGCGTAGGTATGAGCACTTTTTGTTGTTGTACTGTCGCAAGCCAGACCTGACCAGATAAGTTTGCTCCATAGAATTGCACAGCAAAATTGACCAAGTGACCCATTCAACCACGCAGCGAAATAGTATTTACTAAAGACACATTGCAGTGAAAGTTCATCCGCGACATCGTTTTTCTATCCAGCCTCCTCCTGGCAGCCGACACAATGGAAGTCTTTCTCTGGGACTTCAGACGCGCACGCAGAACTGGAAAATGGGGGATATGTAAGTTGGTTCGCGACACAGAGAGGCTGAAACGCATGTTGAACTTGCCGATGAGTTTGCATCCAGGCCCCAGGAAGTGGCGGCAGTGGGTCTCGTTCGAGACGGAGCAGCAGCGCCTGAGGACTGGCGCTGAGACGACGCTGATGCACTCTGCGTATTTGGTGAGATCGCAAGTGGCTCCCTCGAAGTAGCAAACGTCGAGATCTCTGGCTTCAAGCGTCGTGGCGGAACTACTGAGCGGCGACGCCGAAGCAGCGGATATGTCAAAGGCGGCGAGGATGGCGAGGAAGGCGGATGTGGACTTCACGTTCGAGGCAAGTACTTGATAGTTCGACTGTGGGGTTGAACTGGACCAACCCAAGAAAGCCGTGGCTTTTATATCGTTCAAAAAATGTGGAGAACGAGGATAGGATGGTGCCATCTCGCGCAATGAGCGACGGCGTGCACGACACGGCATACAGTGCTGCAGAAATTCATGATGAATGACAGAATGCTTTGTACACTGGCGTAGAGAATACGGTGCGGTGAGACCAGGTAGCTTGATAGGGATAGATGAATGGTTAAACCGAAGTTCGGTTCAAACTCAGAGGTGATATCTTGGCAATGCGCTATGTCTCCGGTTCTCCGGTTGGGTTGAAAAATTCTACGGCCCAAGTCTGTCATCCATTTGAGCCGGCTGGAGCAGTATGCGATGTATAAATATGCACAGTGCGGCGCTGCTTACCGCCGTTTGTATAATGGCGTGAAAAGGTATATGGCAGTTTGAAATGAATTAATTATTGTTGCTCTGCGCGTGGGGAAGCAGTATATACGTGACGGACACCCGAACCTGGCAGTATTTCCAAAAAATTCTGAATTACGCACATGTTGAATAGTAGATTGCGGTATACGTATCCTTGTGCGAAATCTCGAACAATGAATTGTGGCTGTCCGCCACTATAGGCTTGTCGCTGTAACTGTGCCTGTACGACCCATCGACTCTACCCCGAAATGTCAAAGGGCTGCGCCCAAAGTTCGATTTCTTGTGCCCTGGCTTCGAATCTCTTTCATCAAAGCCGGAGCTCATCCCTTATCTTGAAGCTTGAATTCTGTCTCCTCAGAATTTTCATCCTTTTCATTGGATGAGCCGACCCATGCAGGGCTATCTAGATCGAAATCACCGAAGATACATAATCGGCAGCACTCAAGAATTTCAAACTCCGGGAGTAGCCCTTGGACACTCCCGAGTTGTTGCCTACCGCATAGTGCTCGCACTCGGATACGCCGTAGCGCATCGTGTTTCTTACCGAGTGTTATCGACTGATCTAAAGTAGACTCAACAAAGCACTGTATATCGACCATAGGATTGCATAGCAGAATTGACGAAGCCACACATTCCAGTACACAGCGCAACTATACACAATTCGATCAAGGTTCATCGCAACGTCGACTCTCCGCCCTTCTCCGACCCGACGCGATGGGTTGTTTCTTTGGGAATTTAAGCGGTGCAGATCTGGAATAGGTGAGTTAGCTGGGCGATGACGCGACATACCTCCAGTCTCTTGGAGATGGTGCAGCCGGAGCCCAAGAAGTCGGTGCAATTGGCCTTGTTCGAGAGGGTGTAGCAATCGCCAGAGGCTTTCGGGTTCAGGGTGAGGCACCCGGTATATTTCTCAAGATTGCATGTTACCCGCTGAACAAGCAGAGTCGGTGCCTGTGGCGGTGAGGGAGGTGTCGGCGCTGCTGGCCAAGGTAGTAGAGACGGCGGACATGCCGGTGACAATGGCCGCGAGGACCGCGAATTTCATGGTAGAGTAAGTGCTGCTTTATTCGATTGTTGGGTTGAACTGAGGATTAGCAGCAAGATCGCTCGGCTTTTATAGCGTTCAACAGGATCGTGATGAGGGGCTAGAGACGCTGATACGACGGCGCGGGCTCTAGGTATGGGCGGTGGTGTGTGCGACGCTACGGACAGTAACGATTAATGGGATAGGGGTTTGTCAATGGATGGAAGAGGACTGGTCTTCGCGTCCCTTGTTAATGGGTTTCAGAGCAGCCTACCCGTGCATTCAGGCCTCAAGGCGAGGCAGTACGACTTGTAACGTACGTACGTCGAGACACAAGTCCAACGTGTGTCCAATGGTGGGCTCGATTCCAGCCTGCCTATCGAACGTTAGTTGTGCCTATCGACAGGCTCGCCTCCATAGACAGACCAGTCACTGGTCTAGTCCGAGGGCAAGTTGTAAAGCCTTCAAAGGCGGAATCCAGGTGAGGAAGTGAATTTTCGAGTTTAAATTCTCGATATGTTGTTGCTCATTGGTATTTTCTTTTTCTGTTGCACTCACGCAGCGCGAGTTCGATCACACTTGATGTGCTCGGCCCCCAAACGCTAGTCCGATAGGAAGTAGAGTCCAATCAACCTTGAATGGGCATAGAGGGCAGTTTGGCTGCTCATGACGTAGTTAATGCAAGTACACAGGGCCGAAGAACAGACCCGCTTGATGCGATGGGACGCAGCATACACAGGATCGGGTTCGGGCGGGGACGCACTGTAGAACGATCCGCGCGATCTTGCTCCTCGGCGTATGCCTCGCAGACTTCCTGGGGAAAGAGCGGGGTGCAGTCGATCCGCGCCATCGCGTCTCAGGACACAGCAGCAAGGCTCCCGTGAAATGCAGCGATTCCACCACAATGGGTACAATCGGGCCGAAGAAAGGTGCGATCCGTCGATAGACCTCCAGTTAAACTTTTCTTCCATGTTTTACCCCAACAGTGTTAACTGCCATCGAAGTATATTTACTGAATCGCACTGCAAACAGTATCCACAAGACTCTCGCGGTATGGGACGTCCGTGCGGGAGCTCGGACGTCAGAATTCGAGCGGAGGTAAAAGAGCACATTAATTTTATGCAGAATTCATTCCTTCAGCGACTGCAATGCAGCCCACGGCAATTATGTACTTGAGGGACGTGAAATTGGGATCAAAGTCCTCGGCGGCTGCATTACTGTCAGAATCCGACCGCGGGAAGGAGGTGCGGCTCAGCATCCTTTTGTGTTTATCGATTCATTTCATGGCTTGAACTGTGCTGCCGAGGAACGCGATACACTACCTGAAGGAAGTGCGGTGGCTCGCACGTCAGGGATAACTCAACGCTGAGGTAGAGCCCGCGGCAATTATGCAAGCCCAGAGCATGCCCCGAACTTCGGTTCAATATCCTCGGGTCATGGATTACATAAAGGCTGAAGTTACTTGCATTTGTTTTCACTTCTGTTTCCAGCAGGAGTTGAATTGGATGGAGAAGAAGTGGAGGACTGGTGTTGTCTGAAATAATATAAATATTGGTCGAGTTCAAATCGAGTTCAAGTCACAGGTACAGTATTTTTCATGCACCACGGCAAGCCGTGTGTATGCGCTCACAGGGGCACGGATCTTCTCTGTGCGATGGATGCACGAATCCAACTCGAGGAGTAAACCTCCGGTAAATCGCGTGTCAATTCACGGCAGATACGTAACAGTGACACTCCGTGACCGTGTGCGGGTGTTTGGCAGGCGCGTGACCGTGGTTCGTCTGCCTGCTTTTCGCTCGCTCTGTCACAGTGTGGGTCGACGTTGGGCTCCCCGCAATGGCGCGTTTAAATAAAGCAATCAAAGCCGAAACGCCTAGCCCTGAACTGTTGGAGTGCACCCGCGACCTTGAATCGCTCGCTGGCTATGGATCCCTTCAATCGTCTCGTACAAGTTCGTCGCGTAGACTTTGTGGAGCTGATGATACTTTGTAGATGCTACACCTGCTTTCTGCATCTTTCTGGGGCCAAGTCGTGGGGTGGTGGCATTCTGAGACTGGTCAATATGGGCTTGGAGATTGGTCCGGATTCTTGTTGACGAATCTGTCGCAGGGCTGTTCACACTTGAATTGGTGTTCCACCATTTTGGCTCTTCTGCTGGTACGATGTCTTGGCAAAGTCTGTCGAGTCGCGTTCAAACGGTTCAGCCAATAATGCAGGTCCTCATCATGCGCTGGTGCGATAACTTGGCGGGGGATGGTGTTAAAACAAATGAATGCATCTGAGGCGAGAAGTGGCCTCGAATTTTCGATCGGTAAGTTATCATTGTCTGTACCTCTTGTGATCCTTTTCGTTTTCTCGTACATTGTGCCTGTAGCTGCCCATCGCTACTTAGCCTCTTTTCCCCTCTTCTTCCCGGCCCATTCTCCACCTCCAATCCCGACTCTCTCTATGTCGCTCCCTCTCTGTTTGTTCTGCCCATGCTCACCGCTCCCCAGGTCTTCGACCTCTTCGTTTCCTTGTAAAACACAAGGCATCCTGCGCGGGGCCTCGCGGCGCTGTCTCGAATCACATGTGTGCGCATGGAGTACTTACGAGGTGTGCATCCCACTTCTCCTTCCCTCCCTCCCCCAACTTCGTTTCCTTTAGTTTCACGCTTCTGTTTCCTTCCATCTCTCTCTCTTTTCCGAGTCTTACTGCCTTGTAACGACGACGCGCGGCGCTACATATTCTGGGCTTGCGTCCTTATGTGTATCCTCATCCGGCCGCGTAACGTAGCGCAGACAGCGCGGCCGCTCCCCCACCGTAGATGGGTAGGGATGTCGACGTCCCTGCGTGACGAGAGGAAATCGGCGACTCGTGTGGCAAAGGCGGCTACGCCGGCGGGACTCACGCGGAGCTGCGGTGCAGGTGGTGCGGGGAACGTCTGCTTCTGCGGCACTACATATCAGCTCGCGTCTCTTCTTGCTCATATATCTCGCCTTGTCGTATATCCACGTCCAGCCTGCACCGTACGCGTGCGCCTCTCCCTCCTCCTTGCTCTTTCCTCGTTTCCCTCTTTTCCTTCTCCCCCCTTTTTCCTTCTCTCCCCTCCCGCTACTCGCGTGCTTACGGGCGTTCTCCTACAGAGGTCCGCGTCTGGACCAAAACCGTTGCGGGGCGTAGAAGAGCAGAGCTCTCGTGGTGCGTCCTTCCCTCCTCTCCGTCCCGCGCATGCCATGGGGTCGTATGTATGCGACGAGCGCGGCGGATCTTCGCACATCTCGGGTGCGCGACGTCGACCTTGCCGTCATCTTTTCCCGCGCTCCCCCTTTTCTCCTTCCCTCCCTCTCCATCTCCCTCTCCCTCTCCCTCCCTCCGTGCTAACCGTTCCCCAGGACCCCCAGAACCCTCCCCTTCATCCTTCGTCCCACACGCCCAATATCGGTAACGGCGCGCGCGGGACAGCGCGCTCTCGACGGAAGGGGAAGGTGTGTGCTCGCACTCACTGCATTCCTTCCCCGGTCTCCTAGGCCGTCTTTTCTTTCTTTCGTTTCCCGTGGCGGGTGTGGTGGGCGTGGGTGCCGCGCGCGGGGGTGTGCGGGTGCGGGTTATGTGCAGGTGTGACGAGGACGAGGTTTCGGACGAGCACGAGCACTGGACGTAGATCCCAGCAGTCCGCGATGGAGACGGTGTGGAGGACATGACGAGCGCGGACAGAGAGACGCCGGGAGCAGCTGCTATACCGCGCGGGGAGGCTTGTCCGGGGGCTGGCCATGCTTGTCGCGAGTGCAGCCTCTCAGCTCCACCTCTCGTTCTTCTCCCCCGACGCCTACCGCAGCGCGCCGCATGGGGGTCTGCTTTTCTTCTTTCGTCTCCTCAGCGACGTCCCAGTCACCCGCTACCGCTGCCTCGTCCTCGTGCGGCGCTGTCCGTGGGGGGGATCGGCCGAGGCCGCTTCTTCCTTCGGGAGAACTGTCCGCGGCGGGGCGGGTGCGGGTGCGGGGTGCACGCAGCTAGCGGCTGCGTGGGGCCGTCGGCGGGGACGTATGGTATCTGGCAGGGGACGTCGACGTCTACGTCTACATGTCGGCTACGAGTCTGAGGGGCTAGCTCGCGGGGGAGATGGACGCCGCGGGGTACTGGTGAGGGGGTGCACGCTGCACGGGGCCAGTGCCGTACAAAGCTTCATCGAGAGAGGAGGGAAGGTGTCGACGTAGCGGGGAGGGTATACGTCGGACGCGGGTGGAGAGCGTTGCGGTTCTCGGGACGGGGGATCGTGTCGCACGCAGCTGTATCCGGCAGCCCAGGCAGGGCCGTCGGACACGGGTAGTGTCGTTGCTCGCTCTTCGTGGGCGGGTCTTTGGATGCGGGCGGAGAACGTGCGCGCACCTTCTGGTGCTGCGTCTGTCGGCGGTGAGCATGGACGGAGGACGTGGACGCGGGTGGAGCGCGTGAGCTATCAACGGGCTCGTGCAAGTCGTTCAGATGGTGAAGGTGTCGGGAGAGGCGCGCCTCCCGGAGCAGATATGCGTGACGCGCGCGGCCGGGAGCTGAGTGTGTCGCGCGCAGCCGTGCGGCTGCGCTGTAACGTAGTTATCCAGAGCGTGGATCGAGGAGGCTCTGAACAGCGGCTCTACCTACCTAGCTCGAGACGTGTACGCACGCGGACGGGGGTACGTCGTATGCATGGGTGGGGAGTGTGTACACAGCGAGCTGGCGGGCCGCGTGAGCTTTGCCCGACACATGGGCGTGCTGACGCTGTCTGACCACTGTGGCATTTGAGGACGTTGACTGACGTACACTCGGACAACGGGTGTCCCTCCGCGTGGGATGCGAGAGCAGAAGGAGAGCAGAGCAGGCGTATCGGCGGTATCGGTGGTATCTTTGGGCTCTAGCTCGAAGGCATCGAAGAGAGTTGACCAGGCCACGCCCGCTTGTATCTTCGCTTCGCCACGAGCGTCGGCGCGCGTGTGTGGGATTTCCCTAGTGATGCGTCGTGGGGCGAGCTGGATCGCCGGGAGCGCGTCTGTTGATGGGCCACTGTCCAGAACTCTACAGTCAACGTGTTATCTGCGTTCCTGCGCGAGAAAATATGTCTATTTCGCGTCCTTCTAGTATTCCTGTTGTCGCTACTCGTTCAAACGGCGCGTTCCTGTTTTGTGTTTCTCTCCTCTCAGAGCACGGCCAGGATGCAGTCTTCTCGCTGACTGGAGTACCGAAACCACCGAAACACGAGGATTCAAGTCAGCTGTTTGCGGTCTGCTTCACCCGGTGGCCACATTTCCTACCGGTGTGTCGATAAACGTTTTTCGACGCAATGGCGACAAGGTTTCCCGACCATAAGAGTTATCCTAACAGCCATATCTGAAGCCTCTTGTTTTGTGTTTCCGTCTATGCTGCGTATGCACACCTCGGCAGCATCGTCTGGCAAGAAAAAAAGGACAAGACAAAAATACGGCAGACCTTTCCTTTGCCGAATGGAAACTCTTGCGGCTTCACATGTCAACTTCCTTCTCAAGGCCCTCTCACGGCATTGATTACATTTTGCACCGTGCAAGTCCCGGCCGCTCGGAACATCTGAGCCCCACCCACTGTTTATAATTCGATAGGGCTGGAATCGCGAATCCCCCAGATTCTCAAATTATCACAATGGCTTTTCGCAAGGACCGGGTCCGCGTCGTCGCCGTCTGGTCCCTCCCACAGATGTCCGAGCAAGAGCTCGGCAAGGAGGTCGAGGACTTCCTCAAGCTCCCTATCGCCCAGAAGAACCTCCTCAAATTTGACCTCGTACGTCGTTTCCGTAGCCCATCGTGATAGATCGTCGTCGATATTCACCGTCTGCGCCATGACAGAGCCTGGCCAACGGGGCCTTCGACCAGACCCTTCAATCGCTCGGGATCCCGAAACCCACTCTGAACTGTGTGGTGATAGTTGAGGCAGAGGTGTGTGGGACTTGAGCCTACGCTTCTACGTTAAGCATTGACACTCCTCGCGTCCCTAGACTCATGAAAAGATTAATGAGGTGCGTGCGCTACGGTTCCCGCTGGTCTTGCTGCGCGCGTCTAACTCGAGTCCTATCGTATCTAGATTGTGGGCGATCCAGCCTTCCAGAAGATATTCCAGGGCGCAGGTCAACACGGACACATGGATACCAGCGGCAGCGTCTTCTTCTCTGCTGACTTTATGACGAACATTGATAAATAAATAAATAATCAAGCATGTACTGTACCGATTTACTACCAACTTGACTCGAACCATACGCGTGATATATTTCACAAAATATCCTAAAGACCTTATAGGACTCTGAACCCCGGGAACTATCAGAACGTCGCTAGATACAGCAAGGGATTCGGAATTGGGATTCAAATTTTTTCAATTGTGGAACTGGGGTGGATACGAGTGGGAATGGGTATTTGGAGGTGTCAGGTTCATCCAAGCCGTCGTTATTGAAATGTGGCAGAATCCTTCCCCAATTTTGACATTTTCACCGACTAACGCATCAACTTGGGCCTTCGAAAGATTTTAGGCAAGAAATCTGAGCCTTTTCAAGCCCTGGTCGCAAAGCCAGAACAAAGCGAGGAACAAAATCAGCGTCAACTGGACGGCGATTATGAACTTGGAGGTCTTCGAGATCTTCGTGATTTCGTCGTGAGGACTGGGTGGCTCGGCCGTCGATTCATGCATTGAGAATTCTAAAAAACCGCAGTGAGTATAGTTGATTAGTGCAATGCATTCTACTAACCATCATATTCCGTAGTCTCCGAGTCGTTTATGTTGAATGGATCATCTTTACTTGGAGGACCCTCTTCGTCTTAGAAATTACCATTAGTCGAACAGAAAGATTTCCTGCGGGATTGACGCCTTACCATGGGATCCGGACGAAAGTGGGTATCCTAGATGCCTTGCGAGGTCCTAGCTCTCTGGATCGAAACCTTTGGCTCGGTGGAACTGACAGAGTCCGGCGTATACACTGGCATCCCAGAAACGCCCGAGAATTTCTGTTGTGAGTCGCAGAGAGGGAAACCCGAGTGCAGTGGCCTCGTCCGTGCCAAGACGCTCAACACCCGACGGATCGAGAGACCAATACGCTGGACATTCTGGCCAGCGAAAAGAGGATGGTCCGGTTTGAAAATCCGTCACCGGGCAGAGAAATAGGAAGCCCATAGGGGGGTCTTCAGTAAGAGCGGAAATTTCTACGTTAAAAACAATGCCGTGCGAGAAAACTGTGGAATCGAGATATATGGAAGATATATGATGATGTAGTTCTAGTGTCAGACAGTCGATGACAACGGCCTCCGTGCTCGCTGAACTAAAGGACAACAGTCGTTCCAGAGGTTTGTCATTCCGATGGGGGAAAAGGGGGATCATGTTGCTCGGTTGTTGCATGACGTCGGCGCAGAGCCCACCAGATGAGCGACGGATCCAAAATGTACAGTTCAGCGCGCTCTGGAGTCATTCATACGGGAATAAAGCCTCCAGATGCTCAGATGAGTCCAGATGCGCAAAACTCACCAACCACTGTTGGAAAGGCTGACGGCGCAGCAGGAGCGCTGGTGTAGTTATATGTGACCCTGTTGAAGGTCCCGCCGGCGACGACGAAGTGCTGAGACCCAGAAAAGATGGTGCTGCCATACCTGGACGCTGATGAGACACGCTCGAATTCAGTCACTTAAACAGCTCACGAGGAAGATTCACGGTTGTCTGTGCCAATCGAGTTAGAGGTGAGCTCAGCATCCGCTTGGGGTTGATGGCTCATGGCTGGTGAGGGGAGGAGAGGAGACACCAAGCGCCGTGATGACAGCTTTTACGCCTATAAGAAGGATATAAAAACGCACATCATGTTGAGTCTCCGGCTTCTTACAACAAAGCGAGGTACGAGCCCAAAAATTGCTGTAGCGTCTGTTTACAAGAGACTACCGACTTCTGCGGCACTGCAGATATTACTCAGTGCCGTACGGCACCAGGAAACCCATTCCCTCGAGCCAGTTCAATATTGTCTTCAGTGTCGGCGCGCACAGCACGATCTTGAGTAAAGGGGAAAAGATCATCAACGAATTGGCTGTCGTGCCATTAAACTCATCCCTTGTACATGTATAATGGGGTTTAGGGTGTGTGGGGCGCCTTTTATGACGGGTGGAGCCCACGGTCGACGTCGATCAGTCCACGAGGAGAGGATGTGGATATCAAGCCGCATGGGGGCGGCGTTAGAAACCTCGCAACAGCGAATGAATGCAGCGGTTGGATCTGTACCACCGCTTCATACCGCCGAAATCAACGCATCGCTTGGGGAAACTAGGGTTTGAGCCGGTGGGAGAGCGGCGCGCAAGAGGCAAAACTTCAGAGACAGGTGAACTGGCTAAGCGCGCAGGTGTGCTGCCTGAGACGACGCGAGGTCCAGGAGTCGCGCCCAACACTGCTAGAAGAGTTTTTCTGCGTTACCGGCGAATGCCCATGGTCCAGTTACTACGGCAGTCTCTTAGACCCTGTGGAATAAGAAAGAGGCCAAGGAGGCTCTTGATCGGATTGAGCGGTTCAAAACTCTGCTGAATTCTTGGTTGATAATGTGTGGTGCCACATCAGCAAAAGCACATTTCACGCCCCATCTTTTGATCTTGTGATGTCGCGTAGATCTTGTGGGCGCGACTACGCGAGCCACGAGACCGCGGAACCTAAATAAATCGAAGATTTTGAGAATGGAATACATCTCAAAGTACCTGCACGCAATGTTACATGGTGAAGAAGCTATGCAAGAATTCATGGGTGCGTATTTATCCACAAAGAAGGCACGAAATACCTCGAGGGAACAAGTGTCAATCACCTTTAGACAGCTCTCGTGAGAATTCGGACATAGCTCGTGATTCACGTGCGCGCGAACTTTTGGCTCGCGTACGAGCGCGTACGCGCTCGTACGCGAGGTCACGAGCAGATTGTTTAAATCCCGATGCACGATTCTTCTCGGTGTTTACATTTCGGATGCTTATTCCGTGCGCTTCAGGGATATGGCCCAGCAACAAAATAGAAACCATAATGGCGAGGCGGATGGCCATACCACATGCCCTCTCGAAGACCCGAGGCAAGATCATTATCGTGCGTGATTCGGTATACCAGGATGGGATGTGTAGTGATGTTTTTATTCAGGCATCCTTACGTCTATTGGCGATGTTGCCCAGCAACAGAAGGCAAACCATAATGGTGCGCAACATCAGTCTCAGTGTTTTATCCTGGGCTCATACCTGCTGGCGAAGGGCAACCGCAAGATTATTATCGTAAGGTTTTTACTGACTTTCGGGATTTGAATCCTGATATAAGGTCCGGTTATGCATGCGCTATTTGTATTAGTAGGAATGTATCTGTAACGGGTGCCAGCGGCTAATTGCAAGGTCAATTTCGGGGGAAACATGCTACTTGAATTGTCTTGGAACCTGTTAAGTGAGGCGGCGAATTGAACCGTGAACACCCCAAATTTATAGAGTCTTCGTAGTGCGCAACATTTCGTCGACTGAGATCGGGATGAGTGAGCCAAAAATTCCTTCGTGCGGCTTACCGGGAACCTGACGGTTGAAGGTAGGATCCGACATTCCGTGGTAGAGAATCACCGGACCACTTTGCACGGCACAATCTGACGAGAAAACTCACCTGAACCCGAGGCCTCAGATTCATGTACCCGCGGTCAAATGCCGTGCATAACATTGGATTTCTATAACAAGAAAGTAAGAAAGCCGCACGACAGGTGGAAATTGGAATAAAAGTGGGTAAGGTCGGAAAACAGGATGGTCCTGCGGTGGCGGACGGGATGTAATAGTACACTGAATATGGCGTCGCTGTTTCTAGATGCCAATTCACGATAATCGTCGAGGATGGCACTTCGATGGTGGGTGAGAGAAGCGTGTGTGGAAGCGGAGCTTCGGGAGCGAAAGCTTTCGGGCCGTGAACCGACGCCGGCGTTTCGGCCGACAGTCAAGTGATCCGGTCAAAACCAAGACGTTTCATACTGCCGAAAAGAAAGGCAGACGTGAGAGCACAATGAGAGCAACGTGAGAGTAGTGACTGTAATTTCGGTGTGTCAAGTAGAACCTGGCACCTGGCTCTTACAGTGCTTTCAGCTAAACTCTGGGCTCTCCATTGTGGGACGTTTGTTTGTTCAGAACTCAACTTTGTCAATGCTCTCCGAGGGGCATAAACCTTTGAGTACGCTGCAACTATCCGGCCCCACCTAGGTACCTTTCACGTGTGATGCGGACCGTTGCTGGCTGCTCCCATGGTTGATAACCAAACCGCACTGGCAGTTGATTGAGTTTTCCAGAGTGCCAGTCATCAGCCTTTCGGCATTTTACTTGTCACTTGATTGGTCTTGAATGCACTTTTCCTCTTGAATCCAAAAAATCTGAAAAACTTTAGGCTGTCAAAATGGATAAAATGAGCCCGCACCCCGTAAGAAAAAGTTTTTTTCTCACTTGTGGAAAATCGGGCCTGGCTTGATCACTTGTCACTTGCGGTCTTTTCACCGAAACAAGTCAGATCAAGTGCGATCAAGTTTTTGGCACAATGACCCACGGTGGGTCATTTTAAACAGAGAAAAAATCAGGTTCTGAACCCTTCGGAACAAAAAGGCAAATGCCAGAAGGAAGCAATTGGTGTCTCCGAATAATGTGGGTACAAGACCGGCCGCTAACTTGGTTGAAGTGAGCCGGAGAATGGTGGCAGTGAATACTGTCCACAAGCAGTTATCTGAAGTTTTTAGTCCGAAGAGTATCAGGGAATTGGCATTACCTCCTGACTCCAACACTGGATCCCGGGTAACACAGTTTCCCTGCAGCACCTCGTAACCAAACCATCCATATTGTCAGGCCGTAACAGTGAAGATCAGGGAGGGCTCTTGATTTAATACAGGACACAGGTCAGCGAGAGAGCGATGCATGCGCGTAAATAAATAAATTGATCACAACTGCTACTGTATCGACACATGAATATATTATGACCATCCAAATGGGACCATCGCGGGTATACATTTTCCTCCTGCTCCAAGAAATAGTTAAGACGCCACAGAACTCTTACGGGAAAATCAGACTGGAATAGACATATGTGATTTTTCGTCCAGGTTACCACATCTGAATTAATCATCCAGACTATTCGGAGCCAAGTGCTTTTGATTTTCTACTAGCACATGTCGGCTCAAGGCAGCCAATCTTTCATCGATATTTTCCACCTGCTTTGCCTGGGATGACCGTTGAAACAGTGGTCTGGCTGTTCGCCAAAGCTCTGCTGCTCGCAGGCGGTCCTTGTTTTCCCAGGAAATTAATCCCAGGCGGAACATGCATTCTGCTCTGCTGCGATGGACGTCCATATATGTGAATCCCTCTAGAGCAACAGTAAACAGGCTAATAGCTGTGTCTCGATCGCCCTGAGTCAGGAGCAAATCTCCAAAGAATTGCAGCGCCTTGTGGATTCCCAGCTTCTCCTTCGACCTGAGGGCATGTACCAGAAATACTGTTGTCCAGGATGAGGCCTCAAGTAAACAGCTTGAATGGTTGACATCTCCAAGTCTCTCTAGACAGCAGGCCACAATTTCGGAATTTTTCCCCCACGAGACATTAAGGCTTTCCCGGTATATATCCATGGCGGCCAAAGAATCACCCTCCCTGAGGTTAAGATCTGCTTGTAGAACATCACACAATTGCAATAAACGTGGAGAGCCGAGAGCTTGGAATATTGTTTGGACCTTGTCAATATTCTTCTGGACGTCATCCTTCGGGACCCCAATACAAACCTCAATCTCGGTGATATTGTGTAAAGCCAATCCATGATTATACGGATCTTGCTCTGGTGAAGCTTCTCCCAGAATCTGACCATGGATATTGCGAGCCTCAATATATTCTGATTTGAATTTGTGGACCTCGGCCTGACATGTCATAATGGCATGGTCCGTGTCACCGCCCGACATGCCACAGAGGACCAACAGATCTCTGGCCCTGTTACACCCAGAAATACTCTGCCTGTAATTGCCAAGTGCAATCCAACAGGCAGCTTCGATTAGAAGTGCTCGTGCTTCTCTGAATAAATCTGCAGAAATCCTATTCACCCTCTGGGACTCAAATGCATATCGCTGAGCTTCAGGATAATCACCCAGATGCCATTTAATCCAGGCACGGCCAGCTAATGATTGAGACTGCAACTTGGTGTTCCTCGTTGAAACCGCCAAAGAGTAGGAAATTTCATAAAATTTTGTTGCCGCAGATAGGTCATGCTTGTGTTCCATATAATATTGGGCTAGACGGTCATATAAATCAGCTAGAAACCTCGTTTGAATATCGAGAAACAACTATTAACAAAGTGCACACCTTTGAGATCCATATCATCAATGTGGTTCAAATGTTCCAGGGCTTGGGCCATCAATGTTTCTGGATTCAATAGTGGATAATGCCTCCATGAATTAATTAACTCCGTGATAAAGTAGGCCTCTACCCGATGTTCAGCGGGTTGTGGCAGACTGTTGGGAATCTGGTCCATCAGAGCTATTTTCCCGCGGCCAGTCAAGAGGCTGAAGTGGTTCAAATTGCATGCACCGTAGATGCTGTTGACAAGGTCTCGGTGATCATTTTGGAGCCCATGCATGAGTATGGTTTGAATGTTTGAGTAATTGGATGATATCCTTGCAACAGTTCCAGATTGGGAGGTTTCAGAGTGAGTTGTGCTATACACCCTGTATACATTCAGGAGTTGCTGAAAATGCTCCCGAAGAGGCTGAATGAGGCGCATTATTGGTGGATGAAATTTTTGAATGTATTCCTTAATAGGAATCAATACTTTTAATTGTTTGTGTTCATCGGTGTATGCCACTGCTGTGCGAATTAAAGCCACTTTGCATCCAAGAACATCACTTATTGGAAGTTGACTTTGCACAAGCTCGACATCTGACAGTCCATCCGGAAGCATTGACAACAAGCTCAAAAGATCCCGTGAATCTGGATGGGAGTTGATTCTGGGACTTGAGAGGGACAATGAAATGGATAAATCCAGGTTCGATCTTCTGTCGTATCCCTCAGAGATCAGAGATGTCTTCTCTCTTCCCCAACGAGATAAAACATCCGGGCAGCCCACCAGATCAACTAATTCAGCAAGGAGAGTGATTGCCAGTGGCATGTTGTCTGTTAGAGAGAGGACCTTTTTGACTTCGTCCGGTTTGTGGGTGCCATCTGCAATATCGGTAAATGTCTGCTGAGCAGCATCTTGTCCCAAGGGCTTCATGGGCAACAAAAATGGCCGCGTCCAGCGTACTTTGGCAGGTCTTTCAACCCCTCGCATAGTAATCTGATATCATGTGAGCGCAAAGGAGAATAAGATCGAGGACATTGACTGACTATTAATGCCAGATGATCTAGATCTGTGAGCAGTGACAGAAACTCTTCGACATCTCCACGAGATTTTGTTGATTCCCACGATGTCTCTAGATTGTCCAGAATCAAGAGACTCGGTGGGCAACTTGAAAAGTGATGAATGACCTGGCGAGTAAGGTCTATGGCCGGCTTCATTGTCAAATGGGCTCCTATGAGCCCTGCAAGTTCCACTTTAGTTGTTGCAGAATCACAAGCAACAAAGAACCGTTGTTGCTCGTATCTGGCAGCAATTTCTGTGTGATGGACAACAGCTTTTGCTAGACTGGTCTTCCCCATTCCACCTGCACCCAAGATTGCTATCCTAGGTGTTTCCTTGCTGAAAAGATTGACGATGTCTGAAAGTTCAGCTTCTCGGCCATGGAAGATCTTTGGCTCCGGAGGTAGCATGGAGATTGAGGTGGAGCTTCAAAATAGATGGGTTGTGAGAAAGACTATTGAGACTGTAGTGCAGACACCTACCTATTGTAGGAGGTGGAAGATAGTCTGCTTATCTGTTAAAAGCTCAGTTTTGAATGCAGAAGAGGCTGCAAAATCTTCATACAGAGGATTGTCTATCTGAACTCATTGAATCGGAGAGAGATTCAATCATTTGAAGCACCTCCTGGTGTCTCTTGTCTGCATATTCTTGAATCTCCCGCATATCCGCCATGATGTTGACAGCGCTGATCTACATACAATGCCTTTGGATGGCTGTTGCCAGCGAAATGAAAGATGGCTCACCTGAAAGAAAATAAGTCCCTCCTGCAGGCCAGCTCTACAATCTTTGAGCAATGTGCTCAGTTCACCCGGATGGAAGAATCTCTTGAGTTTGCTTCCGTTCTGTTGGGCTTCAACAAAGGAATGGATCTTGTGGAGCGTACTAAGCTCGGTGAGTAAAAGCAACAGACTTTATGTAAAACATCTACTCTGTAAATTTCCCCATATGATATAACACATTTGGTGGTAATTCTCCTCCGGTGTCCGATTTTAGATGAACAATGATAATTCCGTTGAGCAATTGGTACGTTTCTTCCAACAACTGGGTACAGTCATCCTTGTTTTGTTTGATGCTCTGCAGTGAGTGAGAAAACTTCGTGAATGAAATCTTGGTCTGGGAAGATTGACCTGAATACGTTTTAAGAGCGATTGAGCCGTCATAGAAATGGCCCCCAAGAACCGGGTTTTGTGGGTCACAGAAAGAAGTTCCAGCGTATCTACGACTCTGCTCAAGCATGTTGTAATGTTATTTAACCGAATTTGAGTGACAGTGGGTTGAGGGGGCATGTTTGCGATGGATAGCTGTCGTCGAGGTATGAGAACATTTATACTCCCTTGTCATGGGAATATATGGCCTCACCGACGGCTCTTTAGTCGCTTGATTGACACAAACATGATGCTGGTAGCTCAATGACCGCCCCTCCACAGAAAAAACGATACGGAGTCAGAAATTTCAATCCTGGCATACATGCTTTTTTAGATTCCTCAGAAGATCACGCTTTGCCCAGGAACTCGGACTGGGTCTGCGGAACTCGCGTGTCAAAAACTGTGTGAGAGAGAGACTGAAATGACGGACTTTGAAGTGGCGCGGATAGCCGTCGGCCAGATATAAATTTATAACGAACCTCTTGGAAGAGACTGATAAAGGATTGATACCAAAAACAAGATGGGCTTCTTTTTTGCTCTGATAGATAGATCGGAACGGAGGGGAACCAGAAGTAGTTCAATTCAGTTCCGCAGGAGAAGTAACTGCTTTCAACTGCCTAATCCGTGTCAAAAAAAAGCAGAGCAAAGAAAAAACACTGCAGACTATGACATGCTCGCTTGAAGATCACGGCGGAAATATTTGCATGTATATGGATACCAAGGCGCTGGCGGCTTCCAAGTTGACATACATCTCCTTCCTATCCCGCACCAAACTTCCTATGACACCCGTGTTTGTCGGTACAGTGGTAATCATGATTCTCGGATGTACCGTGCGACTGGCAGTGCAGGTGCAAGAGAAGATGTTTCCCATCCACCTAGGTCATTCAAGTGTATGTATGGTGAAGCGCAGATAAGAATATGACTGCACGGGGGAAATAAGAAGCCCCGAAAACTTCTGGAGAGTTATGCATTCCACGCTCAAGAATATGAATATAAAAATGGAGCGTGAAACTGCAAACACGGATCCAATAGATGTTCTACATGTACAGCTCCTTAATTCGGCAGGGAAGTAACACACTACGTCGGGACATTCCGCGGGAGACAGACGTGTCAAGATGGCCGGACTGTAGAATAAGTATAGATCGCGGGTATCGCGGCGCAATAGAGGCACTACCAGGTGTTTAGATGCTTACCAGCGCGGAAAAAGCGATCCGTTGCTTGCTGGGATCTTCCTACTAATCATGGCAAGGTCGTGTACAAAAAAAAGGTGCAAGCCATGTACTTGGGAACAGACGAAGACGAGTGCAGGACGAAAGACATGGAATGTAGCCGGGGAGGGTGGGCAGAGCACGCATGGCGGGGCGAGGCCTGGAATATCGCACAGGATTGTCGTGGAAGGATTCTTGAGGGCTGTCGTCATTGTCGGTCGGTCCTTCGTCAGTGCGTTGGCGCTTGGGGGCAGGTGTAACATCTGAGAAATTATCCTCCTCTATGGCCACGACCGCCGCATCCAGAGAGAGGTCACAAAGAAGAGTCTAGCTCTCTAATCCCAGAATTTGGCACCACATTGGTGCCCCATTCTGGGATTAGAGAGCTAGGTAAATCTGATCACCCCGGGATCATGTAGAAATTATCTGCAATGATACATTATTACATTTCTAGGACCTCCATCAGTAAAACTTATAAAAGCTTTTTTCGCGGAATATTATGTGGTTGGTTCACCGTGGACCAGAAACGTGGTGGTTGTGTTCCGTGCTCTGTGGTCGAGGTTATTAGCCGACAGTTACCGCGGGTAACTGTTAGCCGACATCATCCGAGTTCTCACGGTTTGCAATTTTGCGGCTGAGCAAAACACAAGAGGGTAAGTCCCCAGTTGGCAGGATGGGTATCATTGAGGGGTGTGAATCCACAAATTTCTGAAATCCTCCCTCTGCTTGGGAACAAACTCATTCAAGGCAACGACCATCTCCGTTTGTATGTAAACAGTAAAAATGGTTGGAATTCTGAGGCAGAATAAGTACAAGCCATATGCGCAGGCCAGAAAAATCTCAGGCTCTTTATCAGGTCTGTGAGGAATTTCACTGAGAAAGACTGCCCCTAATACTATTATAGGCCCCCCTCTGACAAAAGTCGTGATGGCATGTAAGGAAATCGTGTCCTTTGGGCCAAATTTTCTCGGCACGCAAACTTAGGCCCATTAACATCTTATATACGCCCTCAAATAATTTCAGAATTTTTGAAGCTCTATGTAGAGAGATATACACACTCCGAGACTGCACCCCGATGTGGTAAAAACTTTTGACGGTGTTTTGGCAGGGTCACAAAATTGTAACAAAAAGTACCGTTTGATTTCTCTTGAGCTCTATGGATCTCAGGATGCTGCAAAATTTCATAGGAACATGCAAAGTGCTTATATACAGGCGCCTGATTTTTCTGCAGGCCATTGGTGTGTGAGGGAGGCCGGCATCAGTAAATTTACCACATCAGGGTGCAATGTCATAGGGGGGCCTATAATAATAAGTCCGAAGTACGGTGGAGGCAAACGGCAAACAGCGCCGGATGATCGGGACCTGGCCCCGATCAATAAATGATTAATCATTCCTCGGTAACCCTCGGCAAACCGAACTTCAACCTGGACCAAGCTCTATTCAGCGCACACTAACCACATATTGACAGCCAGGAAGTTCTCAAATGGGCACCAGGGAGTTCAGAAAAGTCAAAAAAGTACATACCTAAACCACCAACCAACCGCAAACCTCGATCTTGAACCACGAAACGTGGTAAAACCACGGTTCGCGGACCATAAACACGTTATACAAAACCTCGCTCCGCCACCACATAATATTCAGTGATAAATAAGGTCATAAAAACTACATGTTTTGCTTTGGCATCTTTGTCTTTGAACCGAGTCTTTCCGGGTCTTTGTCTTGGTGGAGGACATCTTTGGTCTTTGGGATCCAGGACCAGGAAAGCGCAGTTGAAGTAATCCACAACCGCCTGCGCGAGTGTCAGCGAGCCGGTCAACAAGATTGAGCCGTCATACTTGGAATTCCGCACGCTTTCGACGAATCAATACTGACAAGGAGGAACATGAAGTAACAGATAGACATACCCATTGCGCATAGATATATCACTGCATTCAGCGGCGTAATAGCCGACGCCTCGGCTAGCTTCTGCTAGCCGCTGTCTAGCTGGGGCTATGCTTCAGCTATGTCTGGCTGTACGGCTAGCCAGGGCCGCCTCGCATAATATATCCTTCCGGTCTTCCGTGCCTGAGCTTGTTTCGAGGTTTTCACTTTCCACTCATTGCTTCTCTGTTTATCCTTTAGTTCTACTGCGGCGGGTCGAAAGATAGCGTCCGTGAGCTCGGCTACGGGGTGATGGAGGAGTCCAGGGACAATAGTGTATAAATTAGTGCCATGTACACTTCGATACTTCCTGGGCCCCGGCGTTCCTAAGCGGGACCGTGCCGTGTAATCCTACCTACCTACCTACCTACCTCCTCCTCCTCCTCCACATGGCCAGTAGCTTCTGCGAGCTGATGGCTAGGCGTTAGTTGCTAGGTGCGATGCTAGTTGATGGCTAGCTGCTGCTAGCTGAGGCATTCGTAGCCAGTTCCTTACTAGCGGAATGCGGAATCCATCCTAAGGAACTGACTACGAATGTCGGTATCCCTTCACCATATGTCATGTCAAAAATATTATCCTCATTTACCTCAGGTACCGGCGGCCGGAGGATGGATTTCGCTAGGATAGGATCTGATAGGATAGGATACTTAGGATTGCCGACGCGTAGTTAGTAATGTGGCAGTGCGTGTCGGAGGATTTCATGGTCCGATTGCGGACCAAATGGCGCCCAATGGCAGCCACAAACGAAAAACTACATGTAGCCGTAAGCACGTATCCGTGCGTGCAGCATTCGTACTAAAATGGCTCATAAAAGATCGTTTCCTGGTGGGAAATAATGTGATTGTTGGCGATGGTTAAGGTGATTTCAACGCAGCACATTTTTGACGCCTTAAATCACAAGCTCTCCGGGATTATTAGTACTCGGTTGTTTCTGTGGAGTGGCAGGCATGTATTGATGTATACTCCGGACTTGACATCTGTGATTCTGTACGGAAATCGACAGGTGGACAGCGGCAATGAAAGCGATCAAACTGGAACTTCTCGGGCTTGAAATTAGACATCTCTCATCTCCGATGGCCCACCAACAAGATGCCCCCCCAGCCCAGTGCGACTCAGACTCGACTGAAAAACATTACGACATGTCTGACCATAACTGCGGAAACCTTGGAAATGCTTGCCAACAACCTCAATATCCCCTTGCTAGATGCCATTTCTAATACGACAGTCTCTCTTGAAATGCATTCAGGTAACTTGCCTCAATAAATTCGGGGTTCACAGTGAATCTCACTCCATCATCCAGACCGTTAAACAAAACAAAAACTACTGTGCTGACCTGATGGAGAAAACCCATAGTTTGCTCAATGCAATTATCATTGTTCATATTAAATCGGATACAGGCGGAGAATTGCCACCAATCATGTTGAAATACATCGCCAAATTCACGGGGTACCTCACATAGTTTGTAAACTCTGTGACTGGGCTGACCAATACTATTTAGGACTCTCCACAAGATACATACCTTTGTTGAAGCCCAACAAAAAGGAAGCAAAATCCAGAAAATTTTCCGTCAGGGGGAAATGAGCACCCTGCTCACTGATTGCAATGCAGGATTGCAACATGCAGTTGATTTCTTTCAGGTATGTTGTGTATTTAGCATTGGAAGAGCTCATTGAGAGAAGTAATATACAGATCCACACTGTCAATCTCATGACAGATATTACGGAGATGCAAGAACATGCACAAAAGAGACAGCAAGAGGTACTTAACATAGTTGAAGCACTCTCTGATACAACCAGCTCAGATAGAGCATCCTCTGTGCGCAAAATCCATTATTTGCGATGACTGTCAATAACTTTCGCGCAGATAAGCAGGGTCTATTCTGGGTCCTTCAGTAGGTAATTGTTCCACTAGAGTCACTCAATAATGCAGTCTGATTATTTCACAGCTCCAACTCCATCTCCATGCTACCCTCGGAACCAAAGATCTTTTATGGCCGGGAGCCAGAACTTTCGGACATTCTCAGACTTTTTAGCCTGGTAACCCCCAGGATAGCAATTTTAGGTGCAGGTGGGATGGGTAAAACCAGCCTAGCAAAAGCTATCCTGCATCATACAAAAATTACAGCCAAATATGAGCAGCATCGGTTCTTTGTTACTTGTGACTCTGCTGAAACCAAAGTGGAACTTGCTGCTCTAATTGGAGCCCATCTTGGACTGAAACCTGGCAAAGATCTCACTCAATCAGTGGTCCAACATTTCTCGAGCAGTCCACCTAGTCTCTTGATTCTAGATAATCTTGAGACATTGTGGGAGCCAGCAGAGTCCTGTCACGATATTGAAGAATTCCTGTCGCTGCTCACAGATGTCGAACATCTTGCACTGATGGTGGGTCAAAAGGGTTTCTCATTATACTTTCAACTCATGCTATATCAGATTACCATGCGAGGGGCTGAAAGACCAGCCAAAGTAGCCTGGACTCGGCCATTTTTGCCGCCCTTGAAACCCTTGGATCAAGAAGCTGCTCGCAACACATTTACTGATATTGCAGATAATGGGCATAGTCTCGAGGAGGTTGACAAATTCCTCTTCTTAATAGACAACATGCCACTTGCAATAAGTCTCCTTGCCCACTTGGTTGACTCAGTGGGCTGCTCCGATGTACTATCCCGCTGGGAGGAGGAGAAGACATCTCTGATCTCACAAGGCTCAGACAAAAGATCTAACTTGGATCTATCTATTTCACTGTCCTTGTCAAGTCCCAGAATCAAATCTCTACCCGACTCACGGGAGCTCCTGAGTCTCTTGTCAATTCCCCCTGATGGACTGTCAGATGTTGAGCTAGTGCAAAGCAAACTTCCAATTGATAATATACTTAGGTGCAAGGCAACATTGATTCGTACCTCCTTGGCCTATAGTGATGGACACAAACGACTAAAGGTGTTGGTGCCTATCAGGGAATATATGCAGAAGGCTCAGCCACCTGGGAATCACCTCATTCGGCCTCTCCTCAAACATTTCCAGGAGCTCCTTGAGTTTTATGTGGAAAACCATGGAACTCAATCAGGTTCTAGCATAGTTGCTCGAATCTTATCAAATTCTGCAAACTTCCAGAATGTCCTCCGGAATGGGTTCCAACAAGGCCATCCACACTTGAAGGATAGCATTTACTGCATATGTCATTTGAACCACTTCAGCCACCGAATTGGTCAAGGGCCTACTCCTCTGATGGCCCATGTTCCTAACATGCTTCCACACCTTCGTGACCATCATCTGGAGGCTTACTTTATTAATGGGTTGCTTGAAACACAGCGATATTCCCCACTTTCCAATGCAGAGACACAGGTTGCCCAATATTTAAAACATTTTGAGCAGGTTGATGATACAGATCTCAAATGTACACTCTCGGATTAATTCAGTTTATCCTGGCTCACATGGATTTTCTAGGCAGATTCTATGTCAGCATAGCAAACTATTATCAGATGCAAAAGCAAGACCTGCTCACTGCCATAAATTTTAGTCAAACTGTTATATCTTTGGCAATTTCAACTGGAAACACCAAGAGGCATTCACAAGGATTGTACACCCTTGCCATGCTCAGTTGGTACCTTGGTGATTACTCTGCAGCTCATGGGTATGCATATGAGTCCCAAAGGCTGGCCAGGATTGCTGCGAATTTTTACAGAGAAGCACTGGCACTCAACATTGAAGTTATATGCCGGTCAGCATTTGGTTACTATGAGCAAAGTATCTCTCTCTGTAACAGGGCAAGGGATCTCCTTGGTCTTTGTGGTGCATCTGGTGGTCAGTTGGACCATATCATCATGAATGATCAAGCAGAGCTTTACAAGTTGAAATCAGAATATAGTGAGGCTCGCAATATCTTTAGTGTACTTCTCCAAGAGGTTTCTATTGACCAGGATCCCTATCATCATGCCTATGCTTTACTCAACATTGCTGAGATTGATGTGTCCATTGGTGCTCCAAAGCAGAATGTGCAGAGGAATATCCAGATAGCCACAAAACTATTCCATGCCAGGAGACTTACTATGCAAGTAACATTGTGTGAAACTGTCCTTGCAGATCTCTGTCTGAGAGAAGGGGATATACTGGCAGCAGAGAGCCTTCTTGAAAAATGCCTCAAATCGTCCATAACACAGCATCAAATAGCATCCAACTGCCTGGAGCGACTGGGCAATGTCAGCCGCTGGAATGTTCCACATTGGGCATCATCTTGGACCACAGTATACTTTGTGCATTCCCTCAAGTTAAAAGAGAAGCTCGGAATCCACAAAGCTCTTCAATTTCTAGGAGATATATTCCTTGCTTCTGATGATGAGGAGACTGCAACCAGCTTGTTCACTGTTGCTCTGGAAGGATTCACCCAGATGGATGTCCATCAGAGCAGAGCTGAATGCATGCTACGACTTGGTGACATTTCAAAAGGCCATGGCAACTTGCTCAAGGCCGTGGAACTTTGGGAAACAGCCAGACCACTGTTCAAACGGTCATCACAGGCCAAGCAGGTTGAAAATATTGATGAAAGCCTAGCTGGTGTCGGTAAAGATGTGGTAGAGCAATACCAATATAACTTGGTTCGCCTGTAAGCACTCGATGTATCTTCTGAGACTCTGGAGGAGCTAGAAGATGGCCAGGGGTAGACTTGAGTGAAGCAAAAGGAAATGATTTGATTGCAGTTTGATTTTTCGTCGACTCTGTACCGTTGATATCGGAATTATCTCTGTAGTATATTTATCTTTGGCTTGATACTGACTGTGCATACCTGTTCGGGTTGAAATGAATTCTGTTATTTATTTATCCAATGAGGTGTTGGTCGCTAGTGGAAAGTTGAAATAAGTACCACCAGTCTTGTAGCTCCCCGAAGTGAATCAAGGGGGATCAGAGCCAGCCATTCAGGTTATCACACGAGGAATCTTCTTCCTAAGAATAGCAGAACAGAGAGAATGGAGAAAGGTAAGGGGGGAAGAGCACAAGTTCAATAAAATCCAACCACCGTAGGAGTTGTGTATCGGCCTGAGGCTGTGAGGCTTCGTAAGGAGTCGGAACCATTTATGGGCCGGGACCCAGAAAAAATCTTGCGCAGAATTACACGTACCTGGCTTTCAATTGTGTGCAATATTTTCCTCTATGCATCACTTACGTTACCCCATTTTAGATGTAAATCGAAATCCGCACCATCATGGAAGAGAGTTGCGTAAATATTTTCCCACCGCGCTGCTCCACAAATCTGAATAATATCGGATGGCTGCGGTCATAATTCAGCTGTGGGGCGAAATGTCAGAAATCCAACTTGCCGAACTGCCATATATCTCGCAACATCCTGTCGCCATTCCTACAAAGGTCAATCAGAGAGCATTTCGGGAGAACAGCGTGTAACATAGGCTCGAGTCCAGCCTGTCGTACCGAAAGAATTTGTGTCGGTAGACATCAGTATTCATAGACAGACGGTCACCGGTCTATCGACAGCCGGTCTACGTGTAACAGACCTCTGCGCTGTCGCCCTGGTACATAGCCACAGTCACATTCGAGTTTCCGCCGTGGACTCGAGCGGAGTATACACAACGGACGCGCGCTGTTTCACGGCGGCGATTGACAACGGCGAAGCCATTGTCCAATCGGATTTCTTGTTGCAGGTCTATATCTCCCAGCGGGATCATTCGTAAGTCTGTCCAACATTCAAACTCTCACCGCAAAAAATATGGTTTGAAACACGTACCATACGGCACAGTAGGAGCATTGGTGTAATTATTCGTCACGTTCGTGAAGGTGCCACCAGCCACAGTGAAGTTCTGCGAGCCCACGAACATCCCGCTGCCATACCTAAATTAGGCGCCCATGAGCCGCGATTCGATCCAGTTCAGGGTAACCAGGGGGAGCTCACGAAGAGGAATCAGAATTGCTTGTGGTTGAGCTCGAGGTGGACTCGGTATCCATCTGAGGATCTTGGGCCTTGACGAGGGGAGGGAAGAGAAAGAGATATTAAGTGCCAGAATGACAGCCTTTGACGCTTGAGAGGAGGAAATCTAAAATAACACATTATCTGTGCGTTTCTACAGCCCTGAGCAGCATGTCATTCAAGGCCCAGAACTCAAAAACAAGAGAGCCTGTCGACGATTCATTGAACATTCAAGTGGGTCGTCCAGGAGAATAAATTGGACTTTCAAACGGCGGCAATGGGTCCAGATATTGAAACAAGCCAGTACTCGATCCTTGCTGTGATTTCGGGTCGTTACTATATGAATTGAAGGCGACTTGAAGGTTAACGAGTTAAAACTGATGAGAGATTACAAGGTGCAAGTGAAGAAATATTTTATGGTCCGGTCCGAAGGTCCATATGCGGCGCCACCCCTTCCACGACCAAAAACATAATTGGGTAAACAAAAATATCAGTGTGATAGGTGGAGATGAAAGCGCTATGCATATGCATGTACTGTCGCCGCCCGTTCGTGCGTGAGTCGGCGGATCGCATCTGTCTATAAGACAACTACGAAATTATTCGCGATTCCCGGGCACCAGCCAAGTACAGCCGAGATACACGAATTTCTGGGTGCAAGCCAAGCCAGCTGTACACCTTCCCGTGCGATGTCGACGCGTTCTTCACGATCTCGGCTGAGATAGGAGGGTGATGGGGTCGTCGAGTTTCGAGTCCCTTCATTCTGCCGTCCGCCGGAGCTGCATGAGACGACACCCCGTCAGCATGGGAAGAACGCACCCTACCGCTCATTGATCCACCGCGCACCCCTGCCCGCGCAATGTCAATGTCGTTCCCGGACTCGGACTCGCGCCCAGGGAAGATGTGGAAGTTAGACCGTCCCCACCGCACAAAAGACACCGCTGATCCTCCTCCTTGCGCCGACTGCTGACGTCCCCACCGCGAACAAGTCCTTTCATTCTGCCGCCCACCGGAGCAGCGCGACACGACATCACGCCCCATAGACTCCGCCCGCCTACGACGCTGGCCCGCGCGTACCCGCATACAGGACCCCGCCAACCATCCACCGCGCACCTCTGCCTGCGCGATGTCAATGTCGTTCCAAGACTCGGACTCGTGTCCGGGGAAGGCGTGGATAGAGCGTCCCCCGCCGCAGAAGAAGCAGAAGCGTCGCTGATCCTCCCCGCTCTTTGCGCCGACATCCCCACGATGTGCGATCTGCTGAATGGAGCAGAGCTCCCTGAGACGACACCTCCCCCGAGCATGGGAAGAACGCGCCCTACCCGCCTTCGGTGCTGGCGCCTGCACGTACCCGTACACAGGATCTGCAATCCACATGCACTGCGTACACCCGCCCGCCCGCGCAATGTCGACGTCGTCCTCAGACTCAGGCTCGCGCCCGGGGAAGGCGTAGACGTCTCCACCACCAGGACGCACATCATCCCCGCGACGTCAAGTGCTGGGATCAGGCTGCCTGCGAACGCGAGAGGAACGCGCTCCACCCACTCACTCCCTGCGTGCCGCACCCAAATGCACTGCCTCCCCCGCGCTCGCGTTCCTTACTGAAGTCCCCAGCCAAGGATGTGCGAGACGACGGCCTATCTGGGTGGTTAGGAAATGGGTGGGTCCCCGCGCCTCCGAGTCCCGACGTTCGACCACCATCTGCGCAACAGCTGGACGCGCCTCTCGCGCTGCCTGCATACCCGATTCTCTGCTATCCAGAGCCTCCCGCCGCCAACGCACCCCAATATACACACCCCTATCGAGCGGCGCCCCGCCGCACCGACGTCCTCGCGAATTTGCACTGCACTGCAACTGCGTGCCTCGCGGTGCCGACATTCGACTTCCCCCCCGTCGACTTTCGGGCGCGCGCAGGGAAGGAGTTCAGCTCTCCCGACAGTGCGACCTCCGGTAGCATCTCCTCTCTTCCGCAGCGAGCGTGTCCATCGAGCGCCGGAGATCGCCTCACCGTGCACGACGTCCGCCCATATTAAAGTGACGTCGTCGCATGAAGTGCTCGCGATCCATGACTGCGCGCTCCGCGATTGCGGCGCTTGCTTCTCGAGGCTGCGGAGCCTCGCACGGTCGACATCCTCCGCGCGCCCGGCGCCTCCATGGGGTTGCCGCGCTCGTCTTCCTGCGCCAAAGCCGCGGCGCACGGCATTCCCGCACCCATACACAATGGCGGCCGGCGAGGGTGCCGAGGAAACGAGAGGACGACAAATGAGGGAGGGGAGGCAGACGCAATGCACACCTCGGTCCTCGGATCGATCGACAGAGCTCTGCCTCGGCGTTTTCGCGAAGAGGACACAGTTACGCGGTACGAAGGTTCCTGGGCGAAGTGTGAGCGCGTGTGTACCGGAGGACGAGGAAGAAAAGGGATGTTAAGGGTAGTAGCAAGAGGAGAGACTCGGCGTAATGGGAGGCCGAAAGCGGCAGCGAGGATTGTCGTGTAGGGAGGTGAAAGTGCAGAGGGAGTCCGCGAACACAGTGCATTACAAGGAGACTTTTTTGAAGGAGTCGTTGGTCAGATACGTGACGAACTTGTGGAATCATCCAGCACCTTCTCGGCCGCGGTGGAGTCCAGCAAGATTTTCGGAGGGAAATTGAAAAGCAGGGGCGAGCGGTGTCTGGATAAGGCACGATCACGCGCCGGCCAAACACGCGCACATCGTCACGCTCTGTTACGCGATGAAATTACACCAAAATTGCAGACTGTGCAACAGGAATCGACTCAGTTAAAATCGCACGGTTGCGAGCATCGGGATTTAAACAATCTGCTCGTGACCTCGCGTACGAGCGCGTACGCGCTCGTACGCGAGCCAAAAGTTCGCGCGCACGTGAATCACGAGCTATGTCCGAATTCTCACGAGAGCTGTCTAAAGGTGATTGACACTTGTTCCCTCGAGGTATTTCGTGCCTTCTTTGTGGATAAATACGCACCCATGAATTCTTGCATAGCTTCTTCACCATGTAACATTGCGTGCAGGTACTTTGAGATGTATTCCATTCTCAAAATCTTCGATTTATTTAGGTTCCGCGGTCTCGTGGCTCGCGTAGTCGCGCCCACAAGATCTACGCGACATCACAAGATCAAAAGATGGGGCGTGAAATGTGCTTTTGCTGATGAGCACTGTCACGGAACCTTCAGTTTTCCATATCATCCATTATTCATAATTCACCTTCTAGCAACATTCTGAATTTCTATGTATGTAGTGAGGTCGGATGCGACAGACAGGGACAAAAACGTAGAGAGCGTAGGAGACCAACTAATCCTTATCGAGAGAAATCCAAACAGCTTTCGGTGGCGGGCGGGATTAACGCAGAACAAGGATCTTTAAGTGTCTTAGTGACCAGCAATTGGAGTCTAAGTGACTTCAGATTCGCCTATGCCTTTTGCAACAATTCAAACCCTTCGTTGTTTATGGGTCTGAGCCCCAAATAGACGGATGTGTCCTGGTGGGTCCACTGTCGAGTAAGGTGATGTATTCAATTAACAGCTCCTCAGTCTCCCAGTTGGTTGCTGAAGAAAAGACGGGTCAAAATCAAGTAAGAAAGCAGTTCTTCGTGATGAGGCACAACTCAGAGTCACTCCATCATACACTGAGTCCGAAAAAGTATTGGATCACGTGGATTTCAGAAAAGATTAAGATCGTGCTCAATGCTGAACGTTTTTTGACTGGGTATTTGATGCTCAAATAGTAGTAGAAGGGATGTAGTGTACACTTATAAAATATCAAACATATACACTAAAGAACTTGGTGTTGTATGTGGGATTGAAAATGACAGGTGATCCGATTATTAATCTGTTTTTGATCGACTGGAAGAATTCGAGTCAGAAAAATCCCCAAGCGTCGAAATAAAATAAAACAAACTCACAGAATGTTAAAAGTGAGTCGCCCCACCCTTTCCCTTCAACAGTTTTTCCCCTCGACTGGACAGGCTGTCGTATAATCTGTCAATAAATTCCTGATCGATGTTTTCCCACGTCTCCTTTAATGCCAGCCAAAGCTCCTCTTGATTCTTCGGCAATGGGTTGCCATCATGTACCATACACTTGGTAGGATCCCGGAGATGCTCAATAATGCTCCCATGGGGTGAATTGGGCCACCAGGGATGCACATCAATGCCTTTGGGGTCAGGCCAACCCTTTGCATGGTTGAACTGATGCTTTGAATTGCCTTGAATCGCTATCCTAGAAGAAAACAATGGTCCAACAGTCCAGATTATAGTGGTCGACGATGCTGAGAAGGTATTTGGAGAGGATAACAGCATAAATGAAACAGTCCATGATGCCCTCGATGCGAATGAAGTTTTTCAACACGCGCCTGGTGACACACCCCCAGATTTTTATGCTCCCCTCGCCATACTTGATGATATTTCTGGTGGATATGGGGTTATTTAGGTCCCCCTTACTCCTCCAACACAACTCCTAGCCATCAGAATAAAAATTATTGAAATGAGAATCATTGGAAAATATTACTGTCTGCCAATCCTCTTCTCTCCGATAACAATGGTGTTCCACGTCGTCATTTCGCTTTCCCCGGTGGCTAGCGATGGATGGATATCCAGATCGACACACATAGTACTTGAGAATATGTTTTCTGAGGGAATTTCCGATGGTATCTACTTGTACACAGGGGGAAAACTCCTGCTGTAGGTCTGATGCACACTTGGGATGACCCAAAGAAAGCCTCTGTAACACTGTGCAGACATCCCTCTTGTTCCATTTGAGATGCAAATTCCGCTTTAGTGCTTTGAAGTTGCAATCAGGAGTTGGAACATACTGTGCGTCCATTCTAGATACCGTGGAAGGTGCAATGTTCTCTTATTCTGTAATCCGCCAGTTTGACATCTCCATGTCTTTTAGTGCAAATATAGTGGCCTTCTGAGTATCAGAAGTGTTGAAACTATTGAAGGAGAAGGTGTATGTCCAGTTATAATGCTGTGCGACGCGGTGTTGTCGTGATTTGAGAGGAAAAACTTGAGGCTTTCCAAATGCGGAAAAAGAATTGGATCACATGTGCGCGTGTTTATGTTATTTCTCTCTAATGGCGGCGCCTTTGATCCCAACTTTTCACTGGTAAATAGGATGCTTTAGGATGTCCCTAATGCAATATAAATTTTGCTTAATACATGTGTCTTTGTGGTATAGGAGAGCCCCCAAAAATTTCAAGGAGGTGATCCAATACTTTTTCGGACTCAGTGTACGTACTGGTTGATATATTGAACACAGCATCATGTTAACAGCGCTTTCAATTTGCCAGAGTAATCCCAAACTATCCCAGGCCCATATCATATATACATCTGACAGCGGATGCTGTGTTGCATCCGATACGGTATATGTTCCCGCAATTCTCGGAGAACTGCCCGTCGCCTACTTACGGCCTCAACTATTAAAGCAGATCGTCGGAACAGCCATCATTCTCTTCTTTCTCTGCACTTCTCTGTGCTTTTTCTTTCTTCTCTGGGCACGGGTTGCCCCTTCTACTTGTTTCGATTCACAATGGTTGCGCTCGGCTTTCGTACCATTTTTTGCGCGTCACTTTCCCTTCTGGTAGGCGCCGTGTTTGGTATGCCCCAGAACTACGGCAACTACACCTCCACAGTCACATCAGGTAACTCCTCTTTTCCGAATTTGGTCATGAGCCCGCAACTTACAGCATCACATAGCTCCGCCCCATACAACCCCAAATGCAACCACGTTTCCGAATGTACTGACTCCCCCCACGGGCAACCTCACGGGATGTGAATGCGAACCAATGTTCGTGGTATGGGTACGCCACTTCATCCCGTGTCAACGTTGGATGATGACCGACGACTCGGATTGGGATAGAACGGAAGCTTCGCCGAACCTTATAAATGGCTTTGCTCCGACACCTACATCTCCGACTGGGCTATGTGCGCGACTTGCCAGTCGAAAATGCGGGGAACGCCCACTCTGGGCGATTTGCGGAGCGCGCTGGACTGTAAGTAATACATTTATAGTCGTGTGGAAGAAATATTTATCTCTCATCCGCATCCGATACAGCATTCGTCGCTCAGTGCAATGCCAGCGGACATTCCAGCGATTTGCATCCGCCATTCGAAGAGAACCTGATTTCCGGCGCGAGTCGTGTGGCTCCCGGGGTAGGACGATTAGTGGTGGTCGCCCTGACGTTGGTTGTGGTGTCACTTGTGGCGGGAATAATACAATAGTCCGTTTTTGAAGGGCCAAGAAATTTGTCGAAAGGGTGATGTGGTGCGTAGAGCGGCAAGTTGAGATTAAACAGATACGTCGCGAAATTGTCCATGGTCTGGTTGGTCAAGGGACGCGACGCGCCTAGATCAGGTGCCGATGGCGGCGCCATGTCGAACTCTGCTCGCAAGCTCGATACACTTTCAAACTGTTCGGCTATTTCTCTGGAAGGGCGAAAGATTAAAGTCCAGTGATATTGAGTTGTTCTTGTGAGAGCATCGTCTTCATTTCAATAACTTGACTGTCGACCAGCAGACCGTCACGACCGAACTAAATTAGTCAGTCTTGAGTTATCGGCATAGACCTTCAAGGGACAACCCGTGCACTGCAGTACTAGCATATTTGAAAAATGGATGGCGACCCGCTTTGCGGGCCGTCAGCGGCTTGTAATAAATAAAGAGAAAATCTACAGTGGCTTTGGAATACAACAACGGGGATGTCGAGAGACAGAGATCGTATACGTACCTTGCATCCGACGCTGCCAGAGAAGAATCAGGTTTCTGTCCTCTCCATCCAGTCTCCATCTATTGGGAGAACATAGAGACGATCGCCCTCTGTATATGCTGCTCTAGGCGTTCAATCAGCGCCACGGTATGAGGCGCCGACGCGGCGGCCAGCGAGTAACCCAGGAGTTTTAATTCGTCCGCAAAGCTGGTGTATGTCTGTCTGTCAATAACAATATTTTCAAGTGTAGAAAATCACGCACGTCTCGAGATCACGGGCCGCTTCAGGGGAGAGCGGCGTGCCCCATTCATGTCCGCCTCCTCGACGGCGAACTCCGCCCACGCGCGGATGGTGCACCAGTGCACCGGCGAGTAGTGGATCTTCGGCAAATAGCGGATGCCGCGCGCGAGCTCGCGGGCGCCGATGACAGCCATGTCGTGCGCCTGCGCGCGCAGCAGCCGCAGGCGCTCTCGCGTGCGTTCACTCTGCGGTGCGCCGTCGCTTGTCTCGCGGTATTGGAGCTCGCGGTAGAAGGGGAGGACGAGCCCGCTGAAGCCGAAGCTACCGCCGTAAGCGGCGGCACGGGCGACGGCATCAGTGCTTGCGTCCTCGAGGGTCGCTGGGGGGTTGTTGCCTGGTGGGGTTGTGACCATGTCGATGCGGTCGAGCAGCAGTGAGAGGGTAGAATGTATCTTGGACAGAGAGCCGAGGAAGTTGAGGACGGCTACTTCGGATAGAGGGTTGGTGCGCGCGAAATCTAGGCGATATGGGTCAGCGGAGGCAAGATTCTACTAGCCTTTATCGGGCACACCTCCGGCGATCGTGTCAGATAGTTGGCGAGCTAGAGTGGTGAGGTGGAACATGTCTATTCGGACGAGGATCAGAATATGGGATTTTGAGACGCAAAAACACATACATGGTGCCATCGAGGTCCACAGGAAGGATAGGCTAGAGTCGTGCGCGGAACATTCAAGCGAAGCCAACAAAGTCTCCAGCGAAGGGGGTTCTGGGCCGCAAAGCATTAATTGATCTTGGGCAGTACTGTGCGGGTTGAAAGATGACATTCAAAGACGAGGAAAGAACACGCACACCACCATTGGTGTCCTACTTCTCGCCGATATGAGGCCCTCGCCCATCTAATTTGAATTAGAGGTAGCAAATATAGCGGTCCGCCAAGCTCTACATACGAGGAAGCCAGCCCAGTCGGCTACATCTGCGGCGGTATAAGATGACGCCCGCCAGAGTGGGGCGAGAGCACGGATATGCGACACATACGCATTCGCCCATGGTCTCCCCGCACTGCCGATATCGCCTAGAAGAAAACGTTTGAGCTGCGCCTTCCCGGAAAACCTTTGGATAATGTACTTTGCTCCATGAGATCCAAGAGGTAGCATGAAGCAGCGTTTTCGTTCGACGGCAAGAGGATGATACCAATCTCCCAGGCGGCCTTGAGGGCTTCCGATCGGAGGGCGTGGTATGCCGGTGCGCGGCGAACGCCACAAGCAAGGAGTTCTGTGCTCGACGAAAAGAAGGAGTGATCCAAGAAAGATTCTGGGCGCGTGCCGTCTCCGAGTACAGAGGGATGAAACGAAGACAGGGAGGCATAGGCAAGACTGCAGAGAGCCAGAACACGAGATTGTGGAGGAAGTAGATGCAGTTGAAATGAGACTGCGCGGACGGCTGCCCTGATGGATGTTGCAACAATGAGAGGGTGACCGTATTGCGGATTGAATTTTAGCCCTGCGCTGGGTAAATAGCAGTTGTCCACGCAGTCGTAGTCACACGCACCTTCAAAACAGTGGGCAACAAATCCAGGAGTGAGTTCTGGAGAATCTGCAGAGGTTTCAAAATTTGGTCTGGGATGCAATACTAGGGTAGTCTGATGTGGCCTTGGCAAGGACGAGGAAACGGGAGGATTCTTGCGCGGTCTCCCACGGGGCACAGGTGTGGTTGTGCATCTGAGAGACATGGGTCCAGATTTAAATCCCAGCACTTTAATCAACCTACAAGGTCTTTTTCTCCACACAACGTGGACACGGTGCCCCGCCCGGCTGCGGATGGCACAAAACGCGACGGGCCTGATGACAAAGTTATAGGTTACAAGCGAGAAATGCACCCATTAAGGAGTCCACCTAACCTTGCATGCGTCGCATGCCGGAGGTTTTCTTGGCCTCTTCTCCAGGGGTTCGTTTGAGAAGTTGAGCTTGACCGCGACATCAATCAAGGAAGTGAGTCGTTTGAAGCGTTTGCATAACAAAACCATACATCCGACAACATTGCCAAATCGACCACTTGATCTTCCCTTGCAACATCTGGCCCCGCGGGCCTTCACGTTCAACATCCTCATTACCGAACAAATCTTGTGATTATCTCAACCGCCGTTACCACGGCAGGCACTACAGTAGCAGCGATATCTTGCGCCCTTAGCACCGCTGACCTACGCAAGATCTACGGCTCTGGAAATGATGGAGAATGTAGAAATGGATGCGTATCGTCCCGAAGTCTCTTTGTCTCACCTCCCCGTTGATCTCCTGATCACTATTATTGAGTTTTTGGCTCCGCACGACATCCTTAACCTCCGAAAGGTATGCATATCCCGTTCTGAATAGGTATCGAGCTCATTTAGCGCAAAGGTATCTAAATCAATGTCCGATGTCACTCGGGGACGTAGCGTGTGGATCGAGTTACTCTGCCGTGTTTGCGTTCAGCACGATATCTATACCCCATCATTCCCTTTACCAGAAATGAGCCTCGACAAACTGGAGCATGCTGCGACAGCGTGCCGTCGATTCAGCTCTCGTCTTCGCAAAGATTTTCTCCATCATCAAATAGTCTGGCCCCATTCTATCCGATCCCTTGAGCCGCCTCAGAAGGGAGAAGAATTCGAGAATCTGCGTTTTCTACCTGGCGGAAGGTTCCTCGTGACCAGTCACAGAACCACTATAAAACTATGGGATCTGGGCAACCAGACCTCCCCAATCAAGGATCCGATCGCCGCCGTTGAGATTGGTGGTGCCACTGCTATCAAGAGCTTGTAGACCCGGAAATCTATTTCAAGTTTTGATGCCCTGATCGTTGTCTGGGCGGAATGCGACAAGTAGGTTCTCCATGTGTACTTGTTTGATTTTTATCTTACCTATCGTTAGTGCTTTCCATGTCTACATCTTTAATATTCTTCCATCTGCATCCACCCCACAGTTCGAACTCTTTGCACCCGTTCTAGCCCTCCCCAGAGATGCCGAATGTCCAATTATTCTCGGTACCACCAGCAGACATATTGCAATCTCTACCGAGTTGTGCACCGTGCTCTGGGATTTCATCGACGACACATGGGTCAGCTGGCCCCGTGAACCAACCGAGTTTGACGATGTAAGCAGGTTCCTTCCATTCATATCTCTCTGATCGTCATACCAGACCGTCTACTTTTGCAACGACAATATTGTGATCATGCACGCCGACCGAGCACATATATCCTTGGCTTCTCTGCCTGCTCTCCACCCGCGCTCCATTTCCACCGCCCCACCCGAAACCGACGCCCTCCACATCCTTCAAAAATATGACTTGCGCCGCTTCAAGCAGCTGGGGATGCTCGAATTCTGTGTCAGTGGCATCACCCTCGTGTTCCACGGCCGCGAGCACAGCATAGCCGACCAGCCGCTTTACATCGACATCGTAAGTGATAGCTGCACCAAGGTCCTGCTCACGCACTTCGCGCTGGTGCCCGCCGGGAGTAGCACCGGCCAAGCGGACTGCGCCCTCGTGCCTCTCGGCGAAAGTCCGCTCGATACCATGTACTGCGCAACGCACTCCCTGCACCTCGAGTGGCTTGACCGCAGATGCATACAGAGTTTTGTCGTCGAGGGTAGTATGCTGCATGTCTGCGTGTCCCACGTCGATGGAGAGACATCCGCGACGGTAGCTGGGATTCTTGCAACGCCGGGCCTGCGGGTGAACGAGACGAATATTGATTTCTGCTCCTTCTCGGGCAAGGTGTGCGCACGGATGCCCGTGGCCGGCCAAGGTTCAAGGTCGTAGTTATGGATTATGTTGTGCCCAAAGAGACTCAGAGTCCGGCCGACCGGCTTCCGACCTTTCACCTAGGAACATCTCGCCAATCCTGAGGCTTTTCATCCCCCTGGTTGATTCTCCCCTCGGAAACAACTAAGTAGAGCGCAGAATGGATCAATATCGGGCTGGAGTATAGATTGCTACTGCTTTCTGGAGTGTGTAGTGCACATTTGGTTCGTAGGAACGGGAATATAACTTAGTTGGACCATGCGACAATAATGAGCGGATGAACCCTCGAGCCGAGTTATGTAACTTGACATTGGGTTAAGTTACTCATGTTATTCCATAGGATACTCCGTCAGTCCTGGCTTCCACGATGGTGTATGGATGGACTAGCATGGACCTTGCAAAGCAAAGGTGATGCCATTCTAGAGCCTTCTTCAATGCCAGGATCATTTCAATGAGGTATATTGTAAGACATATTGATACGAACATAACTATCTTGAAAGAATTAGACACCACAGCCAGGAACCTGGGTATTGTTGTTTTCCACGCAGAACAGCTAGCACCATGACGGTCGTTGATGCACTTTCTCATACGCTTCCTCCTATGCGGAGAATACGCGCAACGGGGACATACTATACTGGAGATGAGACACACCTGCAGGTCACAAATATCATCGCCATTCTTCTTGGGGAGTGTATGAAAACACCTGTTCCCTGGGCGATATTTCCAACAAACTGGCATTCAACTTCACTTCCCAAGGCGCACTCACAGCAGGGGAACCATCGAACGCAGCATGTAAACGGCTCGTCCTCCGCTACCCGGGAATCAAACGCGAGCGGATGAAGGCGGCATAAACGGCTGGGTCGATTCGCAGGACGGAGCTAGTAGTAAGACAGTGGAGGTGTGGTATGACACACTCAAGTGGATCTGCAGTCCATGCGAGATGACCGAGGAGGTATCTGTGATGAGGATGTGAGATGGTTCACCTCCGTCACGGTTGCCATCATCACAATCCGCAATCGACAGAGTGTGCAATAATGGAAGAGCCGATAGACATTCGAGGGGATTGCCCTCAGTGATGAGGACCCGAGCGAGCGAAAGAGTTGTGAGAATAGTGGAAGAGGATGAGCGAGAGGCAAAGTCGGTGAAAGCAGCTTGATGCCATGCGAGCAGGCATGCTCGGTAATACCGCCCGGGAACACAACCGTGAAATGTGCAAGTTCTGGGCGCGTGGTAACATGAGGTTGGTGAGGATATCACTAGGATATCCCGAAGAGCCCCGGTATTGTTCTGGATGGCGTTATTTGCTAACACATCGAGAGAGAAAGTTGATGTCCAAGATGATGGTTGGCACCAGGTCGAGACGGTAAAGGTTTAGAACATATCTGACGTCCGGAAAATGACGCGCTGTTGGACACCCTGGAGAGCTCTGATATGGAGATGGGGGGCGGTTATTTCGGGAGCACCGCCAAATAGGTTCACTTCGGGCAACCATGAATCCCGGCCCTCAATGCGAAGGGTCTGCAGAAGAGGTAGATTTCCTTTCACTTCGGGGAAGTACCCGAAACTGGAGAGGCTAATGCAGAAGTAGACATCGCGCCACCGCCGAGAATGGCGGGCCAGCATTTGAAAAGTGAGCGCTTGGTGGCCAATGTGTCTACGCAGGTCATTCGGAAGGTCAACGGACAGTCTGCAGTGCGGCGAAGGATGCAACGAGATTCCGACCAGTCTTTAGAGGTACTTCTGAATCCCGTCAAACGGAAGTGTCAACCTCAATCATCGACCACAAAATGGGAGTGTTCATGGTTATGGCCTTCCAGCGGAAACAAACCTGGGACAACTGCAACAAATGCCACTTCGCGATACAATCAACTTCCGCGGGCGCCGAATTGGCTGTACCTGAATATCTTCACCCAATTCATCAATCTGCAGGGCTTCGCACAGACCGAATATCGTGACCAGCAACTCTGTGGGGAGATCCCGGATGGGGTGCAGGGCCACAACGCTCCGACACCCGTCAGCGTAAGATTGCAACGCTGGGCGTTTGGAGAGCATTCTATTCAGGGCAGTACGCAACATCTGCATGTCGGTATCATACCGGGGATTACCAGCGGGGGCAGAAGTGATAACAGATTGGAAGTCAATTATCTCGGACTGGAGACTCGGAGGGGATGATGAGTGCAAGCGAAGAAGATGGCGAAGACGAGTGATCTGTGTGAGATCTAGGCTAAAAGGTGTCTCCTGACGAGGCGATTCGCCACAGCGGTGGCATTGGATCGTGTGGACCATTAGAAAGACTGGTCGACAATGCGGGACAAAAGATAGTGGAAGTTTGGAGCAAGTTTACGTGATTAAATCAAGCGCTCCTTCGGATCACTCGGCTGATCGCAGTCTGAAAATTAGTGACTCTGTTAGAATGCCTTCAACTGTCCTGGCCAACCATTGTTACAATATACTGTTGGATGTTATGCTTGCTGTGGCCCTTTCTTCTATGTTTTGAATGGTGGAGATTCTCTCAGTTGAGCAAAGGGATGTTGAACCAAGATAAGAATATCGAAGCCAATATTAGGAAGTGAATGGGTCCCGATTTCAACAAAAGAAAGTCTGCGTGATTATGGGCAGGCATGGAAGACAAAGATGGTCAGCGAGACTCCGCTTTTGTTGGAGGTTGGATCCCAGGGTGAAGCAGCGAGTGTGCGACGAGTACAAAGACAAGATAGTGATTGGATTACATAATATCTACTGGCTGTTATTCCGAGTCAAGACTCGACTTCCAACACACCCCCTGAATCACATTGAGTATTCATCTTCTTCGGCCTCCTTCAGCGACATCCTTTGCAATACCGCCTGAACTTCATTTGTTGTGGCACTTTTCTTCTTTTTCTTCGACTTCTTTTTCTTCTTTGGAGTCCCGGCTACACTGGAGGACGAGGCGGTGAGGGTTGGAGACAGAGGAGCAGGTGGCTGATCAACAAAGGGACTGGAAGGAGGATAGGGAACTGCGTAAGCACCGAACATGCTTTCACGGATCAAGGGGTCCATCATGTCGATGTTAACCTCGAGCAGGAGGTCAACGGCGGCAGCGGCAATATGGGAATTGGTGGTAAAGGCGGTCACAGCACCACGATCGCTGTCGCTTGATTCATCCTCGGCGAGCTGGGCCTGATGTTCGCAGTTGTGGATAATCCGGTGCCGAATGTCTTCGGGCATGACCGACACACAATACTGCGCAAAATGACCGTGGAGCCCACAGCGGTAGCAGAAGATGGAAAGGAATAAGATGAGCGCTAGCTGCACAATTATGAAGAATTTAAAGTTCTTCGCGACTGGCAGATTGTCATGAAGATTGGATTTGGGTTGATTGTCTTGTTCTTCGGGATCATGGGGACCCACGTCTCGGGACTTTGTCAGACAGAGGATGGTGAATCTCTCAGAGATTGCGTGGGCTCACCATGCGCAAATGGATGATCTATCTCAGCAGATGGTTGAAAAAGTGGGTATCCAAAATGGCACGCAAGGTTCTGGCTATCTGGATCAAAGCCTTTGGCTGCATGGAACTGACGAAGTCCCGCATACACACTGGCATCCCAGGAATCTCCCTCGACTTTGATAGTCAACTTGATTGAGGGAAATCCAAGCCCAATTGCCTCCTCCGGACTGAGACAGTGCACACCCGCTGGATCAAGGGACCAGTATGCTGGACAGTCCGGCCATCGGAATGACGAGGGTCCGTTTTGAAGATTTTTCACTGGGCAAAGAAATAGGTAACCTGGAGGGGTGTCTTCAGTAGCCCCTGAAATTGCAATATTGAACCAAGTGCGATGCACGAAAACTGTGGGACCAAATCATGCGCAATATGAGAATGATAGGCTCAAAGCATACAATAATCCTCGAAATTGGAAGTGATCTGGAGCCGGCTGAAAATATAATTTGCTTGACAGAGCCAGGACTCGCAGTTGTATCGCAAAGGGTCACACCATTTTCGTGCTGAGATAGTGCTATTAAATACATCACAGGAGTTGAAACTTGAATAAACGTGATCAGAGTGAGTAGAGCACCTGTCAGAAAAAAGCAAAATAAATTACCGGGTCCAGCCATTCTGTGTAACCTCTCCTCTTGCTCTGTTCCAATCCCTCCAATAAATCTCTACATCTGGCAAGGATGCAATCTCCACGCAGTCTTTGTATTGATATTCCGATGAACAGGCAAATACCCCGCCCAGATTTACCGTCACATCGGCGGAAATGTTGAGGGTTCGAGTTCGTGATAGATTCAACAAGCATATTTCCTGATATTGTTCCAATGTCAAAGATTTAATCACTGTGGCTTCCTCCTCTTCTGTTGCATTTAAAGAAGTGATTCCCTGGGGGCGAGATACTTTATCCATGAAGAACCTCCTCCAAGGGAGGTAGTTGCCCGGTCGAAGTTCCGTGCAGAGTCGGCCAGTTGAACGACATATCCAATATGTGCACAGGGTCCTGGACTGGATTCATTGTCAATGAAGTCAGATATCCAGATGATTGATGACTGTAATCACTAGTCTTTCTCGGAAAGCCGACCAGAAATAATCCCACGCCGCCTGTGACAGTATCAGCGAGCTGGCTAACACGGTTGAACTATCATACACGAAACTCCGTGTTCTGAAGACAAAGTTCAAATCTCAGGAAGTGGAAAATAATGGCAAGTACGTACACAGTAGCCATAGATATATGCAGTCAAGAGAGGCGAATGGCGATATAGTTCTAGGAAATGTTCCAGCGGTATCAGATCTAATCGAGAGCCAAGCTCAGTGGGTCTCCTCGAAAAATGGAGGTGCACACCATCATGAAAAACTGCAGCATGCATAGTTGATGAAGCCGTTATACCGCATAGTTGCACAAAATAGGGATGACTGCCGAACAAAACCATGAACATTAATAATTGAAGGACGGCACTGATTCTCTCGCTCACCGAAGCCACGTGTATGGCGAAATATCTTCCCACCAAGTCTGTCAAATAACTCAAGATCTATCACGTCGCCCGAGTGATGAGACAGACCTTCTCTGCGCCATCGCCCTGATACACAGCCACCGTCATATTGCCCTCCACACCGATGACTCTAGCGGAGTGTATCCGACGGGCCGATCCTCGATCGCGTATCCGGCGGACAGTGCAGAGTCCATTGTCCAATTTTATCTCATCTCGCAGATATATGTCCCCCAGGGGGATTGATCGAAAGTCTCTCTCATATTTAGTGGATCTTCATTGGACAAGTGGGGAAACACACCAGGAGGCACAGTCGGAGCAGTTGTGTAATTGTTCATGATGTTGTTGAAGGTGCCACCAGCTACCACGAAGTCCTGCGATCCAGAAAACATGGCGCCGCAATAGCTGCATTAGGTGCCGATGAAACGTGAGTCGGATGGATCAAAGTAACCTAGAGTTGCTCACGAGGTAGATCCAGGATGCTCGGGAGGGGATTCACATCCAGTGGCCAGGTGGGTTTCGTTGTCCATGGTGGAGGAAAGAGAGAGGACAAACCCTCAATGACGGCCGTCCCCACCGCTTTCAAGAAGGAACTAAAAATAAACCCAACAGCTGTTGAGGCAGGCGATGCTGTGAGATTAACGGATAAAAAAGGTAATGTGAATGACAAGATCCCACACACCTAATATGGAAAACTTTCCGCTCAGTTAAAAGGCGCACGGAATGTTAGAGCGAATTTTGTCATTGGTCCGGCATTTTCCAGACCAGGAGCAAAATTTGCTCAAAATTTCCTTTCACCTTTTAACTGAGCGGAAAGTTTTCCATATTAGGTGGCCAGCACGCCGCACCGAATCCACATGCTCAATCCCTTGTTTGGTAAGATGTTGATAAGATGGAAGTTGTTGCATTAGGTGGTCTCTGCTAGACTCCTAATCTCCGGCAAACCCCCATTGTTTCACTTCGCTGTCAGTGTCAATGGCACGTACGCCGCCCGGCTGTTCTGTCATAAATATACGGCATCCTCGTCATGCGTTGGTATCACCCCTTCTGCTAGGGCCCTAAGGCCGAATATTTGACTGCAACTTGCTTCGAAACACGATTCCTGACAGTGTCGTAATGGTTGATGGGACAAAAAAAATACTCTTCACCTCGAGCTCACTCTGCAACAAGTCTGAATTACACGGAAGTTTGGGACAGTCAATAGAATAGGACAAAGGTTGAGCTCCTCTTCACCCGGCAATCCAAGTGTTGAACTCAGATGCTGCCAGTCATTAAAGAACTGGTTCTTTAGCCTGGATTTGGGTATGCGTTGAACGAGTGTGTATGAGGTCAAGTACCTGAGTTGATGAAGATTCGTTGTTTCTGATTGGCAATGCTCTGCGCCTCGTGGGTCAGCTAGATCCCAAAGTAGGGGCTTAATAGTGGCCGAAATTTGAATATTAAAATAGCTGTCGTGCAGAACCACTGTTGAGATCGTGTTGCCGTGAAAACTGTTGGATTTGGAGTGGCTGTGTACAGCTGTGCGAGCTGTTCAAGCTGTTGCAAGCTATTGCAAGCTCGACATGCTTGGAGTAACTACTGCTGTAATACGACATAGCTTTATTCTGGGTAGACACAGCCTAGATAATGTTGCATAGTCGTGTAAAGAGACATGTGATCGCGTTATGCGGGGTGGCTGTGTGATTAGGCCGATGCCAAACCGCTGCAAACTCCTTCTTTTCACTCTTCTTATAAGTATGTTTTTTGGGCGATGAGCGCTACGAGCGCCAGAAGCACGGAAATGGGAAGACATCGAGGTCACCCCTTTAAATTTTCGTTCAGTGGCTTCGCGCTATCATATCGACTGCGAATATTTCTTTTCAGTGCATGACGAGCACGTCGTCATTAACGACGTGCCACTCCCGTCCTCGCCACCGATGTTCGTGCATGTCAGTTAGACGATTGATGACCTACCATGTCCAGTACCGACATGCACAACAAGGACTCGGATGTTATAACCACCAGAACACGCGGCCTGCGCGAGAAATGGTCCTCAATCGCGGGCGGTTTTTTTCGTTTGGACTCTTGGTCCACGGCCTTGGCTTATGCGAGAATGAATACATCTATTTATTCTTCCTCTGATGGTCTTGTCTCTTTCAGTGGGATCGCGGTACTGAAAACCTTTGCTCTCAAGGTTGTGCTACCCGCAAACGCACCTCGCGTTCTGGTCCTCCATGACACGCCTCCATGACACGACAATGGGCTCTCCGATACCGTATACGGTCCTCATGACCTGCGCCGTAAGCTTGTGCCCCCCACCTCACGACTTGGACCGCCCATGCGCATGTCCAGCAACAGAAAGGAACATAGCGCGGTGCATCCGAGCCCGAAATCGAGACAAGACAAGGCACCGACTCTGCAGTGCGCGCGCGATGGGCAGGAGGGGAGTGTCGATACAATAACGGGAAAAGGGAGGGAAGGGTAGGAGGTGCTGGGTTATCTGGTATCTGGTAAGTTCCTGTTGCGACGCTGCTTCCTCGTCCTTTTACCTCCAGCCCTTGCCTCCTTTACTGATTCTTCCTCCCCTGGAATCCCGTTTCCCGTACCCCGACCTGTGGTCCTCCCAGTTCTCCGATCTTTCTTTCTTTACCTGACGTATCCCTGACGCCTCCATTCTTATCCGACGCCTCTTCGTCTTTCTGATGCCCACGCGGACACACTTGGACATCATCGCCGCTGATTTCGAGTCGCAGCTAGCGGGGCGATGAAGAATCCAAAGCTCCTTCATAGCGGATAACGACGCCAAGGGCGACAACCGACATGGGCCGACGGAGGGAACCCACTGGTCCACGCTTGAGTCTAGCACCCACCCACGCACTGTCACCACCACCCGCCGGATTGGAGTGCATCTTTACGCCACTTGTTCCTCCCCCACCCTTCCCCCTGTTCTGTCGGATGCTCGGATAACGGAGATTTGGCGCGCTTGCCTCTGCGCTGCGGAGACTAGACTCGGGGTCCATTCGGTGAAGCTCCCGGATATCCCATCTATGCATAATAGCCTGCATCCCCCCATCGCTTCTCGTCTGCCCTCTGCTGCCCTCAGAATCGTGTTTCCTCTGCGGTTCGCCACCGCGCTCCCCTCTCACTAGGTCCCGTCACCTCACTCGTAAGTAGCTTGACTTTGTCTTTCACCGGAAAACGCCGATCGGTTTAATGCAGATAAGTTACAACAGAGTAGTTCGTCGACCTGGTTGAAGATACCGAGCTGAATAATCCGGATCCTCTCTTTCCGCAGGAGATATTCACCGAGCTTAACAACATGTGAGGTACGAGCCCTACTATTAAAATTATATTGTTGTAGTGTCTATCTATGACTCAAGACTAGTAATCCTCCCGGCTGCGAATCTGGGCCAAGCCTCCCATGTATGCTCCCAGATTGAATGGTTAACCGTAGATCGTGTGATGATTTCTAAGTCGCGCACAGACAGAGATTGCTTCCAGAACGCGAGCAGGTCCAGTTGAGGATCAGGAAACGTCTAGGTCTGTCTTTTAGCGACAAATCGTTGTCCTGAGATCGTCCCAGGTTACATCCAACTGCAGACGAGTGTCGTTGAGGTGGGGCCTGTGAAAATTGAGCTACAAGTTAACCCGAAGAACACCCAGCAGTCCCGGAATCTGCGAGAAAATGTATCTGCCAAAGGACAAGTCGATTCCATTTGGCAGGTCGGTGAGCGTTTCTTCCAGCGTTTTGTCGAAGAAGCCCATATATTCATAGTCTTCCCAAAGTTCTATTGAATCTCGCGATACCGAAGGAATTTTCTAACGATATGTCAGAATCCGCGAGTGCGAAAGGTCCGAAAATTAACCTTGATCCAGGATAGCATGGCCTCCCGCGCATGTTGTGAAAATGCGAAGACGTACTCGGGATTGATAGTTGGGATAAGAGACAAAAATCCAGCAGTAGGTGGCAATGAAGTGATAAAAGGAACAAAGGCGTATCCGGGAGATCTGGAGCATAGATAAGCCGTGAGATATGCTTGATCAACGCGGACGTACCGTGAGCCAATACCCAAACATTGGTGCTGAAACTCGCCCCCGAATAATTTGAAAAAAGAACGAGCTAGATCAATCTTGTTGTTCAGGTTACCGGCATAGAAATTGCGGGAGCGGCCCTGACTATCCAGGAAATCGAGACAGGAAGCATGATGTGTAGAAATGTAATGATCCACCCCAGGTGGCACTTTGAGCACAGAATGCAGTCCACGAAGGATTAGCCTAGAGTCCCCTGGCTCCAGCCCCAGCAGTCGGTCTAGCATGTCCGGATGCAAGTCAAAGTTTGTGATAGCACATAGAATCGGGATTACTTCGGAGCGCCTTGGAGCGGTAGCGAGGATATTCATGTAGAGTTGGTCGAGTGCGTTGAATGCCGAATCAGATCCATTTCTGTTATTATCCTCGACGGCGGCCAGGCGCGCCGTGGGTCGATAATTTTTGTCGTCAACGAATTTTATGATGGTGGATGCGTAGATGAAGTGGCCGGAAGAATTCCACACCAAATTCTGCAACACGTTAGGCCACGGCCATGGGTGTGGAATACTTCCCATTGTTTTGTGCTCGCGATGAATTCGGGCGAATTCATCGCGTAGATATATTCGAACATCCTCGAACGATTGCTCTACGTTGAATAGACGGCATTTATCCAAGTAGAATGGTGATTCGACCAACTCGCGAATATGTGCTTCTGGTCGGCTGGCAATGAAAAATCGAGGACAAATGGAATGTTCGGAGGTGGAATTCCTGATAGCGCGCAGGATCTCATCGTGAACATCCTGACCATCGCACTCAGGCCATCGATCAAGATCGTGAGAGGTTCTCGGTCGCTACAATTACGCCCGTAAGGTTCGGATATCAACTTCTGAAGCTGGGTTTCGATGGATCTCGCCATGATGGATGGATCGTCCTCTACGATTTGACAAATCAGAGCTTTCAGCCAGGACACCCCGATTGCGAGCTGGTAAGCGATCGTTGCGAACAAGAACTTTGCGCTCCCTCGAGTAGCATGGTCTCCCTTGAAAAAGAAGCAACCTCCGAGCCGACCGGCAACTTGGAGTTCACGAGCAAGGGTTTGCATTATCGCGGATTTTCCTGCACCTGCGGGACCATGCAGCCAAAGAATGTCGCTGCTACCATCCCTCTCCATCGACCATTTCTGCAATTCTTCCAGCATTCTTTTGCGCGTTTCGGGATGGCATTTGGGCTGAGGAAAGCTCTCTGCCGAGTCGTGGAGGGCCGCCAATGCAGTGACACCATGCAATAGTTTGATCCCCAGACTCATTATTCTACCAGTGGCATCTCTCAATGAGGCTGCAACGTACCTGTTTCACCTTTGCCGCTGGGTTGGATAGTATTGGCCACGAATGTGCCGCCATGAATGGTTGTTGTGGGTTCCTGGCGTGGAATGCCATGTGACTCCCGATGTCTGCCCCAGCGGTTGACCGCCGTGCCCTGAATGGTTCGAGGCGCTCGGGCGAGGGATATGGGATGCTCGGATACCAGGATGGTGGTATGGATATGTCTGTAGAAGGGTCGTCAGCGGAAGGATAACATGCCCAAGTCTCGGCCGCACCGTTTTGCGAAACGATTTCAGTTGGACTCTTGACGTAGCGGTCGGACTCCGAGAAGATCTGTGGTCTCACAGAAGCATCCGCACTATATGGCGCGTACCGAGCGCCTTCAGTGTCTCGGACAGTTCTGTGCAATCCATACGCTGGTTCACGCCAAGTAGAGCTCTGGCCGACCGATGGCAGCAATACGGATAAGGAGTCGTCCTGAGAGCCCACTAACTGTTGCTCAAAATGTTGCTGATTGTCTTGAATAGCGAGGGAATTGAATAGCTGTTCGATATTGACGCTACCAGCGACATCATAGAAGTTTCCTCCATTAATCTGCACGTCGCGGCTGTTTGCGAAGAAGGGCATGGCTCGAGAGGGAGAGAGGCGTGGACGGAGAGGCACTGCTCCAGATATCGACAGCTTGAGAGCTGTACTGTACTGTACTATTTCGACCATTTGATCACACCATCTCACCCTTCACCTCAAAATGGTAATGAGTGGTGGAGGTTGCGCTGATTACAGCCCGATCACTATATCCGGCACTTTGAGTTGCCTCGAGCCTGAGGTAGCGACTAGGCCATTCCATTCTCAAGAGTGGGACTCGTGGTCTGTCGGTTGCAGCTGCAGCAGGATCGGACAAGGTAGCCCGTCGAGCGCACCCAGGTACGTCCACAATTTGAAATTTAGCCCACCCCAATGTATGAGTACTCTCAATAAAGCACATATCTCCCTTTCTTGAGCCCCCATGTCCTCCCCGCTTTGTCAGTGCGGCAATTTGCTACCAATTTGCTACTAGTATGAGACAATGCTCGTGAATTTCTGCATAGATGGGAGACTTTACTCAGACGGTATGCGCAGACAACACAGCGACGGCAAGGAATTATTCTCCCTATTGATTATCTTTTTTCTCCAGAATTTTTGGCATAGCCGACGCGACGCGTCCGGCACACGTGCTGGGAAAGTTGCCTCTTTGGGCTCTTCCAGAAGTGTTGATGCCGACTTCCTCTTCAACCAGTGCATCGTCTACTGTATCATTTCGACTGTAGATTCAGTGGGTGTGACCTATGACCACTTAGATTCACCTTTTGCTAGATTCAACCTGAGGTTGGACCTGTGACCGTAATTGTTATCATTCAAATGAAAATTCAAAATTCGCTTCTCTGAGACGCAAAATGGTCACTGAATTCAGCCTAGCCAGTGACCGGTGACCAAAATTAAATAGGTTCATTTCAACCTTCACTGTGACCTGTGACTTGAATCTACGGCCGAAATGGTACAGTATCCCGGTCTTCACAATGCTGCACTCCATGAAGCCGACTGCGGCGCCGACTCGCCGCCGTCCGTTGGTGTAGCACCTTTGACACGGCCGTCCTTGAAGCGCGGTCTGACAGTTGCGGCGCCGTTTCGCGCAATATCCTCCATCCCCAAGATTTCACACTCAAAAGAGTGCAAACGCAACTCGCGAGGCACCCGTTTTTCCGCTATCCTTGGGCTCAATTCATATCTTATTTATCAGTCAACATGAACTGCATGGTCATGAACCCCGCGGGCTTCATCTTCTCGGACGGTATACACCTACCGTCCGAGAACTTCATCACCGCCGCCGCAACGTACACAACGCACCACGACGACACGCGGAGGTGTCATTTGATGGGTTCTGTTTCGCGCTTGCGCGCGCGCGCCGGTGGAGAAGGATGGGCAGAGAGCGCGAAGTTCAGGATGGTCATGCCAGATGCCGCGTTCCTCTCGCTCGGGCCGGGGAAGCATGGTGTTCTGGGCTGCGTCTTTCTTCCTCTATTCCTTCTTCCGACCTGCTGTGATTACTCAACTAACAACAGACGAGTTGAACAGCGGTTCTTCGCGGTCACCGAGCTCAAATTGATGCTCACGCATATCCAGAATTATGATGTCAGACTGGAACAGGAGGGGGTGCACCCGCTGAGAAAATTGTTTGGGACGACGTGCGGGGAAAACCGGTCAGCGAAGATACTTTTCAAGAAGAGGACCGAGTTTTTTGTTGGAGGTTGAACATTCACGTGATCTCGTTGAATATTGCTGTTTGACGCGACGACGTGTACCCCTGGGCAGGAGAGCGCCAGAAAACACACCATGGTAGGACAACTTGATTATTGAACACTACATCGAGCAGAGGGAGATCAGAACGGCAATGAATGGTCAACTTTATCGGACCATTTTTCTGCGAAAGAGATATGGTGAATCTGGAGGGGCTTTTATCCCACTGAGGAAGTAAATACCGGCTTGTGCAAAGCGGTGGTCTCGTCTGAAAGTATGAATGGTAACTGAAAATCAGATCCGAATTGTGTGTGAAATATCAAAGAAACGAGTTAAAGGCTAGGCATTGTGGCTGCGGTACATGTTCCTGTCTAGTCCCCCCGGTACCAAACCCGATTGTGGTTTGCACTCTATAAAACCCGTGCTCGTACAGCCAGAGGAAGGCAAGAAATAAAATGAGTACCAACCGCACATTCATGAAGAATTTGAGGCTTTGTGGGGCCGGCAGGTCATCATAAAGATTGGATGACTCCGGTTGATCTCCTTGATGGGACCCATGATCATCTGGATCCACTATTCATCATCATAAGGAACAATGGAGAGTTGCATAAAAGTTGTGAATTTACCATGGGCAAACAGAGTATCTATCCCAGTGGACAGTCGGAAAAGTGGGTCGACAAAATGGCGTGCGACATCCTGGCTATCTGGATCGAAACCCTTGGCTTGGTGGAATTGACGGAGACCAGCCTAGACACTAGCATCCCAAGAATCTCCCTTAATCACGGTGGTCGACTGGAATGCAGGAAACCCGAGCGCTGTCGCCTCCTAAGGACTGAGACGCTGGGCACCTGCTTGATCAAGGGACCAGTATACTGGACAGTCAGGCCATCTGAACGACGAGGATCCGGTTTGAACACACGCCCAGTATCACGAGAGTGTTCAGATTGTTCAATATATCACCGGAGTTGAAACTTTGAAGGGACGTTAAATCAGGATAGACCACGATCCAGACAACATACTCGTTAAGGCCAAAAGTAACCGGAAACTCGCATTTTACAACCTCAATTTGTGGTATATTTTTGTACAACTTCATGTACATGTTCATTGGGTTACGTCGCCACCATCCACTCGAATGATGGTGTCGACAGTGGTGGTTATGGACACAACAAATGGATTCATTTCATTGCACGTGATTTTGCATCAGATGACCAAAATCCTGCCGTGTTACTGTGTCCCTGTTGACAGACGAGGCTGTTAGTCTGGGAGGCGAGTCTCGAGGATGCTCCTCACAAGTCTTACAGAATAAACAATTGGAGAAGTGGATGGATGGCCAAAAAATGGGACATCATCTTTGGCAAGCCAAATCCAGCTTGAGCTTTCCACGGTGCCTGGTTGTACTGTCCTGTTGCAAGCGAGATTGGGCCTTGAGCACTTCATATTTGAATTTAAGTGAACAAGGGAGCCCTATAGTAGCTGTCTGGTATATTTATGAGCCATCATTCTCCCTCCCTTCTCACCAGGGGGCCTGACAATCAAAAACAGCCCTTCCACACGGGTCATGATTATTCTTGACACTGTGATGGGCAGTTCACAATTTGGGTCTTCTTAAGGTTGTAGAAGACACTCAGGTATCCATTCCTACACTGGTTTAGTATTGATATACCCCTCTGGATCTTTTTCGAATAGTTCTTTCCTGAGGATAATGTAATGTTGTGATTGCGACAGGTACCACTGATGTTTCCATAGCTTGGGACAGCACCAATAAACTGATTTGTGCCGGATGAATTATGTTATCGATAGGTAATATCCTTGGGCATCTGGTGGTAGTGGGTTGTTGAATTTGGTGCACAGGGTCTGACAAAATAAATCCATTTCCGGTTACTTTCGGCCATAACGAGTACATGTCGGGTCCAACCACTGTAATTCACTGTCCGTGTGGGGTACACTGTCCATGCTAGGTCGTGGAGGGTGGGAGAGGAGAAGACAAGCGACGCAATGACAGCTTTCACTCCGCTTTAAGAAGCACTTGAATAAACCCAACTGTCGTGCACCCTGCTGATGTGAGTCTGCACCAGAACCCGTGCACGGAAACTCGCAAGCGAAAGAGTGAGGAAGGAAATATTAAATGAAAGGTAGATGTGTTGATGTGGCGCGAGGAAAATATTACTGAGCTGAGGCAGGAGGCAGCAATGGAGGGATGCATTGGAACGCTGAGACGAAAATGGAATATACACAGGGGAACCGGAAAGGTTGGTTGCATTTAGAATGAAAGGGCGCGATGAAGGGCATCTTGAGGAACGGCAGTTGCATATGATCCCTTCAAGTTCGCCGTCAGCCAATATTTCAGCACCAGACCTGGTATTGTGGACGACTCGGCAAAGACAGTGCACTAGCTAGTTGTAATTCCGCCGAATTCCGAGTAAGAGCGAACAAGCTAGGAATTCGAATCGCGTCAAGATAAAAGGGAGCACACAGCCACGAATCATGTTGTATGAGTAATATTGAGTCCAATATCCGATGAAGGCTCTTTTGCAATGGATCAGGATCGTACTAAAATTGACCGGTGACGACGCCGATGCCAGCCAAGTATTGGATATATCCATGAAGTTGCGGGCAGCCTGAGGAAGAAGCACGGTGATACCACATATGAGCTGATTGGAAATTCGGAGAATGTGATGGGATTCGAATCGAGTTGTCAAAATAGCTGTCAAGATCCAGAGCATCGACGTCGAGAAAGAGCTTGCCAGCCAATTGCCAAGGCCGGCAATTTGCCAGCTTGGGCACAGCTTCGACTCGGCGGGGTTTACAATCAGGAATGTGTTGCAGTGCAGCGAGACGTATCGTGCATGGAATGTACCGGCTGTCCACATTTCGTTGGTAGACTCGGAGCGGAATCGAAGATGCACAGCCACGGATAATCTGGATTGATCCGAGCATGCACAATGCCGAGTCCAAACTCCACAGCCAATGGTTTGCTCTTCTTTCAGAATCACGACGATACTTTTCATTCGCAAGCTCAGGCTCAGTTACGGGTCCACGTTGGGTCCACGACTATGACAGGGATATCTAGCCTGGTGTCGATGATCTGAGGGTCAAGGATGAAGACGGAGGAGAACTTCGACGAGCTCAAAGGCTCGTGGTCGGGAGAGCAGACGCACAGAGAGAGTGATTAATGTGTGACTGGCCGCAGTGTGCATGCACCCCTGCGTCGGTATCCGAGTCCTCTCTGATGATGCGCCACTTCTCGCCGCGAGTTCTCCAATGCACCACCGTTCCTCCCAGAAGATTGAAGCTGACTACCGAAGTCTGCATTGCCGAATTGGACGTAGAAATAGCTGAGACGGCACGCCTCCAGTCTCAACACAGTCTGCACAGAGCCCCACACGTGCACATGCCGCCAATCTCGGTGCTCATGAAGCACGCTGCCGTCCCCGCCCCACGTCCGCACGAGTACATATAACTTTAGTAGCATAGGCATTCGGCCCTCATGCTGAATGCCTATACCTGCCATGAATGCCTACTGCGCAAGGGCAAATTTTGATCGGCCAACATTTCCATGGTTTCTCAGTAATTCAGCACAAGTCCTTCCTTCAACGCATTCAATATATCCCCTGACCCCAACACTAACCGGAACCTAACCTAACCTGAACCTGAACCTTAACCGCTAACCACTAACCACCAACCTGAACCTCTAACCACTAACCCCAAACCCCCTAACCCAAACACTAACCCACTGAACTCGGCAATCTGCCGAGCAACATCACTGCGTGATGCAGCCAATTACACACTGCAAATCCCTAAATTTCGGGTGGTTGGAAGTTGGTTGCAACTGGTAAAGTATCAGATTAGGTATCCATTCAATCTGATACATTGCGTTTCGGGTGAGCTGAAACACTTCGGTGTTGCCATATATGGCAACCCCGAGGCGTTTCAGGCTTTTAGTTTCAGGAAATTTGATTCTTAATCCGATACTTTACTAGTTGGAACCAACTTCCAACCGCCCAAAATTTAGGGATTTGTAGTGTGTTAATCCATAGGCATTCGCGCCATCAATAGGCATTCGGGTACCGGTCCGAATGCCTATGCTACTAAAGTTGTCGTGCCTCCATCTGCATGCTTGTTGGATTCACCTGCACTGTCCACAGTCCACAATCTCGTTGTCCACACCATCTTGAGAGGGAGAGCAGATGAGTAGTCTGTGGTTGGCAGTGTAGGATAATCTGATTATCGGGGTGCGGTACTAAATGCCATTGACCCAACGCTGGAGCGCAACACGTGATGGTTTGATGGCTCAGTGGCACCAATTAGGCATTCATTGCCTCAATTATTCCTTATCTTCATGGATGCTTGGCTCAGCTGGCTTGTGTTCATCTGGTTCCTTTGCTGATCTAATTGAGGCCAGTTGTTTTGTGGTTCAACTCCCTGTGCTGCCTTTTTTCTCTCTTCTCCCTCTTTTTTTCGGCTTCGTTATTGATCATACGTCACGGCTGCGGGGTCTCACATAGTCTGTTTACACAGTACTGTACAGAGATTGAACATTGAGGAAACAGCTGTGTACTTATTGGCCGATGATCAATGAATGTTTGACAGCAATGTTTCAATTGCAAGTCGCTTCACGATGTGACATGATCACATGGAGGTACCAGAAGAGGTCTCAGGAGTGAATATGGTCCTCGCGAACAGTGGAACACGTATCGGCAGTTTTCCACCGAGATTGATGGCCATGATGGCAATTCAGTTGAATTAGACAAGTCCCATTCACACCATTCTGATATACTTTGCATATACTCAATGAAAAGGCCTCAGACAAAAAATCCCTTAATTTTATCATAGGTTAATAGGAAGTGAGCTCAACATCTGTCCATCACGGACATCAAAATGTCACGTGATGCGCTCCAGCGTTGGGTCAATAGTGTTTTCTCGGTGCGGTCATATTATGTACTCCTCCTCCCTCCCTCCCTCCCTTCCTGTCCCTCCTTTCCCGTGGTTTCACATTCACCCATCTTCCCCATCCCTCTAACTGCATATGTATTCTGTTTCCTTTCCGTTTTCCGCCCCATTCGTCGTCCCCACCCCTAATGCAACAACACTCTGGGCACTCTAGCCCTCCCCAGATCTTCTTCATCCCCCTCCTACCCTCTTTCCTTCATACTCCAGTGTGTGCGCTGGCCTCTTTCTTTCGCTTTATTGAGACCGCGACTCACCTAGTCCATAGCTACTACCAGGAACGCGTTAGCTCTGCTCAATATTGAATATTTCGCTATTTCATGCTTGATATCACATACTTCTCGTTTGCGCAGGACCAGATGTCGATGAAGAGGAAGTTAGGGTGTGAGGGGAGTGATGGAAGAGTGGTTTGGGTGCGAGGGGGCGAGGCAGCGAAAGCAACGAGGTTCTGATCATTGGTAGTGTCCGCTCGCTCCCATCCTACTTTCACCTTCATAAAATTCACCTCCAACTCCAGCTTGCTGCCTCTGCCCACACCTGCAGCTCAAAAATCGCCGACTGCAGCGGGGGTGTGCTGTATTCACGATGTGTGCTGTAAACAGGGATCTGGGAGGGTAAATGGGGTGAGGAGAGGAAAGGTGGGCGGGAGAAGGGGATGGGATGGGGGGAGAAGGGGAATAACGGAAAGGGAGAGGGAAGGAGGAAGATGCGAAGAGGAGGGTAAGTTTGGCTGTGTTGACCAACCCAAAACCAACTCGGAGGCGGTTCGTATTCGCCTATACACCGTCAGTCTGAGCCCAGTATTGTACTGTATACGTTGTCTGAACGACTGTCCTTAGACTTATGAAGGCTGTCGAGACTTACAGCTGTTTGCAAAACTAATGACACTCGCTAAAAATAGTTAAAAGAAAGCATTTTTGATGCGACAGATTGCCGAGCACATTTCTCATTCATTTCTCAACAGATTTTGTTGAGAGTAAGCGCGTTAGAAAGCGGGGAAGTGGGGCTTTCACACTGTACCCTACTCACGAGGTAAATTACGTAATTTAGATGTTCCAAAATTCCGGCTGGGTGGTTTGAACCAGACGCGGCAACGGCCCTTCCTCCATCACTCCTGAGCTGAATTTCATGAATCCAGGTGATTCTGAAAGCTTACATTAAGGCAATCAATATTACACCACTCTAGAATGAAACACACGTGATGCGCACCTGCAAGAATGGATTTACTGAGTGACACTGAATATTCATTCCTAGCAGGTTGCCTTGAGAATAAACCAAAATATAATATATCATAGAGCTTCGCACTGATCACAGCCTTCAGAATCATTTGGAATAATGTGAATCGGTTGCCTGGCGGTGCAGGAAGGGCCGTTGCCGCGTCTGGTTCAAACCACCCAGCCGGAATTTTGGAACATCTAAATTGCGTAATTTGCCTCGTGAGTAGGGTACCGTATGAAAGCCTCGCTTCCCCGCTTTCGAACGCGCTTACTCTCAACGAAATCCGTTCAGAAATGAATGAGAAATGAGCTCTGCAATCTTTCGCATCAAAAATGCTTTCTTTGAACTATTTTTAGCGAGTGTCATTAGTTTTGCAAACAGCTGTAAACACATCTGGGTCTAACACATAATTCGAGCTTGAAAATTGGAATGCAGGCAGCTCAATGAGGGAATACTTGTACTTCAAGCCTGTCTGTTTCAAGTTACCCATGTTCTGCGGCGGCCTCTGTAGTCTCGAGGAGTAATTATAAAGTGGAAATGCTCATCTAATTTCTATAGTCAACCAAAAAGAGATTTTTTTGGTCTTGCCAGCACTATACCCCAGGCTGCAAATGCTCAATCAATTATTCGTTCGCCGTTGAGAAGTCTTGGACCACCGGAAGAGGTGTGCGCTGATAAATGTGAATGGACAATATTCCAGAATGGACTTCCCTCCTACTGGTCATGATCACCGGCGATAAGCCGGAAAAATGGCTGGCCGTGAAATTTATCAATTTCATAGGTCAAGTCAACGTTTCAGTATTCTATATTGATTATGTTGGCATTATCTCAGGCGAGAGCTATTGTGAGACTCGAGCAGTTAGCTAAGGGCTAAAGCGTGTAGAGAACGGTGTCTCAGTTGAACCAACATTTGATTCCGGTAAGGTTTCAATGTTAAAACAGCAAAAGGCACTTATATCTAGAAGTTCGTTCAACCATCCGTATGGATTGGGGCCAACTCGCACGCTCCTATCAAGAGTGTATTATTCTGAATCCATCTAGACTACAACTGGGGCACAATGAATGATAGAGCTAAATACGTTAGGGCCAAAGAGAGGTCAGTTGAGGGTTGAGTACGCGGGGTCCAAGAGGATGCCGAGAGTTGGTATCCCCAGACGGGACATAACGTACAACTGGGATGGGTTCCCGGTGTGCCGTTGTTCAGCAATCCAATTCAGGTGATATAAGTCGCTTGGACCAGGGTTTAGGGTGCGGGGCAGTTGTCGCTAAAAATGGCAACACAAGTCGTATGGTCCATCAGCAGGTGGCTGTAGTTGGGCAACGGGTTTCTAAGCTTATCTCTTCAGGACTAAATGGTTTCCATCACTGGAAGCCGGAAGCGTGATATAGCAGCCGAAATTGTGATGTGGGAGACATTTGGGCGTGATATTTCCTTTTGACTGAGTTATTTAAAGCACATCGTCTCCATTAGCGCAACGTATCACGGAGCAGTCTTGGCTCCGAGTCCCGTTTATCCGTATTACTAACAGAACACATGTGTATCAATTTCCTTATTAGTGTTTCGAGAGCAGTATATAAAGTCTGTAGGTTTCGAGTGTAGGGCCAGTGAATCCCCCCCTTCTCAGTTAGACGAAAGGCTTAGGCTTGACGTTGTTTCTTAGAAGTTTGGTATTCATTCGGAACATCACTGGAAGCTATTTAGTTTCTATTGTTTGTTTCATTTGCAATATATTGGTTGTTTGATTTACTGCCGATGTCAGTACCGAGGGCGTGGATTGGAAATTTTCTGTTTTGGGATGTTTCCAAAGAATTCCCTATATCTCTGTCAGTTCTTCACCGATTCACATAAAAACTACATAGATCTACTAAGCTAATTCATGCACAATTGGTGATAGAGAGGAACTTGCGAAAATATTACGTATTAGGTAATTGCTGTTTGGGGGCTGTTTTTGCACTGAATACTGTCTAGCATGGTGAGAACATTTTCCAGTGACCTAGAATTTTGGGAGGGACAACATGTATATGTTATGAAACAAGTGATGGAGCCAGAACTATATGAAATGTCCAGATGAATGTGATCTTGGCAATATCTCTGAAAGCCAAAAACTGCCAAATGTTTTCACTGGAGCTAGAAGGACTGTAACTAAATTATCCTCCCTTCTGGCTCTATCACATGTTTTATCAGGTATGTATGTTGTCTCTCCCAAAACTCTAGGTCACTGGGACATGTTCTGGCCATGCTAGACGGTATTCAGTGCAAAAACAGCCCCCAAAAAGAAATTACCTAATACATAATATTTTCGCAAGTTCCTCTCTATCACTGATTTTGCATGAATTAGCTGAGTAGATCTATTTAGTTTTATGTGAATCAGTGAAGAACTGACAGAGATATAGGGAATTCTTTGGAAACATCCCAAAACAGAAAATTTTCGATCCGCGCCCTCGGTACTGACATCAGCTGTAAGTTTTGGCTACGGAACGCGAGATATTGAGAGAACTTGAGTAGAACGAGCCTTGGGGAAAGCGTCTAACAAAGTTAGCACTTGTCTCTACAAGTATTGTATTTGGAATAACAGTAGGATTGAGTGGTATACCGCGTAACAGCGGTTCAGTGGGAGCTCTACCATAAAGAACAGTGTAACGAACGGCTTCTTGAGCTACTAGACCGCGTATAGCGACTAGAACAGCACCAGACACCACCTTCACACCTGTAGAGATTGTTGGAACTTACATAGTAGATACTCAAATTACCACAACGTATACTGCGTTGGAACCCCGAACCTCGCACGTTGATTGTATCGTTTGTTGTAGTGTTTTGTGTGTTTTATTGGATTTAGTGTTCGCACTTTATTCAGTGTTTCATTCATATTTTCACGCCCAGCGACATAGTCAGCGTTTCACCAGCCCTCAGGGTTTATAAGGAACCTCTCAGTCGAGGAATTTGTTCTGTTCCTGGGAAGCTTCTCAAGTCTCTGTGCACCCTTGAACATGAATATACTAACTGCAGATCCTAATGAAACAAATTGATACTACATATTAAATTCAGACTGCCATCAGATCAACCTCTTTGTTTTGTTCATCCAAGTTAAGCCCTTCCATGTCTTCGAGACTGTTTATATCCACAGTCACAACAGGTACACTTAACTCTGCAAGACGAGCCAAGTTCTTCCTGTGTTGCTCCAACACATCTTCACCAACATCAGCTAGCCTTTGATCAATATTTTCAACCTGTTTGGCCTGTGTTGATCGTTCAAACAGTGACCTTGCTGTTTCCCAAAATTCCACTGCCTGGAGTAGGTTGTTGTGTCCCTTGGAAATGTCTCCGAGTCGGAGCAAACATTCTGCTCTACTTTGATGAACATCCATATATGTAAATCCCTCCAAGGCAGCTGTGAACAAATTGACAGCAGTATGCTCATCATCCTGAGCAAGGAAAACATCCCCTAGGAGTTGGAAAGCTTTGTGGATTCCTGCCTTCTCTTTTCGCCTGACAGAATGTGCAAGAAACACTGTTGTCGAGCTGGGCACATGGGCACTCCAGTGACTGGCATTAGCAAGTTGCTCTAGACAGTAAGAGTAAATTTCATGGTGTATCGAAGATAACTTGAGGCATCTTTCAAAAAGTGTCTTAGCTGCTGATAAATTTCCTTCCCTCAGGTAGAGATTTGCCATAATTCTATCACACCTTGTACCTCCCTCGACATTGCCTGCGGTGTTGAATATTTCTCTGGCTGTCTCACAATTCCTCTGCACATCTTCCTTTGGAGCACCTATGGAGACAGCAATTTCTGCAACATTGAGCAAGGTAAACCCATAGGCATAGAAGTTCTGGTCCACAGAGGTTTCTTGAAGAATCTGAGAATGGATGCTGTGAGCTTCAACATATTCTGATTTGAGTCTGTATATCTCTGCCTGAGTGGTCATGATGCTGTGGTCTAATTCACCGCCAGACATGCCACAAAGAGCTAAGAGATCTCTTGCTCTCCTGCAGAGAGAAATGCATTGTTTGTAGTTGCCCAATATGACGCAGCACATACTCATAATCTGTAGTGTCCGTGCCTCAGCGTGCAAATCTGCAGAGATTCTCACCAACCTCCCAGCCTCAGAAGCATGTGCCAGACTTTCAGAGAAATCACCAGTTGTCCATTTGATCCAGGCAAGGTTGTATAATCCTTGAGAATGCTTTCTGATCTTGCTAGTTGAAAGTGCTAAAGATATGGCAGTTTCACAGAAGTTCATGGCAGTGGAGGTATCACAGTTTATCATATAATAGATTGCCACAACATTATAGAATCTGCCTGGATTGGTTCATTTGAGTCAAAATATGCCAGAAGCACTGGTAAACATACATTTCAGATCTGGGTCATCAAAGTTCTTGAAGTGTTCTAAACCTTGAGAAACCAGTGTCTCAGGATCGGAAATTGGATAGCGAGGTCCAAATGCAAATGACTGCACAATAAAGTAAGCCTCTAGATGATGGTCACGAGGTTGTGGAAGGAGATTCTGAATCTGGCTAGTGAAAGGAATAGGTCCCCGGCCAACAAGCTGGCTGAAGTAATTGAGATCACATGCACAGTAAATAGTATTCACTAGATCTGTATGCTCCCTTTGGGCCCCATTCTGAAGGATATTCTGTATGTTTGAGTAGTTTGACAAGACCCGAGGAACTATGGTAGAACTTGATTGAGTGCCATGATATTCAATAAAAAGTGTTAGCAGCTCTCGGAAATATTTGAGAAGAGGCCGAATAAGGTGAGCCCCAGGTGGCTGAATCTTCTGCATATACTCTCTGATAGGCACCAATGCTTTCAGTCGTTTGTGTTCATCAATGTATGCCAAGGTGGTACGAATCAAGGCTGCTTTGCAGCCAAGAATATTATCAATTGGAAGCTTGGCCTGCACCAGCTCTACATCTGAAAGTCCATCTGGTAGCATGGACAGGAGGCTGAGAAGCTCCTTTGAATGAGGAAAGGATTTGAGTCTGGGACTTGACAACGACATTGAAATTGATAAATCCAAATTGGATCTTTTATCATATCCATCTGAGATGAGAGATGTTTTCTCCTCCTCCCAGTGAGATAATACACTGGAGCAACCCTCAGAGTCAACTAGATGAGCCATGAGATTGATTGCAAGTGGCATGTTGTCTGTTAGGGAGAGAACCTTGTTGACCTCTTCAGGATCATGTACACCATCGGCAATATCAATAAATGTTTGTCGTGCTGCATCTGGGTCCAAAGGCTTCAAGGGCTGCAGAAATGGCCGAGTCCATGCAACCTTAGCTGGCCTTTCTGCTCCTCGCATTGTAATCTGATCATTATGAGTCAGAAACATACATCAAAACTCTCTGGATACTAACCACTAATGAAAGATGATTGACACCTGTGAGCAAAGACAGAAATTCCTCAATATTGCTACGAGATTCAGCTGCCTCCCAGACTGTCTCAAGATTATCCAGAATCAAGAGACTTTGTGGGCTGTTGGTGAGGTGTTGGATGACTGGGCGAGTGAGGTCTTTCCCTGGCTTTAATCCAAGATAGGCTCCTATGAGTGCAGTAAGTTCCACCTGAGTTGCTACAGAGTCGCAACCGATAAAGAACCGATGCTGTTGATATCTGGCAGCAATCTCTGTATGATGGATAATAGCTCTTGCAAGACTTGTCTTTCCCATCCCACCAGCACCCAAAATTGCTATCCTGGGGGTTCCCTGGCCAAACAGTCGAAGAATGTCTGAAAGTTCTGAGTCTCTGCCATGAAATATCTTTGGCTCTGATGGCAGCATGGAGATTGAGTTGGAGCTTGGAGATATTTATATGAGTTATATCAGTAGGCACCTAGTCAAAACTGACCTGGTATGAGAGCCTGAATAGATCCTGCTTATCTGGGCAAAAAATTATTATTGAATGCCAAGAACAAGTATCCACATACTGAGGAAGCTCCATCTGAACCACTTGTGTCCGAAAGAGATTCAATCATATCAAGCACATCATTGTGTCTATTCTCTGCATTCTGCTGCATCTCAGCAATATCCTTCATGATATTCTGAGTATTGATCTACATATTGTATCCCTTAAATGAGTAGTTGAAACATCAAATAAATGGCTCACTTGGAAGATTTCAAATCCTTGTTGCAATCCCGCCTTGCAATCCTTGAGAAGTGCGCTCATCTCCCCTTGACGGAAAAAGTTCCTGACTTTGCTGGCACTCTGTTGGGCTTCAACAAACGTATGAATTTTGTGAAGGGTCCTGATAAGGGTGGTCAAGCAAAGGTTTTTTTTTTGCGACAAGACGTGGAACATACTCTGTGAATTTTCCAATATGACTCAACACACTTGGTGGCAATACTCCACCTGTTTCTGACCTGACATGAACCATCAAAACTGCATTGAGCAACTCATAAATTTGCTCCAGCAACTCGGTACAGTCATTCCTGTTTTGTCTGACCCTCTGAGAAAACTGGCTGAGATTGGTCTTGTGGCGGATTTTGGGGAATTTACCTGCACATTCTTCAAGAGAGACTGAGTTGTGTTTGAAATGATACCCAAGAAAGGTGACTTGAGGCTACTGGCAAGGATTTGCAGAGTATCGGCAGTGACAGCCAAACAAGTTGTAATGTTGTTCAGTCGAGTTTGAATTGGAATGGGGGGCATCCTGATTGTAATGGGAAGAGGGTTGCAATGTGCTACCCGTTTATAAAACATATTTGGGCTAACCTATAGTAGGACTAATTCACTCATACAGATCTCTGTCATAACTCGGCAATGCCGAGTTATGACAGAGATCTAGTACTAGCATGAGACGCCGAGTCGGCATCTCATTTGGAGATAGCTCTTACCATAGTGATTAACAAGAACTCACCAGCTCTTCGTGCCGCCTCCTACTCACACGGGGAGTACCGAAATTTCGGGCAGTTAACAATTGAATATGGAACGGTAAGTTCTACATTAGGAATAAAATTTGATTGAAATTTTGCGTTTCGGCTCAGCGGAACTGCTCGGGGTTACCATATATAGTAACACCAAAGCACCGAAACGCAAGATTTCAACCGAATTTATTCTTAATCACACCGGTGATCCCCAAATTTGGGTCATCTAAAAATTGAATACAGAACGCCAAATTTCGCATCACGAATCAAATTGAGTATCAACTCGCGTTTTCTTCCTGCCGAAATCCCCCGGGGTTGCCATATATGGCAACCCCGAAGCGTTTCGGCGCCAACGGAATGTGAACTGATACTCAATTTGATTCGTAATCACACCGGAGACCCATAAATTTCGGGCGATCCGAAGTTGGTTCTAACCTGTTACATTTCGGATTAAGAATCAAAATTCCCCGAAACTAAAGGTATCCGTTCGCCTGAAATGCCTTGGGGTTGCCATATACGGCAACACCGAAGTATTTCAGCTCACCCAAAACGCAAAGTATCAGATTGAACTGATACCTAATCCGATGTTTTACCAGTTGGAACCAACTTCTGACCGCCCAAAATTTAGGGATTTTCCGTGTGAATGCGAAATTTGGCGTTCTGTATTCAATTTTTAGACGGCTGAAATTTGGGTATCATCAGTGTGAATGTGGAGTTTTGCGTTCTGTATTCAATTGTTAGATGGCCGAAATTTGGGTATCCCCGGTGTGACTTGCGAAGTCTGGACACAGCGCTTCCAAAGCCGCGCTTGAATTAGTGCCTCCGAAACTTTAACAGTGAGCGAAAAGCGGAGTTTGGCATTGTGTACACTTTTATAGGTGCGCGCGCGCTTAAAGTTGATCATGGGGCCAAAAGGCCCGAGGAAGCGCCGTTTATTGAGCGCTTCCAAAGGCCTGGACCCAGTGCTTCCAAAGCTGATCTCCCAAAAGCGGAGTTTAAAGGCTTCGGACATGCTTAATAATTAACCGTTCTTTTGGACTTTTCTCCGTTCCGCTGAATCCCTTTTGTCTTCCTCCGTCTTCGTGTGCGACCTTCTCCATTTCCTGTCAATCTTCAGTCCTCGTGGGGTAGTGAAACCACAAATTATCTCCTTGGCTTGACTCCCTTATCACGCATGCTGTGCCTTTCCCCACAGTTCTACATGTGGCTGCGTGCCGCATATACGCGTCGTCTTTGTCCACTTCGGCCGACAAACCTCTCTTAACGGCTACGGACTGTGCTTTTTTTATGCTTTCATCAAGATATGCTCCGTTCAACCTGTTTTTGTTCATCTTGGCTCTCCAGCCTGCTGCGACGACGAGACCACCATGCCGCACAGTTAAGCCCATGTCCTGATTTATATCGCTGACGCTCTTCACACATCTCGCCATCATCCCTCCCCATTCATGTCGTCTTTCAATATTCTCGGATTTTTTCAGCTGAAAGCTGGCCGTCCTGTCATCGTCAACAAGCCCAATTCGACCTACGCCACAGACTATGTGCATTACAACACACATGTCTGGTGCACCAAAGGCACTGGCAACACCACTATCCCTGCTGACCTACGTGTTTATATTACCAGTACCACCCCCCTGCTCGTGGACAGCATGGTCGTTTTTGCAGTGTGCTCCGCACAATTGATTGCATTCCGCCTGCTACCAATTGATTACCCACTAATACCCTGACCCTCGATGCCATGACTTTCTTCGTTCTTCCAGGCAGTCCCGACAGCGATACATACAATGTAAGCATTGTCCTGTAAGTCATATTCTTCGCTCTGATCCAGCACTAGAACTAATTAGACGGGTTGCGCAGGAGCCACGGAGCCACGGGGTGGCTCTCGGACCGTGCGCAAAAATAGCAGGCGAGTGGCTCAAAAGAGCCACCAAAGAGTCATCGCCGTCATAATTTGGCGGTGGAGCCACTGGTTTGCGCACGGTCCGAGAGCCACCCCGTGGCTCCGTGGCTCCTGCGCAACCTGTCTATTGCCCGATGAACGCACCTCAATGGTGTACGGGGTAGGCCGTGTTACTATTGATGGCCCACCTTTGCAAAAATGTACCCCTTTGCAAAAATTCGATCTGGCGAGTTCAATTCAAGCTCAATTGCCTCGGGATAAAACAAGGAGATAATTCCAGTATCTAAAAATGTACTGCGAAGTTTATAGAATGCTTGGGCCCCATTTGAACCCTAAAGAAAATCAAGAGTCGGATTCTGGGAAATTTTGATGGCATTGATCGCCTGCCAATCGCCTGCCAAAAGTTTTTGCAAAGGTGGGTAATTTGGGTTTTCGTCTCGGCATTTTCTAGGCTCCCTTCTCAGTTTCTCAAAAATTCTGCAAATATTCAATGGAGCTAATGACATGCAAGGCTCGCCTCAGTCCAAATTTCAGAGGAATCCGAGCCCATTCAGCCGCACCTCCATCAAAAAACTTTTGCAAAGGTGGGCCATCAATAGTACCGGCAGTCCATAAACCTTTGATGACGGTCATGGTTCTCGTGCTGTAACAGTTGCTGTCTCAGAATTTGTCTGCTGGGAAACTAAGGCCTCTACGGTGCAGTATGTTCCTAACATTGTTTTAAATTTAAAGCCTTGACCCATTCATAGATTGATATTCGACTTTTCAACTGCACGTTGGACACGCGCTCCGGTACCACAGCCCAATACCGCAATCCAATTCTACGGGTTGTGTCGCGAGCTGAGTCCTACCGGTATTCTCCGTCTTAAAGTCGATTCTACTGCACTAAATATTTCGTCGAATGCATCAGCTCCTTCCGACGACACTTCCAGCTCTGCTGGCTCGACCGCTTCTGCCCCAGTTACGCCATTGAAACGGAGGAAGTTCGATCCTCCGTCCCCTCCTCCTTCTGTGGACAGCCCGGACTCTCCCTTTGCTTCCTCTACGTCGACGCCGTCCGCGAACGTCACCACTTCCATGGTATCAGTCCCCGATCTGAATGCACGAATTGGGCCTATGCACTATTCCCAATTGTTCCAGCAATACTCTCAACACGTGTCGCTGCCCACAGGTGGCTTTCTTCCGCCTTTCATCCCCCCACAGGGCCTCTACAGCATGCCAGGCTATTCAACCTTTCAGTCGCTGTACGCTCCTTACAATTCCCAGGGGGAATACACCCTCCCACCTTCTGTTGATTCCCGTGCTTCCACGTCGACACGGGATTCTGACTCAACGGATATTTCATCTGCTTCTGTCGCATCTCCATGGACCGTCCCCATGCAGGACAATTCCGTGTTTAATCCGTCTGCCACTAACCCATATAGTTATCCCATGACACAAATGTGAGTAATACACTTTTCTTTCAACCCCGTGAACTCAGATAGCCTTCCTTCCGCTCTCCCGTGACGAATTCATCAACGTAAGCTCGATTCTCGCGCTAAAACTCATGCTTTATCCAATTTCAGTGCAAGTACTTCGCAATCCAACACGCCAACTTCAGTCCAACCCTCGTCTTCCTCAGCACCGGTCCCCGCAGCTCATGGCATACAGCCCAACCCGCAACCAGCTAAACAGAGTGGCTCCACGTTGACGGGCAGTTCAGCCAGTGTTTCCACATCATCCAATGTCCAGGGCCCAAATCTTCGGCCCAGGAAGTAGTTAAATAGGTCACTTCTGTCGTCTTGATACATTATGTTCAAATAATAAAAGCACCCTCACTCATTATTCGTGGCCGGAACATACTGCGGACATCTATGAGTTCAGCAAGCAGCTCAAACATCTCTTCTGCTTACCACTTATCTCATAAAGGACACGGAAACTTATGTTTCAGTGGATGACTCTTCTGAAGCGGCACAGCGATCCCTGAAATACTAAGACCATAATTCGTCCCTAGATCCGGAACCACATTGATCACCACTTCTGTGCGGACCTTAGCCGATATGCATTGCTCTTTGACGGTGCATAATATTTCCGTGCTTCCACGACTGCGTTGATGCTGGCCACGCTGCGCGATTCACACTAACACCAGATTTTCCAATAAACCAAATCCGCCGAAGGGTGATACCGTTCGACACCCACAAGTCATTACATCTTCCGATGCGTGAACAACGTGACCGCGTCCCGGCGAATTTGGTCCGCGACTCCAACAATTTCTCGCTTCATCAATCCTTATCAGCGCCCAAAATCTGACCTCCTCACCGGATTCTGCATTTTCCTTTCACAGTCTCTTCAATGTTTCTGCCTTCAAAACAGGAATGTCAAAATTCTGATGCCCACACAGCTTCGTCGACGCAGCAATCTTCGCAGTGCCAAGATTGTTACTCGCTTCTATCATGAACTCATGACCTCCTAAACCATTTCCGGCAGACTATTTATAGCCACTTGCACTCCGCAACTCTGCATGTCAGATGTACCCCACAAACATCCGATGTGCCTATACTTCCCCGTCACTTATATGAGCATCATCGAACAACGAATACGGAAGAACAGTACGGTTTATTTCCCGATTGACATTTCATCTGATATTGTGCGACATTTTCTGCGGTTCAGCAATTCCAGTAGAAAGAATTGTTATTACCTGAAGAGGACTAGTCCTGGTCTTCCCACTGTCGCCAGGTCTGTCTTCATGGATTTTTTTTCCTAGAAACGCATCCACCTCGGCAGTAGACTTCGTTGTAACCGTGCATCGACTCCGCCCGTCTTGCCGCCAATGCCTTGAAAGAGGTTGAAGAAGTCGGGCCGACAACATACTAGATTACGTCGCAAAGCACATGCCGCCGGGACTAACAATTTAAACAAATTCCATTTTCCGCCTCCTTCACAATTTTTCTCTCGACCTTGGTCTGGTCAAAAATATTCGAGTGGTTGTTATTGATGTGGGCGTCACAATTAGGGGCAGTCAGAGTAGAGGATTATGTGTCGGGATTAAGGTCGGATTCTGGATTTATTTAACGTGGGAGAATCCATCATTCTCATAATCCTCGAATCCCGCATAATCTCTGGAGGAGATTCACAAAGGATTGTGATTATGGCAAGGATTCTGGGTGGATTATGCCTTTGAGCATAATCCCGGATTAAGCCTCCGTCCGTAATCCTTCACTGCAATTCTGGGTCGGTCAGAGTAGATTTGGATTATGCTGCGATTATGCTTGGATTAGGGGAAGTCAAAGCGGTTTTTGGAGACTGATTCTGGCTTCGCTTCAGAGGGCGATTCTCGCATCAATTCTGGGGTCAGAATCGATCCAGAATCGATCAAAATCATGAATCGGTGTTCCTCCTACAGAGGAGCAGCAGCCTCAGAATCGGTCATGAACCGGCTTCAGAATTGGCACCTCCCCTGAACTCCCTTTCTTCCGGCCACATGTGTTACATTTTTCTAATGATTCCTCACAAATTCCACAAATTGTCTTATTTTGGTTGACTCACCAAACTTCTTGAAACCTCTTCACGAATGTAGCCCTGGTTGTATAGCAATGTAAAACTGTAATATTTGAAAGACTATTAGCACCTTCCTTCTGCGCAGGTAAAATATGATTCAAGTGAACCACCTGCCTACACAAATATATGAATATTAAATTAGGTTTGTATTCAAAGGAATCCGAGAATCCAAAGCAAGAATCGTAGCAAAATCGAACTCAGAATCGAAGTTAAAACCGGTTTCAAAGGGGGTCGGTCAAACCTCACTCCGATTCTCGATCGATTCTGTTCTGAAAATCGGACGAGAATCGAACCAGAATCGGCTCGAGAATCGGTCCCGCCAGACCGCTTTGACTTCCCCTATGATGAAGGATTATAGACATCCGAAAATTCCATAATCCATGCTGAATCCTTGCCTTAATATCTCCAGAATCCTCTACTCTGACTGCCCCTACTGTCACAGTTCGTTTGCTGCGTGGGATGTCTGGCGTTAGTGGAACATATGTTGACTCAGAAGACATTTTGATACCCAGAATTTCCTTCACTGCTGCTCTTTTCTCTGGCCACACTTGACTCCGTCGTCAATTGCTGCTAGCCCCTGCTTATTCGGCAACATTCAATAGTTGCCAAGGTTTGACCCTAGATGTTATTAGAGTCGATCTACCTCGACCAGTCTTTTCTCATGGCCAATTATACATGGTGTTGTCTCGCATTAGGCACCGTACTCACCCAAGAGTTTTCCTTCGGCCGGGCGAAATCTCTACCACAAATGTAACTTAACCTGAAATATTAGTTTGAATATTTACCTGCCGGAGCGAAGCGGAGGCTTATCTTGTTTTATAAAGAGATAACGCCTCAAAAGAGGAAGGTGACATGTGTAGACAGCTCTGCAGTTAGCACTTTAAGCATATGTGGACAAAACCTTATTTGGCAATTATTGCCAGTTGCAGATTCGGTTGAACATGTACACGCTGTTGTGGATGGGTGCAAATTCTAGCCCAGACAAAAATTCCCCAGGTAACCCACTGTGAAACTGCGGTACGTTATATCGTGCAACAAATTCCAACAACATGCCGTACCCTGGTCAGTATTCAGGAAAACACACAGCATAGGAGAACGAATTGATTATCATTATCAAACACGAGATGAAGCAAAAGGAAATTGAAAGTAATGAGAATGACCATTCTTTTTACACCAGTGTCGGCTTCAGTTTGCGGATGATATATATATAAAGGCGTTCCTTCGGGCCGATTAGACTAGTCGCGAGTAAAGAGGAGGCTGTGCCATTCCGCGTGCCACAAACATGCCGGATTATGTGGCGAGAAAAAAACATAGAGACAAAGACTCGGCACGACTTGTTTTGTGATGAATTGTATAGACACTAGAAGATCAATGGCAGCGCGCGAGCACACAGAAATGCCTGGTGCAATCGTTGAGGATCCGTTCAGCGTTTAACAAGTATATAGCCATTATCAAAAATTGAATTGAGAATTGAATTGACATGCTCAGGAAGAAGAAACAGGGCGGAAAGACAGAAGGAGGGACGGGCAGGGACAAAGCTGGGAATCCGGGGCACGAAACGTAGGACAGGAAGTATAAACTATGGTGTACAAAGTCCATGCACGCAGTTCGAGAAAAGAGGCACGCAAGAAAACAGCGAGTGCACGAGAGAGGCGAAGGGTTGCGGAGACGTCGGAGAGCAGTATCGATGAAACACCAAAACCTAAGACAGGTCCACGACGTATCGTCGCCCGAGTCATGGAGGATGGGGGAATGAGGCGGTCGTCAGGCTGAGTGGGAAGACACCGCTCCAAGGACGCGAGGCAGATGCAAACATCAACAGAAAAGAACTGGGAAGTCGAGTGGACCAGGATCCGGATAGGATTCGACGAGGTGGCAAGGATGGCATGAGTCCGAAGCCGTCGGCACCCCAGGCTAATATGGCCAAACACTGTCGCCCTCCTTTTTCGACTTGCGACAGGCATTTGAGATGCGCTGGGCGGGCCAGCGGATACACCACCGGAGTCGCAGAATATGGAAAGTACCGCATTTTGAACCTCGGATCGCGTGAAGGAAGGGAGTCCGGAGAAAGACTCGGCAAATCTTGCATCTCTGAGGTCTTGTAGCACGAGTTCGGACCGAGCCAAGACGGGAAACGTGCGAGTCATCTTCGCCGTACGAGCTTGATGGTGTGTGACCGGATGGAGGACGCATACAGCACACGAGGTGACGGCAGGTGCTGGAAGAGAAACGCTTGCCACGGCGTCCCGAAGTGCCAGAAATCCGTCGTGGTATCCTCGCGTCCAGGCGGCAGTCTCTCCGAAGGTCTACCCATCCTTGCGCAGCAGGGCCCCCGCACCCAGTGTCCCGTCCCTCCATTGCGCGTACTCCGAGGATGTCGGGTCGAGGACGAACGGCACGGCTGGGGCTCAATTTGCTCCCCGACGTACCATCCAGAGGCGCACGATCCAGCGACGTAGCTTCTGGATGGCCAAGAAGATCCGCGTGCTTTTCGACACTCGGGATCTCACAGACGTGCACCTCCGAGGACAATGCGCGCATCGCGCCGTGCTTCATCCATTGGTATAGGACCCGGGGCTCAGGTACGAGCGATGTCGACATCCACTGGTGCGTACGCACAGAGGTAGCGTCGCCCCTCGGGTCCAGCGAGTTACCAAAGGACTGCGGAGAGGTACGTCCTGGACTGGCATGGATGTAAATCTCCCACTCCCACTCCCACTCCCACTCCCCCACCCCACCCCTAGCGCGCTCGGTCGACGTTGGCGCCCACCTTCGACAAGAACGCGCCGAGAGGGGACCTATATGCGGGATGTACGAAGCACCACTCGCGCGCGCAGTCTACCGAGGATGAGGGAGCGCGGGGAGGAGAAACAGGCGGAAGAGGAGATGCGGAAGAGGACGATGACGCGAAGAGTCATCATGCGGGCGTTGACGCACGGTGAGGATAGAGTGTTATCCGACATCCCAGTGCAATCCTTAGCGATCTCGATGGACGTGGGGCGACGGGTGCGGAAGTCGATGCGCGCGAGGAGGCTCGAGGAGCATGCGTCTAGGCCGCTGGAGAAGGAAATCTCCCAGCTTGCGTGTCGTGCGCTGGGGAAGAACACCGTCGTGACTGCTTGGCCCTTGATTCTCCGCGTTAGGCCGTCCGCGCGGGCAGAGGCTCGACCGCCGTGCGACGCCGACGCCGACGTCGCGTGCCCACAGACGGCGGATCTTCGCATCCCCCCAGCACGACGGCGAGGGCAACGACGGCGAGATGGTGCAGGGACAGAAGGAAGAGCGTGGACATCGGGGAGGGGGTAGAGGACAGAGATACGAGAGCGAGCTCGGAGATGTTGGGGAGCGGGGAGGGCGGCAAAGCTGAAGAACGGTGAGCATAAGCGAAAAAGAGAGAGGAGAGGCAACGTACCGCTGTCTGTCTTCCTCTCCCTGCGCGACCATCTCGAGATCTCCCTGCTTCCACTGACACTGAGCACGACGCTCTATCCAGTCCAATCTTGAGGCACTGAGACGATCGCGCGGTGTTCCCGAGGCCTCGAGCAGACGTGCGTGAGCCGCCGGCTCTGCAGTTCTTGACACTGCGCGTGTGAGGGTCGCAAGTGCTGGGAGCCGGGACACAATGCAATTGCGCTCCAAGGCATCAAGGTACACGGATGGCGCTTCCGATGCGACCCCGGTGCCTGTGCCGAGGAGGGGAGGGAGGTGTAGGTGGGTGCGATACCCTCCGCGTCGACGGCGTTGCTGAGGAGGAGCGCCGTTCGATAGACAGGTCGGCCGTAATCGTGTGCTGCTGGGCCAATGCGCAGCGGTCCTGGCGGCGCTACTAGTAAACGCAGGGGGACTTTAGGCCTCTTCCTGACACTCCGTCCAGACGCGCGGTGGTGCTCATACTGCTGCCGATGCTGGAGCAGGTACCGCCGGTGGTTATGGACGTTGTTCTTCGAATGCGGAGGAAGGGACCGCGGGCGCCGCGATGGACACATTTCCGGCGAACATCACGTAGAGATGGGGCGGATGCGTGAGTAGAGGCGGCTGGGATACACCGGAAAATCCTGCTCGTGGAGAGCAGGGAGAGCACCGCCGGCTGCGGGGAGGATTGGGCGACGCGATTAAATACAAGGTCTAGAAGTGCTTGTGTTCATCGCCACCGCCGTTGTCTTACAGACATCGATGGCTACCACGCAACGGGGCGCGGATTCAGCGTGCGGGGAGAGTGGTCACGGTGGGAGCGAGCCGAGTCGAGTACGTTCTCCTAGGGCACGAGAGAGGTTAAGCTTCCCGTACAAGACCGAGAATACTGACGTACTCTTGTAGCCGTAACCTGCAGACTCTCGGACGCCAGCGCATTAGGATGCGCAATCGATTCGATCGTAAAACTGGGGAACAGGCGGTCAAAACCAACGTGTACGAAATGTATCGAGCCCACCCACTTCTCTCCGTATACAATCCAGTGGTAGCGATATGACGGAAATATTTACGCACAATGGAATCAGCGTGGCCTGGTGAAAAGAAACGAGGGTTGGTTAGATAGTTGCGCATCGAAGATGTTGCGCAGGGAAGACGCACAGCAGCAATGAGCCGTTATTCATCGGAATTGGATGCACTCATGACAATTGAGTACAGTGATATGAGGCTTGGGTTCAAAGCAGGCCTCGCCTACATGGCGGCAGTGGACAACTTGTGGAAGCTGCCTATGGAGGTCATTCGGTTCGTAGCGATAGAGCGTCCAAAGTCAACCCAAAGTCAAACGTCAACGAGGAAGAGTTCAAAGAAGAGAAGTTGGTACGTGTGGCGGTGCGCCTCGGATGCAATGTCGGCCCGTGATCCGGACCTGTTCACTTTTGTGAAATCGTTGGTTCACACTGCTGCAGGAGAAAAAGAAAAAGGGATCAATTCCGTGGTTGTTCCAATATCGAGTCGTATTAAACACAGGTCGAATCACTTCCCTTAACATGGCCAAAAGAAAAAAATAGTATCTCCAGACGGTTGAATATCACGTTCCAGACGTTGCAAAAATCAAAACCAAACAAAAACTTTGAGTTTGGAAAACTTGTTTTTGTCAAATCTCAGAATGTCCCTATATTACATCTGTACATACTATGTACATGTAGTATGCCCCTTCCCAAAGGACCAGGGCTAAATCTGCGCAGAACATGTGTGGAACAGCAATTGATGATAGTATTGATGCGATCAATTGAAGCCGAAGTTGTGCCGAGAGTTCCTACCCTCGGTCAGTTCACCTCCAAAGTTTCAGTAATGAGGTTGTAATGATAATAAATGAGGTAAACTAGATACACATAGAGGATGCACTCTGATGTAACGAATTAAATTGACAAAGAAAATGCGGGCGCATCTGCGGGAGTCCCCGGGCCGTTGATAATATTGATGCCATCAATAAAGCTGAAATGAAGCGGGGATTTTGTACTCTAGCTTTGCTCTAGCTGGGTTGACCTGCATTGCTTCAGTAGTAGGCTATGAAACCTCGAGGTGTGTTTAACTTGAACAACTCGGAAGTTGCCGGAATTAGCCGAATTGCAATGGGTAATTCCAAGTTATTCTCTGAGTTTTTTGAACTGAAATGCAAGCTTCCTGCATCATTCCTAGTCCAAATTACCTGGAGGTCAACTGAGGGTAGGAACTCTCGGCACAGCTTCGGCTTTAATTGATCGCATCAATACTATCATCAATTGCTGTTCCACACATGTTCTGCGCAGATTTAGCCCTGGTCCTTTGGGAAGGGGCATACTACATGTACATAGTATGTACAGATGTAATATAGGGACATTCTGAGATTTGACAAAAACAAGTTTTCCAAACTCAAAGTTTTTGTTTGGTTTTGATTTTTGCAACGTCTGGAACGTGATAGTTGAAGGTTATCCTCACGAATTCGGATTCCGTGAATTTACACAAAAGAGTGTAACCGGTTATCCACTTGTGTACCGGGGCTGCAGTCACCCTCCGGCGAATTCAAACACCCATCTGCATACGCATACCCAACACAACCCAAGTGCTGACCTAAACCCATTGACACAGAGCACGATTCCTTCGGTCTTTGCGAACACCGATGGACAAGGAGTCCAGATTGTCGGACGTGCGAACGCGAGCGGGCCCGGCATTCTCCAGACGGAGAGTTTCTGTTCTATTGCGTCGCTTCTGAGAGATTCATGCTCAGAATTGTCTTATTCATCATCTTGCTTTCACGTTAACACCCTGCCGTCCACAGAGCTATAAAGACGGCGGCGAGTGCATGGTGAGTCACAAAACAAATATCCTCTACAACTACAATGGAAGCTGCTCCAAGCCTCACTATTTTCCTCGCCCTCTCTGTCAGCGTTGGCTTTCTGCTCTATTTACGTTCATCTGTATGCTCGGCTTTCACTGTGTCCTCAATTTTCGACCTATTCATTTTATTTTAGGGGCAGTTGCGTGCTATCCCAGCCATGGGCCCTTCTGGCCCACTATCCTCCTACCGCGGGGCGCTCGACTACCTTCGCAATGCCCCGAAAATTATTCAAGCGGGATATAACAAGGTATTTAGACTCTTCATCTCATTTTTTTGTCATTTGCTAAGACGATGAACAGCACAAATCCATCTTCCGTGTCCCCTATCTCGATAAATGGGTCTTCGTTCTCTGTTCACCCGAATTAATCAACGATCTCCGCAAAGCGCGCGACGACGACCTCTCCGCCGAGCATGGATTCGGCGCCGTGCGTATAAATCCTTCCCCAAAATGTCCACCCAAAATAATATATACTGCTGCAGACCCTGGCAGTGAACTACACCCTCGGCGCCGGCTTCGTCACGCACCCGTACCACGTCCGCGTCATCCAGTCGTCCCTCACGCGGAGCATCGGCGCGCGGTTCGCAGATATACACGACGAGATCGTCACTGCCTTCCACGATGAGATTGGGAGGCTTCTGAATCCGAACTCCGACTGCGATACGAGCACTGGTAAACCCCCCACCTGCATTCATCCTAACAATTTAGCTGACTGACGTGCACAACGACAGACTGGGTTGCCGTCCCGGCGCTCAAGACCGTCCTCCGCATCGTCTCGCGCACGAGCAATAGATTGTTTGTCGGTGACCTTTGTCAGTGCACATTCCTCTTCAACTTCTGTGAAATACACATGGCTAACGTGCGCTGCAGGCCGTAACACCGACTACAGGGACCTCAACATCGAGTTCGCCGAGGACGTGGTGAATCGCGCGAGGGTCATCAACCTCTTCCCCAACGTGCTCAAGCCGTGAGTGGCGCTCAACGGCCTATGCCTTGATATTAAAATTAATGTATATCACTTGAATTTAGACTCGTGGGCCCCATGCTCTCACCCCTTCCCCGCGGCATGGCGCGCGCGAAGAAGCATCTCGTCCCCGTGATTGAGGAGCGGTTGAAGGTGGAGGAGGAGTACGGAAAGGACTGGGAAGGCAGACCGGTGTGTGGTTCTTACTTGGGCTATGCGCCGATTCATTCAAGGCTGACTGATTATTGGTTTACCCTGTAGAACGACTTGATCTCGTGGCTCCTGGAACACGCCCCAGCGGAAGAACGCACCGTGAACAATCTCATCCAGCGCATCCTCATGATCAACTTTGTGGCTATCCACACGACGGCCAATGTACGTCTTCTGAGCCTTTGGTTTTGCACCAGATCATTAGGAGGCTAATGAGGTGTTCGTAGAGTTTCACCCAGGCGCTCTACCACCTCGCAGCCGCTCCGGAATACGTCGCATCCATGCGCGAGGAGCTCGAAGCCGCCCTGCTCGAAGACGGGTGGAGTAAGGCCGCGATGGGCAAATGTGTCAAGCTCGACAGCTTCCTCCGCGAGTCGCAGCGCTTCAACGGCGTCAGCGCCAGTCAGTCTTTTCCCTATCCTGAGGCTCTCAATTCATCTTCTTATACTCTTATCTGTGCAGTTAACATGAACCGCATGGTCATGAACCCCGCGGGCTTCACCTTCTCAGACGGCACGCACCTGCCGCGCGGGAGCTTCATCGCCGCCGCAACGTACGCGACGCACCACGACGACGCGCACTACGCGGACGCGGAGGTGTTTGATGGGTTCCGTTTCGCGCGCATGCGCGCCGGCGCCGAAGGAGGGGCAGACAGCGCAAAGTTCGGGATGGTCACGCCAAACGCGGAGTTCCTCTCTTTCGGGCTGGGGAAGCACGCGTGTCCTGGGGTGCGTCTTTCTTCCTCTATTTTCCTCCCCCGGCCCGCTGCGATTACTCAACTGTTACTGACGAGTTGAACAGCGGTTCTTCGCGGTCATCGAGCTCAAAGTGATGCTGGCACATATCCTCCAGAATTATGATGTCAAACTCGAACAGGAGGGGGTGCGCCCGCTCAGCGAATGGTTTGGGACGACTTGTGGGGCAAACCGGTCGGCGAAGGTACTTTTCAAGAAGAGGAACTAGTTTTTTGTTGGAGGTTGAACATTCACGTGATCAGGTTGCATATCTGCAGCTTCACGAATGTGCATGTATATTAGAGAGCTTGCGCAAAAGCCGCACGCGCCGCATGCGGCTTTTTTGCATTGCGCAAAATTACATCGTTTCTGCCCTGTTAGCTCTATGTTTTTGTGAGCTCAGTATGCCCTCCGGTCTCCATGACACTATATTGCATTAATTTGAGTGGGTGTCTGGTCGATGCGTAGCCTGGGGGGCCTTTTTTCCGACCATCGCTCCAGCTCCACCCAGACTTCCCACAGTTTTCGCGTCCCGCACACACCAGTTGAGGCACAGATGAGATTTTTTCACCCACCTCTGCTTATCATTTTATTCAACTACCTTTCTATCGACTTGGTTTCTCAGTAATCCCAACTTTTTGTTTCCGCATGCGGCTTCGCGCAATACAAAAAAGCCGCATGCGGCGCGTGCGGCTTTTGCGCAAGCTCTCTATTATAAGTACACTAGTTCTTTCGGTTCGTGGATCTGGAGAATGAGGAGCACGTTTCTGTTTAAATTTGAATGAACTTCAGACTTTACCGCCAAAATTCTACTTTGATACAATTGTACAAAATCTGAGACACGCTGCAGAGTTTAATGACCGGGGTAACCATTTATAAATCATGAGTTAGATCCTGATGTACAGTATCTTGGATGTGAAAATGAATTCCCCCAGAAACCTTTGTAAAGTGTACACGTATTTCAGACATAGGGTGACACGAGAACAGAGTGCAAAGTCGTGTCCAGCATAAAACTTTGGTTATCAAGAAACTCAAGAGAAGTCCCAAACATTCCATGAGTAATTCACTGTGAACTAGAGAGAAATGCATCGGATCATGAAAGAAATTCAACGATGTGTACCCATGGCAGGAGCGCCAGACCACACAGCATGAAGGAGAACAAATTGATTATTGAACACTACGTCGAACACTACGTCGAGCAGAGGGGGATCAGAACAGCGATGAATGGTCAACTTTATCGGATTTTTTTGTTCCCCGAGAGATGTGGTGAATGCGGGGAGCCTTTATCCCACTGAGGATATACATACCGGCTCGTGCATAGTGGTGTGCTCATCTGAACAGTGCGAATGGTAAATACAAAATAGGTCTGATTCAGTGTGCGAAATATCAAACAAAGACATGTCGTCACGGGACATCAACATGAGGTTTAAAGTGCGGCTTGCAACCACTCCCACCTGGGTTCGTACAGCCAGAAGAAAGAAAGGAGTAGAATGAGCGCCAGCTGCACATTCATGATGATTTTGAAGCTCTTCGTGACCGGCAAGTCATCATGAAGACTAGACGACTCATTCGTCAATGGGACCGCTGCGGGAATGGCTTCCTCCTCTTCCTCCTCTGCCTCAGATAAATTGTTTCCTTCTTTCAGCCCAAGATCATCGGGATCCACTATTCATTATTATGAGGAACAATGGGTAGTTCCAGAGAAATTCTGAATATACCGTGTGCAAACAGCGGGTCAGTGGACAGTTGATAAAGTGGGTACCCTATATGGCGCGCGATGTCTTGGCTGTCTGCATCAAAACCTTTGGCTTGGTGGAATTGGCGGAGACCGGTGTAGACACTGGAATCCCAAGACCATTCACGGACTTCTGTAATCAACTGGATTGACGGAAATCCAAGGCCTGCTGTCTCATCAGGGCTGAGCCGCTGGACACCCGCCGGGTCAACAGACCAGTATGCCGGACAGTCAGGCCATCTGAACGATGAGGGTCCAGTTTGAAAATCTTTTGCTGGGCAAAGAAATAGATAACCAGAGGGACCGTTCTGAGGAGTGGCCGGAATCCGAATCCTAAAATATATGTTGTCCACAACAACTATTTAACAAGTTATTGCGCAAGTAGGAGCAATATGAGGAGAAACGTACCATAATTCTCAAAATTGGATGTGATTCCGAGGTGGCTGAAAATGTTGTTCGCTTGAGAAAGCCAACAATGGGGCCCACAGGACCAGCAGTATGCCGAGAGAGTGCTGTTCAATACGTGATCGGAATTGAAACTTTGGAGATTGAATCGAGATAGGCCAAGTTGCAGACAAAATACATACCGTGTCCAACCACTGTCCATGACCGCTCCTTCCGCTCCACGCCAACGACCCATGTCGACCGCTGCATCCGGTATGGCCGCAATTGGTACCCAGTCGTCGAGTTGATCGCCGGAGATACAGACAAATACCAGGCCCAGATGCACCGTTGCATCGGCAGAAATGGTGATCGTTCGCCTTTGTGAGAGATCATAATAACATATGTCATTATACTGTTCTATGGTCAGAGAATCGATCACCATGGTCTTGTTTGCTGCACTCAAATAATTGCTTCCCCGGGGGGAGATATATCTCCCAGACCCACGAGAGTCCAGCTGCTGCCCCCGGGCACAAGTTCTGCGCAGAGCCTGCTAGTGGTGCGATATATCCAAAATGTACACTCGCTGGCATACTAGAGTGTGGAGTCATTGTTGGAGAATTCAGGTACCCAAAAGACTGGATTACCAGTCCTTTTTGGAAAGCCGAGTAGAAATAATGCCATGCCGCCTGTGACAATATCAGTGGGCTGGCCAACATAGTCAAAATTTCATACCTCAAATTCCGTGCTCTGCAGCCAAAGCTCAAATATCAGGAAGTGAGAAATATGGGATGTACATACACAGTACCCGTAGATATATGCAGTCAAGAGAGGCGAATGGCGATATAGTTCCACGAAATGTTTGAATGGTATCAAATCTATTTTAATGATCAATCTCAGTAATCTCCAATCACACGGCATACCCTCATGAAACACTGCAGCGTGCATCGCTGACGAGGTTGTGATCCCACATAGCTGCACGAAATATGGATGACTTGCACGCAAATCCATGAATATCGAACCACAACACTGATGCTCACTCACCGAAGCCAGGAGTATCGCAAAATATCCTCCCTCCATTTCTGCAAAAGACATTACTTAGGACATAGTATACCACGGAGGTAAAGTAAGACAGACCTTCTCTGCGTCATGGCCCTGGTACATGGCCACTGTCATATTTCCCTCCAGTCCCGCCACTTTGGCGGAGTATACGCGACGGACAGATCCGCGGTCGCGTAAGTGGCCGATGGTGTGAGATCCTCCGTTAAAATCTATCTCATCTTGAAGATATATGTCTCCCAGCGGGATGTTACGAAAGTCTATTTCATATTTAGTGGATCTTCATCGGACAGTGGAAAATCATACCAGGAGGCACAGGCGGAGCAGTAATGTGGTTCGCTGTCGTGTTGTGGAAGGTACCACCAGTCACCACGAAGTGCTGAGAGCCAGAAAACATGGCGCTGCCGTAGCTGGATTGGGCGCCGATGAAACACGGTCCTTATCGATCCAAGTAGCAGAGAGGTACTCACGAGACGGATCCAGGATGTTCGGGGGTCGAATGAAAGGTGAACACACTATCCGTATAGCGTTCGTTGTCCATGCTGGGTCGTGGAGTAGAGGAGGAAGAGAAGACAAGGGCTGTATTCAATGACAGCTTTCACCCCGGTTAAGAAAGTCTGAAAATAAAACGACAGCTGTTGAGCGCCCGTAATTCTCAGGGCACAGCTGCCGTTAGATATACCGTCAATTATTGCCGCAGTCAGGTTCTGAACCGCTACTGCATCTGAAGCAAACCCGAATGGGACATTAGGTTCCCGTTCAAGATTCGGAATTTGTTAAAGCTCACTGCCCAGATATGGCCGTCAAAATTGAGCAGAAGACTCCCAGAAAGGAGTAAGTTCTGCGCATTAAACACGCATTGCGAATTCTTCAGGGCTCCCAACGGACATGAAGAATTAAATTATGGGAGAAAATTGTTGAACTACCCCGGACCTCCAACTGCATAAAAAACACCATCAAAAGCGAATTTATTTTTTAAATTCCAAGAATTAAACACCGTCGACCAGATCGGAACGTTTACCGTTTTCCCAAAGTTTAGGAACATGTGAATGTTTTACAGAGTTTGGACATTTGAGCGATCTTGGTGCGTGGGAAGACAAGCCCGGTTAACTCGAACCCAACCCTACTGAGCTGTGAACCTGAATCCGATCCATGGTTCAGTTCCCTGAACGGAACTCCCGGTCAAGATTCAGAGATTTGAAACGCATATCTCCCGATTACTACAAGTACACTAGTTCGGCCTGTGGAGCTGAAAAGCTCCTTCCTAAGATACTCTCGTCTGATTACCCGCGCTCATGGTTATAGGCGTATACGACTCAAGCACGTTCTTAGACGCAGAAACAAGGCAGTCAGCCCAAGGAGATACGGGGAAGAAATAAACAAAGATACCTTAATACTTCTCCGCCTCCTCAACCAAGCGGTTTATCTCCTCCCTCGACAACCGCCCCTTGTCGGTGTTGATGGTGATGCTGTTTGACGTGCCGGTCATCTTATCGTAGGCGGATACATTGAGGATCCCGTTGGCGTCGATGTCGAAGGTGACTTGAATCTGTGGGACACCGCGCGGGGCGCGCAGAATGCCGGACAGTTGGAATTTGCCGAGCAGGTTATTGTCCTTCGCGCGCGCGTGCTCACCCTCGTATACTTCAATGAGCACCTCAGTCTGGTAGTCGAAGTACATCGTGAACACGTCACTCTTCTTGGTTGGTATGATGGTGTTGCACGGAATGAGGATAGCCATGACACCCAGCGGCATAGTATCGATGCCGAGGGAGAGCGGCGTGACGTCGCGAAGGCTTAGGCCTACGCAGTCCGTTTCCGTCCAGGTCTCGCCGGAGGGGATGGTTGGCTGCACGGGACCAAAGAGACTGGCGGCCTGGACGGCGCCGGAGAGGATGGCTGCCTCGACGGCGGCCCCACAGGCGACAGCCTCATCGGGGTTGATGTTTTTGTTGGGCTCCTTGCCGTCGAGGAAGTCGGACACGAGTGTTATGATGCACGGGATACGGGTAGAGCCACCAACAAGGACGATCTCATTCACGTTCGATTTGTCGATTTTGGAATCACGGAGCACCTTCTTGATGGGCTCGAGAGTACGAAGGAAGAGATCCCCGCAGAGCTCCTCGAAGCGCGTGCGGGTGAGGGAAGTGTTAAAGTTGATCCCTCGAAGAGAGAGTCGATCTCGATGGAGGTCTGTGAGGCGGCAGAGAGGGTGCGCTTAGCACGCTCGCAAGCGGTGCGGAGACGTCGCATGGCACGATGGTCGGAGGAGAGATCTATGAAGTAAATATCAATACCGCGTCTAGAAAAAGTAAAATAAAATAATACATACCCTTCTTGTTCTTGCGCTTGAACTCCGCGAGAAGTGATCAACCAGACGGTTATCGAAGTCCTCGCCGCCAAGTGCGTGTCGCCGGCAGTGGCCTTAACCTCGAGACGCGGTCCTCGATGGTCAGGAGGGACACGTCAACGTTCCGCCGCCGAGATCGAAAACGAGAACGTTGCGCTCGCCCGCGCCGGCGTGCTTCTTGTCGAGACCGTACGCGAGAGTAGCAGCAGTAGGCTCGTTGATGATGTGGAGGACGTTGAGGCCGGAGATGGTGCCGGCGTCCTTGGTGGCTTGGCGCTGCGAGTCGTTGAAGTACGCGGGGACGGTGAGGACGGCGTCCTTGACAGTCGTACCGAGGTACGCCTCGGCGGTCTCCTTCATTTTGAGAAGGATCATGGAGCTGATTTCTTCGGGCGACTATAATAGAACACCCGTCAAAACCAGAATCCACTATAATAGAAAAAGGAAAGACTTACGAATTCCTTTTGCTCGCCGCGGTACTGGATGCGGATGTACGGCTTACCCCCCCTACCGACGACGGCGAAAGGAAAGTGTCTTATATCCGTTTGCACCTGGTTGTCATCAAATTTGCGGCCAATGAGCCGCTTTACATCAAACACCCTCCACGCAACTAGTCAGAACATCGCTAACGAAAGCATAATAAAAATACGTACGTGTTAGTCGGATTCATCGCGACTTGATTTTTCGCGGCATCGCCGATGAGGCGCTCGTTGTCGGAGAACGAGACATACGAGGGTGTGGTGCGGTTACCCTGGTCGTTGGCGATGATCTCAAAACGATCCCCTTGCCAGACGCTGACGCAACTGTAGATTTTTAAAAAGGGCAGTTAGACAAGTCAACGCGGCTTCAGTTACATACAGTAGGCTGTTCCCAAATCGATTCCAATAGCTTTTGAAGAAGAAATTTCCATCTCAGGCATGAACTCCGCACCCGTCTCCGCGACAAAGGGCTGCGCTGTGTCCGTGAGCTCTTGTGGTTGTGGCTGGAGAACCTCTTCGTAACGGTGTATATCAAGGCCCTGTGCGGTCGTCTCTTCCATGGCGGGAACGGTGGAAAGGATGCGCCTATGAGCGACAGATTGAATCCCACCACTGGGGATGGTGGCGACGAGTACGGATGCCGCTTCCCGGGCTGGCGCAGGCGTCCACTCCTCGTGCGGTAGCGCGGTCCCGGCAATTCGGAGGAATTTACAGGCTGAGACAACCGAGGAGCAGGCTGCTGTTCCGAGCGACGTCAATACCGTCCGCGAGGACGGGGGTGTGGGCACGCGGCGCAACCTCGTCCCGGTGCACGCTCAACTGTTGCGCAGTCTTGTCTTCCATGGCGAGAACCGCGGGGGTGACTCCCCTTTCTGCGAGCGAGAACTGGGTCTCGCCGCTGAGGTGGGTGGTGGCGAAGACGGATGCAGTGTCGCGGACCGGCGCGGGCGTCCACTCCTCGTGCGGTAGCGTGGGTCCCGGTACTTCGGAAGAGCCTGCGGCGGGGAGGGGCTGCGACAACCTAGGAGGAGTCTGCTTTTCCGAAGCGACATCACTACCGTCGGCAGAGACGGAGGCGTGGGTCCGCTGTCCAGGGCGGGCACGGCAAGCGAGGAATCCAAGAACGCCACAAAGAAGAAGACCACCAATGACACCGCCTGTAATGGGGCCTGCGAGCTTCCTTTTCTTCGAAGCACGTAAGGCTGCCAATGAGGATGATGTTGCAGAAGTGGGCGACACTGGGTCTGGCTCCTCCTGCCTGGTTTGCACATGAGAGTGAGGGGGAAACACGGAATCGCCGGCTCACGTATATATTGCAAAGTCGAATGACCACTGTACATCTTCAGCTGCGGTAATTGCGGCCAAGGTAAGGGTATGATTAGTGTTTTCCAAACCAGTTTTGGAATACAATGAGCAGTTGTAGACAAACTGCATAGGCGAAGCGAAGGGAATATCTCGAGTTGGACCTCCATCCAGCGTCACACTGGTATTGAGGTTAACATCCGACGATGACTCGCAATACCCGAAAACATAAATGGCGGTCCCTTGAGTGTATGGAAATTTCAGACTCGCAGGATACGCAGCATCAGGAAGGTTCTTACCCTCGAAATGAAGAGTCATGCTGCAGGCCCCATCCACCGTGGGCCTCCCGCACCCGTGAAGCGTATCGTCAATCGCGTACCCATTAACGGGGGAGGCAATCCAATCTTCAGTATTGTACGTCGGGTAGGTGCCAGTGCTAGGGTCGCCGTAGGTGTCATCGATCGTGCGATTGACAGAAATAGTCTGGACATGCGGAATGGCAGAGCAGATAAAGAAAAGCACTTGAAGCAGAAGGAGCATCGCCGCAGAGGTGCCTCGTTTACTGGGGAGGGGAGACGACATGGTGGGCGAAGGAAAGCTGCGCCCACAGAACATAATGACCACGCCAGGCGTCGAAGCCGCGCCAATGCAGCATGGGAGTTTCTGCGTAAACTGGTAGCCGTTGAGGCCTGCTTAGCGCCGACACATAATGATAAGGATAAGAGGCTGTTGAGCTTCTGGAGGTTTCTGCTGTGGCGCTTCGAGCTTCCGGTGCTTGTTGCTTGCTCTTTACCAACATGTGCAAGATTCTAGCAGAGTAATTTTACCAAGAAATGCGGGCAGAAACAAAGATCTAGAAACCTGCACAACGTCGAGGGAGAAAAATAGAGCAATTTTTCGCGGTGATTTCTTCTCGGCGGGTGGGGAGCAGAGCATCAGCAGACCGGGCATACATGACTGTGGTGGAAGACGGCAAGACGAGGCAAGACGTAACTTGTTAGCGCCATCTGATGATGGTAGGCGCCTTGATCACGGACATCAGATGGCGCTAATTCAGATTTGGCCGTCAAATTGACCAGAGGAAGACCCCCAGAAAGGGGTGAGTTCTGCGCATTAAACACGCATTGCGAAATTCTTCAGGCCGCCCGGGAGCCATAAGATTGAGGCAGAGAACTGTTGCGCTGCCTCCAACCACATCAAAACACCATCAGAGGCAAATTTCTTCTGAGTCCAAAGAATTAAGCACTGTCAACTTGGTGGGAACGTTTATCGTTTTCCCTATGAATTTTCTACTCAGAGTCTGGAAATTTGAGCGATTTTGGTACATGCTAAGACAAGTCCGGTTCGAACCCAAGCCAAACCCTACTGAACTATAAACCTGAATTTGCCATAGAGGAAAAAGAAGCAAGACCGAAGTTTGTAGGCACAGTGTGCGGGGTAGACCAAACTGACGAAGATGCGGAGGCCGAGCTATGGGACGTCTCGAGTGATTGATACAATATGAGAGGAAGGAAGAAAAAGCAGCATTACACGAACGAAGATGATGACAATTGGCGGCTCGGATGTAAAGCGGTAGCCGCTCAGAGGGATCAGACCATGGCACAGGAGGAATTTTGGAATAATTGAGGATGGAGGACGTGGTGCGTAAGGAAGTTCGAGTTGGATTGTGTAGCACATGTGAAAAAAACTCGCGGACGAAGATCATCAGAATTGATTCCGCCGGAATGAAATAATCTGAACCCACCACGGCGGAGAGCGCACGAGAGACGGACGATGCCGGTGATGTCGAGGAGGATTGTAATGATTTGCAGCTGGAATTGGAATTCTGTGACAGCTGTTACCACTCTGCGTTCGCGGCCTCTATGATTCAGAAGATGCGTAACTGGGTTCACCGAGTTTACGATCTACGCTATACCGCGCGCATGCCGCTCCCTCTCCTTTCAAAGTATCGAACAATCATGCTCGCCAATCCTCAGTACACATCTGTCAACGACCTGAGAGCAAGGCTAGCTGGGCAATATAAACAAGACTCGCGTTTGCCGCAAGCTGCGCGTCAACTAGAGTGGTCATTATCGCCCCCAGCTGCGAGCGATTTGGTTCGTTGCCGTCGACGGAAGAGGAAAAATCCTGCTAAGATCACTACAAGGCCACCGAGGACTCCACCAGCAATGGCACCTTTGTCTGTTTTGGACAGTGCAGTATGAGTACTTTTGGCGATTGAAGTTGGGCCACTGAGGGTAACCGAGGTATGGGGCGGATTCAGATTTGCTAAAACATACCAACTGAGATGAGCGAATGCCATGCCCAATGCTGGAAAGAGTGTGCCTACGATATAATTCCGCGAACGACATTGATGGCGGTTCCGAGCGGAAGATGGTGTAGTAGTTTTTCTGATGGACAAGTCAAGGACAGATTATGACGAAATCAAACCAGGATCATAATGCTCACTAAAAACGCGGTGCCAAAAACCCAACCTGGTGTGGAAGTATTACTGGGTGTGAGCGCAAATATTGCGCCAAGGCAAAAGTTTCCTGAGATTGGCCCCAGGTTCATATCCGCTGGATAGAGCAACAGGACGCGACTTTCGGCGAAGGAGACAGCGGTCTCTACAGTGGTGTCGCACGCTGTTGGAAAGCTCAACAATCATTACAAAAGCGGAACGATGCACGCACGAAATTGGTAGAATCCATTGCCGGAAGTACTGAGACTAGAACCTGGGACGGTTGCCCATATTGCCTCGACATCTGCTGGGGGTCCACCGATGCCAGTAGTGCTAGTGTCGAAAGCGGCCAAACTGGTGCTGCGCGTAATATTTATTTTCTGGTTCTGTGCCTTGAAAGCTGCCACGGGGAATATCAGAATTCAGCCGCGGCATCGAAACTCCGGGAGCTCACATGAAACATTAAGCATCCAATATGTCGACGCCGGGCTAGTCAAATTCTGGAAGTCCACATCGTAAACGCTGTACAACGAGGTGTTTGTTCCCCCAAATGTGAAGACGCCCCCCACGGCGTCGTCGCTCGTCGCATTGCTCGTCCCAGCGAGGCGTGCGAGCCACAATCCCATCTCTGGGGCCGCTGTTTGGCCACTCGTAATAATAGACTGCCAGAACGGTGTGCCGCCTGTCTTCGCGAGTCCCTGGAATGCCAGTCCAAGTACGCCCGAAATCTCGCTGACTATCAGATTGGTTGACACTGAGGCAGCCACCACTGTGTCTGGTTTAACACCTGCATGCGATACGATGGCAAGCATACGCACTGAAGGTTGACTTTTCTACCGAGTATGTACCCATCTGGATGGTGTCCGTGAAGACACTTCCCGTCGCACTGCCTGTGCCAAATGCAATTGTGACGGGGGCAGTTCCGTTCAGTACCGCTGTTGACGACGCGGATGGGTCATATGGGACGAAGCCCGGAGAACAACCAGAGCATGTCGTCCCCGCTACCCACAGGTCAGACGACCCCGTATCCAGCGCTAAACTGAATTGCTTTGGGCTACAAGCAGTCAATTCGGGCGTCCAATGTCTGAGGTAATGACGCACGGTGTCCCAATGCTGATTGGGATAGAATAGTATGTGTCGGAGGACTGAAGGCAAGTTTGAAAAGAACTCTCAACCGAGACGAGTGGGATGCTCACCAAATCGATTATATTTAAGTCTTCTACGGTCCCCCTGCGCTGCTGCTCCCCTGGTAATGCAACGGCGCGCTTGAAGCCGTAGCGCGCCTTGGTACGTTCTGCGGCGGCAAAATGGTCCTTTGGAGTCAGCAGAAGGCGGTCACTTCGGATGGGAAAGTGTCGTGGTTCTGCCGCTGTGAAGACCAAAAAAAGGGACAGCAAAGTGACCAAGGCCGCGAAGTACATCTTCCTGCGTAGGGTCAGAAGCAAGCCGAAGGATTCAAGGCTGTTAAGCTGTAGGCGCCGTTAAGCTGCGGTTTGTCCATCTGATTTTGATTCTCGCATTTTGATTCTCGAACAGACAGCTGTCGAGCACTGAATGAGGCAGGGACAGAACAGGACAGAAGCTTCTGATCGAGACTCGGAACGCTGGGAAGTTAGGAAGATCCGAGGGAAGCCTGTGGTCGCGAGCACGGCGCGAGTGTATCGCATTTTATGAAACTGACACCAGCGAATGTAGCAGGTGGATCCGCCGGAGGCAATGGCGCAAGACCGATGGATTATAGGGCTGGTGACTCACTATCGAGGGAGGATACTACTGACGAAGACGAAGAACTTACAAGGAGGAAGCTGGAAGAGAAGGTGGGTGAATGTGCAGTATGCCAGTGGATGGCCATTGGACTCCGCACCAAGTCGCACTCCAGCTAATGTACAGCTTGAGGCCCGCGTCTATGAGCGGGGAATGGAATTCCACAGAGTCCGAACACGCTCAGAATCGAGACTTATTGTGGTAAGTTAAGCGCTAAAAAGCGTTGAGGCTGTGACAACTGGATTCGGCCCGGACCGTCTCGGAGAAACTCCGATCAAAGCCGATCTAAGCCGATCGCTCTTTGATTCGTTCCTCGACGACATACTTTCCATCCGCAAGCATCGCCCTGGGATGACGCGCGCGACTAGCATGTACAGCAGCCTAGGAATCTCCAAGGAATCTCAGGGAAGGGTCCACCAAGACGGAGACAAAGATACCGAGCTCGGAGCGACTTGTGCGGGATTCGGACTCTCGGAGGAGCAAGACTTCAGCCTTACAAGGACTCGGAATCTCTGGCCGCGTCTTCGGCGGCGGATGTATGTGATAGGTTCATTGAAACTCAGTGCGTTTTGTTTCCATTTCTTTATCTGGTTCTTCCTTTCGTTGGTGCTTTATGCGCGGCCTTGACTTTGCAAGAACGAATACGCCACCCGTGAATTCAAATCTACTTTATTTTTCCCCTAGTTCTTTTCCTTCTGCTCGTAGCACTGACATACTGACAGGGACTGATAGACTACTGGCTTTTGATATTAACTTGCAGGACGCTGCCTTCTCTCCGAGTTACTCCTGGCCCCGCTTCGGTAAACGCCCCCTCGCATCCCATAACGGCCCGCAACTGCTCACCGATCTCATGATATACCCCATACCTCTCGCCCAAGCATTGAATAACATAGCCATCTTCGACGCGTCTCCACTGCACTCAGATCACCGAGCCGTCTTGGACCCCGCACCCGCTCCGGGCAGCTCGACCTATAAGCTACATTCATGTCCCGTCACCGCCCGTCCTCTTCGCCCTCGACGTGCGGGGCAGTCCCCATCGGCACTGCTGCGATACTAAACGGAAGCACGTCACTGCGAACGCACGGAGGAGGAAGGTTTGGGGCTGAAGCTGGCGGCGGACAGTGTGCCTGCGCGCGCGGTGTGCGCTGTGGGCTTATTTCTTATCCGGTTTTCTGGGATATTGCTTGTGGTATGTTGTCCTCCGTCCTCCATTTTCCTTTCCTTCCCTTTTTTTCTCTTTGTGGTTTTAAAAGAAAAATTCGCTCTCCTCGTCGCGATCATACACTTCCTCCTCATACTTCCTATCCACACATCCTTCCGTCCTGCGCTTACGGATACTGTAGCTGTCCGTTCTCGTGCTCGGGAAGGGAGGGATTTCTCCTTTTCTCGTTCTCCCCTCGTTCTCGTCTTACCGTCGGCACACACTGGTGCCCGATGCAGGATCACCGGAGTGGAGTAAGAACAAGATACGTGTACTGTAATCTTCCGACATCACGACGACGATACGTATACCGTCATGCCTAGCCGCCAAGACCCGCGACGCTGGAGAGTCGCGATCCGATTTGGTATTTCCAAGCCCGCGATCGCGCTCGCGACCGGAGCTGGGCGACGAAGAGAGTGGAATCGAAGTGTGCGGTGCGGTGCGGTGTTCGTCCCTGTTCTCTTATCCCGGTCTTCATCACAACCGTGACACATTTCCTTCCTCTCATCCGCTTCTTCCCGTGCCCCGCTATCTTTGTGCCGTATTCCTTGTGCTCTGCGTTCTGGATATCGACTCGCTACGCCCCAACTCGCAACTCTCTCGGTAGTCTCCCACCTCCTCGGCATCAAGTTTATTTTCACTCGCAGATTCTTCCTCGGTTCACATTCATACAGTAAGACATTTCAACCCGAATTCACTGCCCGGTACTGGGG